>JAKLMI010000047.1:2053-121303 GCA_022813495.1 Pasadenomyces melaninifex | reverse complement strand
TCAGCATATAACCCCCTCGAAGACTTCTCGCAAGCAATTGAAGAGCTTTCATCAGCTTTGGAAAACCAATGCGCCTCCACTCTCGCCTTCCGCGACGTGAAGGAAGCTAGTCTTTTGCAGCAGAATTCTGCTGCGTTGATACTGCGCGATGCTTCGAATCTCATGCAGTGGCTGTATCCACTCTGCAAAGCCTATATGATACACAAGTTGCTCTTATCAAGCGCTACGTCGGAGTCCTGGTTCCCAAGATCAAAAGTCCTAGAAGGCGTAGGCAGAATTCGCACTCGTTTGAGAGCAGAATTCGCCGCTCATGTTGTTGACACATCTCGAGAAAAGCATCATCCAATATTCGCTATTGAACTGCGAAAGTTGTGGCTACGCCATATCCTGATATCTAAGGTAGAAGCTTTCATTGCTCTATACACGTCCAGCAGGATTCACTCATTGGATCGGCCTCAATCGGCACTAATCAAGAGCTGGTGTGTCGCAGAAGGTGCTCATCGAATGTCTTCGATGTTAGCCTTCCCCAAGGCATCATCTCGCCAGATGGCTATTCACCCTCCACACAAGGGGACTTATGACTGGGTCTTTACGAAGCAGGTAGCGTCGTTGCACGTTTCACTCCGAAATTGGCTTATCGGCCCTGGGACATGCTACTTGATTGAGGGTAAACCTGGCTCTGGAAAATCAACATTGATGAAGTACATTCTGGAGCACAAACTCCTCTCATCGTTTTTGAAAGAGGCGCTGTTCAAACAGTCACACGCTTACCGGTCAAAGGACTGGAACACACGAATGCCTCTTCCGGTTCTGAAACGGCCTTGCATTGTGATAGCGTCGTATTTCTTTTGTCGCGTCGGGACATATCTCCAACACAGCTATGAAGGTATGATGCGCTCGCTTCTACTTCAAATACTGCGATCGCGACCAGAACTACTACACGTGGCTCTGCCAGCACTCGGTGTCTATCTTGCCTCGAACGGTTCCGATATGGCTGATTTACCTGTGAAACATTTGGAAAAAGGCCTTGTGTTATTGAGCAAAAACGTCCCTCCAGACTTGCAGATCCTGTGCCTCATCGATGGGGTAGACGAATGCGACGATGATCATATCGATTTGTGCCAGTCCCTATTGCGTATAGCTAGCCCGTCGATGAAGATCTTGGTGGCTAGTCGTCCGGGTCCAGCTTACTACTCTTTGAGGAAGCATCTGCCGTCACTCCGGCTTGAAGATTTCAATACTACGGATATCCAGATATATGTTGAAAGTGAGCTCAGCCGGATGCTACTAGATCAAAGCTCTCTCTTAAGCAACGAAGCTATACGAAGAATCACCAGCGACTTAGCCCACAAATCTGAAGGAGTATTTTTGTGGACAAAATTGGTCCTCCGAAAATATTGGAGAATTTAAGCACATAATACGCGGCCAACGAGTTTCTGCAGGCTGTCGACCAGCTGCTAATGGAGCTCATGTATATTTACACGCGTATGTGGCCCAATCTGAACAGAAGCCCTGTGAAGAACGAAGAAGTTGTTTGAAATCTTTATCACCAAAACGAACGAAAACAAGGTGAGGTGACGTGTTGCATGTCTACACCGCTACTCATATTTGGGCTTATGGAAAGTTTTCGGTCCGGTCGCATTAACAAGCACGCAAGGTCAAGCACGTTGCGTCAATCTACTAGAGACACGTCCAAGCAAGTGCTATTCTAAGTTCCGAGTCGATTCAGGTTTGTCGGCTCCAAGGCGATCATCCAACTGTTTGGGCCAAACTTGCTTACATCCATGAAACAGTCGCAATGAGCGTGACTTCGCGCCTCTTTCTGCCACAGCGCTAAATGGCTGTGGATTTCAGCGAGCATTACCTCAATATCATCAATGTCGTCAGTCCAGGAAGAGACCACGAATCATCGATTGACTGTCCACCCACGCCTGTCAAAGAGCACGAACGAAATATCTGTGGTTCAAAACAAGGCAACGAGTTGCAAGCAATGTAGGCGTTGATGTACGACGTATCTACAGAAGCACATGCGAACGGGGCGAGAAAGCTAGAGTCAATGCATATGCTGAGCAAGACCTGTGTGCCAGGATCATTTTGAGCTGCTTCATTTTTGGTGGATATCCAGGAACCTCGTTCCGTTTTCTGGCTTCATACACGTGAAATGTCAGCAGGTGCTGCCGTTCAGAATATGATACGTCTCAGGATTATGAATTGCTTGTATCGTCGGAATTGGCAGGCGAGCCATACAGTGGCTTTACGTTAGGGTCGCGTATCCACTTCGAATACCATCTTACTAGATCCGAACCACGATGACAATCATACCGAGTGCTAATGGGGTATCGTCCTGTACCTTTACACCGTCCAGCACAGCTTAACCATAATCTTCTTGTGGCCTTTTCGGTTATAGAATGCTGCGGAACAGCAAGAGGCTGGAAACCCGCAAAACCCTGCGGTATAGTGAATGTCCATTCTTTGGCAACTCTTTGAGAACGTGTACAAGGACACCTTCCAGAAAATCTGCACAACCATTGGGAAAGCAAGGCTCAAACAGCTCGACGACTCTCTCTTGATCTCTTACAGTCACGATCGAGCATCTGTGCAGGCTAGCTATTCTTCGGGTGCTCTAATCAAGGCCTCCTCTCCCTTGTAGCATTTATACCGTTCTGTGGTCTAGATGTTTCTCGGCTTGCTGTAATGAGCACCACGACCTCTCTTTTCAAACTGGCTCATCTTCACAATGAAAGCACCTCGCTCAATAGTATTGACCAAAATGTAGCCCGACGGGAATTTAGCATAATGCGACCACGTTCCAACGAAGTCAATGATTCCTCCATTTGGCTCCTGGTCATCTTCAGGATAGATATCGAAGAACGCTACCTCCTCAATACCCGAGCCATCAGGCTGAAACGGCACAGAGCTGACATCAAGCACCCTGATACCAGCGCCGTAGTTCGACTGGTAGCTCAGACCATCATATACATACTGGTTGTGGTCGATACTGTATGCTTTGGACTTGTAGTGACCAGTATACGTTGGTGCTTCGAGGTTGGTGATGTCGATAATATAGGTGACCGGATATCGATCGGCAGCGAATCCAGTTTGGTATTCCTCGTCGAGCTCATCGTCAAGCAGGATATATGTCTGCCACTTCGTGTCGATGGTCCAGCCTTGGTGTGTGTACCTTGCGCCTGGATAGCTCAACTTTGAGATGACCTTGGTACTATTAACGCCGACTTTATCTGTCACGTCGTAGATGGTTAAAGTGTCCTCGTTGTAGCCATAGCATATATCTCGGCCCTCGTATCTCGTGTCTGGACCGTGGTAGACAAGGCAATGAGCATCGTGCACATAGCCATCTTGGCCAGCACAACCTGGCGATGTCGGATTCGAGGGATCAGTCAGATCGATGAAGATCAGACCTGCTCGGCATGTGCTGTTTCGTGGTGCAGCGCCTACTGCAACAGCATAATTGAGCTCTTCATTGACAACGACATTATGTGTCCGTCCGACCTCAAGATAGTCTGTGAAGAGACCTGTGATATCTGCTGTTGTCGAGAAATTGACTGGCGCTATAGGGTCGATGGTTAGTAGCTTAGTCATATCGAATATCTGCACGCCATGACCAACAGCTTCAGAGCCGACGATCATGTAGTTCTTATAACTTCTGATCTCGCGCCAGATTGACCACACTGATTGCTGTGGTAATCTACCGAGATAGACGAGTTTGCCTTCGCTCGAAATTTCAGCAAAAGCAGTGCCGTCTGCTTGGCCGACAGCAACGAACTCTCGACCATCATCTGAGACCCAACCCCAAGAGCTTGAGCCTTCACCTGCGAAACTGCCGAGATCTGCGTGGGATTTGAAGTCGTACAAGTCCATGTTGTTACATTCTGTTTGTTATCAGTTCTAGCTTCGTACATCCCGAGTTTGTGCTACGTACTGAATGTCTGGTTGGCGTTTCCAGCTTCTGCCACTGCCAAGCCACCTTCGCACTTCACGGAAGATGCTTGTAATGCAGGATATTGTGATGAGTCCATTTCTCCAGCTGCACGTTGTCTATCCCAAGAAGCGTGCTTGGTATCCATGATACTTTCATGTACGATACCACTCTGGTACTCCTCCTTCGAGAACGACAGCTCTTTGGCTGCTAGTGCTAAGGTCGCCGAGGCGAGGAGTGAGGACGTCTTCATTTCGGTCGATAGGTATTAGCAAGAACAAAATCAGGAAGAACGGACAAGAACAAGCAGAGAGGAAAGTTACGAGAGCTATATATCGGTAAACAGCTCAACTCCAATATGTTAGCAACTGTGCACGATACACAAACCTACTGCCATCTGCCGATAGAGGTTACATCCTGTTATGCTATCAAGCATGTTTCCAGCGGCGGAGAGCTTCTCCACCCCATCGGCTTTGAGCATCAACAGGATGGCATACGGCGTGTGGCTAGTAGCACAACATTGCCAATAACGCTTGCGCCAAATAAGGCAGCTCGGTTTCGAATGCCAAGAACCAAGAAGTCTTAGTAGTGTTGGCAGTAGATTGCGCCCCGGACGATCATCGTCGTTGTTGGCCAAGAGAAGAGGAAAAGCGGGAAAGGTCAGGCTATGAACGGCCTTGGCAATATTTTCGTCATTGCGCAAGATAGTAAGGTAACATACGATAGCACCATTCTTTCTGGTAAGGTGTGCAGCTGTCTCAAGATTGAGTGTAGCTATTGGTGAGTCGTGTTTGACGTAGACCAAGCACGAGGACACCCACCGAGCGTGTCCAAGATCACGACGAGCTCCGATGCTAGTACATGTGCATCGCGAGAGCCTGATAGAAGCTGGTGGGAAATCTGATCTCTAGACTGGGATGAGAAGACACGTATCTGGCAAAAAAATCGAGACAAAGTAGGACCAGAAGGTGGAATGAGTGCGATTGCCTGAGGCATTCATACACGTAAGGCAGGTGCGGGCTGTCCATGTTGCAGCTGCCACATTATGGTCGTGCCCGGTACAGATGAGGATTATAGAATAGATTTGAGACAAGTTGTAAAAGAAACGGCTCGATCCAAACTCCTCTGCAACAGAGCAAACCTGTGATCACGATTTTGAGGATCGGAAGAAGCAAGACCTTTTCCTGCCGAACCATCCACTGGCATTGTCGACGAGCATAACCTTGCATACCGCCCGAGCATAAACGCAACATGGCACAAATAAACTGGCGCACAGTAAACGTAGATGCCTACGACCCCGAGTCCAGCTACAACTTCGACCTCCAAACGATAATACCAGGGAACGTCCCAGCACAATCAAATGCACAAGAAGCTGCGCAAGTCGCACAGCAAGTCAGACAATTGTTAAGGGCAGGCGACAGTGTAGGAGCACTTCAGTCCGCGCTAGAAACAATACCATATGCTGGGGATGACCAGGCGAAGCAGGTACATTTGACTACGTGTTTAGGTATGCAGTGAAATTCGGCATGGCTAGACTGGTGCTAACAGATCATAGAGGTATTGCAAGGTATACGGCAGGCAGAAGTCAATGGTATCCTACAGCAATTACTACAGCAGCAAAATGGTCAGCAGTTGGCCGATGCGCTATGTAAAGTTATATATCGTGGGATGGGCGGCAACAGCAGTGGTTCGAGAGGTATGACACCACAGCAGACGGGTCAATCTGGTGGTGCGGACGGCATCAGCAGAGGCTTTTCTCAAATTCAACAGCGGAACACATCTGAGGGTGGTAGCGGACAGGCTATGAGTGTGCTACTAAGCTGGCATGAAAAGCTTGTTGAGCTGTGTGGTGTTGGCGTGATAGTGCGGTGCATGTCTGATAGAAGAACGGTATAAAAGGGCGGAAAGCAATTTCAATGAGCTGTACAGAAATATTCATTGTGAGCCAAACCTGCTTCGAAACTCGGCAGAAAGTACACGCTTCCCAACGTCACTCATCCGTCTCTAGCTGGACTTGGTCTCGTTTGAGCGCATACTCGCAGCGGCTGATGCAACAGCAAGGTCTTTCGCACTTGCAGTATCGCCTAGAGCCTTCTTATCCTTGGTTGATAAACTGCTGTTTCGACTCCGGCTGATTTGACTAGCATCATCCGATAGCCCAGCCTTTCCCATTCTAACGACAAGCTCAGTGTTCTCCTTCTGGAGCTGCTGCACAATATTCCGAAGCGAATCAGCCTCTTGCTTCGCAGCGGATAATTCTTGTCTAGCTTCATCTCGTTCTCTGGTCAGTCTGGTCTTGACGTCTTTGTCGGCAGCCTGCTTAGTCTTCTTTTCGTGCTTTTCACGTTGCTTCTGGATCTTCGTCTCGGTCTTGGCAATCTCCTTCTCGTACTTTTCTTTGTGCTTTACCATCTCCTTTTCATGTTTTGCGATGGTCTTCGCATTATCCGCGTCATCTTCGGCTTTACGCTTGGCTTGCAAGTCGTTATATTTAGATTGTGTCTCAGCAAATCTGGTGTGAAGCTCCTGCTTGCGGTCATCTAGCTTGCGTAATTCCTTCTCGTGCGCAAGCTGTTCTTTGCTATCGACCACATTGACTGGGCCTCTGAGTGAGTCTAGCGATATTTCGCTCTTGCTAGGTTCGGATGCCGATGACCAGTGTTCCTCTGCAGAAACGAAAGACGCACCAGATATGGTTCTCGTCAGTTCTGCTGTTGGTTCGGAAGCTGGTTCAGCTGAAGTGTCCGTCTGATCAGGAACACCATTCGTGGCTTCCTGCGATCCTGGCATGCGGTCTAATATTACTTGAGGTGTATAAGCAGCAGCAGCTCCTGCCATAGTTCCGAATATGCCGGATGGCGGTTGATTCTGCACTGCTGGTTGTGTCTGCTCCACCTGAGGCTCAGTCGGGGGAAGAGCTGGCTCTCTAGATTGGGTTTGTTCGCTTTCAGATATACCGGCAAGCATGCTCTCTCGCCGCGAATTTGTTCCACCAGGTCTACTCAACTTCTGCTTGTCGCTTGGTCCTGCCTTTAATGTATGTATTTCTTGATCGTTAGTACATGCCCAATCGATGAACTTTACAGCGTCGCCACAAATACTTCCAGGGGTTCCACGTTCGACCAGAAACCTTGGTATACCACCTCCAGGATCGCTGCGTGTTATCATGACCCATTCTACTGGATTGTCCTCTGGATCTCCTGGATCTGGATGCTCCGAAGTGCTTGGCTTTGTCAGGTCGGTCATACTTCGTGTAGACTCATCGTTCAAGTTAGGCACCGCATCTCCGCCCGCTCGAGGGTGCCCAGTATGATTGCTGTGGTGTTTGTGGTGCTTCCCATCACTTCCCAAATCTATCGAGGACTGAGAAGCATGCAACTTGCGCGGCACTTCTCTAATAAATTCAACAGACTCATAAATACCTCGAACAAATCCAGTTCGCGGTTGTGTTTTAGGGTGATCGCAAGGCCGTGATACAACCATATAATGTCTTGGTATCAGATCGTCTTTGCTGTCTGTTGCCAGTGCGTGCTCCGATGTCACAAGCAACGTGACGAAATCTCGTGCAGCAGTAGGACCAGGAAATTGAGCTGAAAGTCTATAGACCTCGACTGTTGCCCTGTCGGTCTTGATATGCTCTACCCGTTCTTCACCACCAATACCTCGTACGTTTCCAGCGCCTGGCGGCCCTTGTTCTGCCAGAGACTTCTCGAATTCAATCTGCATACTCCTCTTAAAACGTGCGAATCCAAGACCTTCATGAACACTCCTCCTTGCGAACCAGGTATTCTTGCCATCCTTAGCCGACATTTTATATACAGATATGCCCAATGGATTCTCCTGCGCCTTGATCTTCATAGGCTTTCCCCAGTCTTTCTGAAACTTCTCATGGCCAAATGGTGGTGGGGAGGGTCGTTCAGCGGACAACGTGATCTCTTTAGCACTCTTAGCTTGTCCATGAGCCAGTGGCTGTGGTTTTTGCGGTGCATCTTCAGGTGGAGTTATTGGTACAGAATCCAAGATCAACTGTGATTTCTGGAGCAGTTCATCGACATATCTATCCAGCTCTTGTCCTTGCTGAGGGACATCAGTCCAGGCTATAGGCCCAAGATTCTTGAGAGCATCATGTAGTTCGGACATGGTCGATCGGGCTCGTATGTCGTACTGTTCTTGCTACGGTGAGAACATTACTGTTTGATAATGGCTGGCAGTGTTGCTATTACTCGGCTATCACAAACACATATATCAGAGCCAGGCCTGGCTTATGCAAGTCAACCGAGTGCAAACGAGAAGCAGAACCAGGATGTTAGTAAGTTGGCAGTCCACCTAACTGCTTCTCATGTAACTCTGACGACATGGGTTGCTCGAGCCGCATGCTAGTGTCATTACTCCAGATTCAATCTAGACTTTGGCTATACGATATCTCTAAAGCTGTCTGCCGTGGTATCCGTTCGGAGCAATATGACAATTTGATGAACGAAAGATTACTGCTTCGTCACATGATCTTGTGTCAGGTACGTGCACTGAGTTGCACTTGCTCAGCTACAAGTACAATATCTTTCTGCCGTCATTGCCAAAAGGATGACCTCCGAGCTCCACTATAGCTTAGATAAGCCAGCGCTTGTCCAGTAGTAGCCAAGCTTACTTGACAAGGCTTGTGCCTATATGCACTTTTCGACAGTAGAAAAATTAGCGATTGGCTTAGGCAATCTCGGTATTTGTTATGGTCGATCATGCAAGAGCGTAGGCTGTAGAACGTATACTTCAAATGCAAATCGTAGTTGCTCACGCAGATACATAAGATCTCATCGTAGACAACTGGAACAGCCATTGATTTAAACATGCCTAACTTCTACTCATACAAGGCACTAGCAATCTAGTTACTCGCTTTTCTGCTGTCTTGGATCTTCCTTCACTATCATCTCTTCACCCTTGGCCACTCCTATCGTTGTCATGACAGTGTTGGTAAGGAACAATATGACGATAATAATCAAGCCTGCAGCTGTCAATGCTCTCCAGGCAGGTGAATCCATCTCGATCGAGAACTGCAAGCACGCTGTAGTGTATGTTCCGCAAGGGAACACAATACTATTCCACGTTGGCGCCCATTTCATCTTTTTCATGAAAGTTTGCTCGATCATTCCGTAAGAAGCCAAAATCAACCAAGTCGTCGCGAGTCCGAACAAAAGTAAAGCTAACAAGACGCAAGCTGCGTTGAGCGAGCTGGCTGCTGATTGCTGAAGGAACGTGCCCCGATGATAGCCACCGAATGCGCCAAAACTGCTTGCGGCACTTCCAAGAGCTTGTAGTGCAGCCGCTGACTGTGCCATAGGTCCAACGTAGAGAAAGAGCATAGCAGATTGTGGTCCTTCCGGGAACCCAGTTACAAGTAACTGGTAGAAGAGGAAGGTGAACAGCAGCAATCCGATAAATATTGCCATCCCTGCCATGATAAAAGCCACAATGATCATTGGAACCGCCATCCGTGCCGAGATATGGTACGAATAGCTCGCGATCAAGCCACCAGTAAGAGCAGCCGTAGCAAGTGCGACACATGGCATCACTATCGTGGGTGGGATCCAGCTCACATCACTAAGCTGACCTTTTTGCCGCCTGATAAGAATGATGAGAATGAAGAATACCGTCGCAATCGTCCAGGCCACACCAATCCACCACATGACATAAGCAACGATGGTGAAAGCGTGGTGACCCCAATACGCTCTGCTTACACAGAGAGAAGTAAGACATGAAAGTGTAAGCCATGCAATTGGCCACGTCGCAAGCAGCGACAGGTTCTTCGGGCTCTCGGTAATTTCGGACCATGCTTGTCGGGGAAAGGTGATGAAGCGTGAGATTATGATTGTTGAGAAGAGTGTTATGAGGATCAGGTTGATCATGTACGCTATCGTAGAGCAGACGTGAATCCAGTGTGACTGGTATGGAAATCGATTCATGATAATTCCAATGACTCCTGCGTTCATGCACTTGGTGAACCATATCGGCTCGAAATCTTGTACAAGGGCCCGTATCGCGCTTCGCTTCTGAGGCGATTGCTGCTTCTCGGTATCATGCTCGTCGTTGACCTTGGTGCTGGCCATACTCATTGTGACGTTCTGTGGTGATCTGTTAGACTTCAGTTGTCTACGAAAGTACAAGATGAGCAAAGACACGAAGAAACCGTAGAACCAGGTTGCTGGATGGGTTCAAGCATATCAATATTAGCAACTTTGATCGAGCTTAAGGTTTACACCCGTGACCACAGACATCATCACTCAGGCCATAGTGTAGTGTCAGACTGCGGTTTGGACAGCATGACGCCAATGATTCAATGCAGTGGATTTGCGGCAGAGGCCGACCCAAGATTGAGATCGTCGTTATGGGCTTTTAAGCATTCCCATCTACATTGTCGTCATGTACTCAGTATCCGGAACAGCGAGCCGCCCTGGCATTGGCACAGATCTGTGGTGCGTCGACCGCGGAAATGGTAAACAGAAGTCAACATTGACCCAAACAGAAACAGACACAATGCTCGCTGCCACCGCCAACAAGCTTAAGAATCGCGCGCCTCCAGTGGGAAAATAGCTGGTGCATGAATCTCATTACATATCTCTGTAGGACGATAAGCGAGCTCCAAGTACGCTTAACCGTAACGAGGATGGGGGCGAGTTTCCGATGATCTCAACTTTAACGCGCTGTATTTTTGGCTACTGCTCATCATGCTGTATGCATATGAGAACTTCACAATTGGGCATGGCCATCTTTCGTGGTTGCAGTGTACTACCTAAAGACGCCATGTGGTACGCAACGAATGCTATAGTCGAGCAGGGTGAAATGAACTAATGACCTGTTCGACGGCCTCTTTCGACCTCAATCACAATGACCATGGGAGGACCGAAGCAATCTCCGCTAGTAAGCAGGAGCGGAGATCTTTCCAAGCACGAAATCAGAATTTACAAATCAACGAAACAGGATATGCAGAGTGAAAGATGTTCTCTTTTTTATTAGCTTAGTATATCTGTGAAACCCAGCATCCGATTCCTCTTCCCAATCAATGGAAATCGAGGCTTCCTGAAACCAGTTCAGAAAACATAGGGGATGAACCTATAACTGTGGTTGCTACCCGATCTCGACCGAATGTGTATCCTTCTGACTTCCACGCCCAACATCACGGATACTGAGCACGACTCCCCAGGTACGACTAGCGACCTGAGGACAAATCTTCCAAGACACACATCCAGCCTCGACCGAGCATCTTCCACAGCAAGGCAGTTCCATCACATATACCAGATATGTCTTTCGCCACCCTTGCCAGCGTCTCGACTTCTGCAAGATAACCTGTAAATTGCTCGAAGAAGAAACACAATGGTAGTGCTTGACTTCACAATCGACCGAATAACAGTTCCATCGCCTTCGCTTGACTTCACCGTCGTTGTCGTCGATTGTTCCATCGCCCAACCATCTACCAGCGCACAATTTGTCTCTTTGCATTCCAAAATTCTTTGTGCCTTGCGGCGATCCATTTAGAAATTCCGGACGATATCCTCCCAGGGATATGGTTCCAAGTACTAATAAGCCGACCTGTCGACATGCTACTGATGAGCTGAGAACAAATGAAACCATAATCAAAATCCAGACGCTTGCTAATAAATCCAAACATGTTTCGCTTCCCTGTTTATGCCTAACCTGTAATGCAGAGTGGTATCCTTGTCGCTAAATATCAGTCAAATAAATACGCCATGATGTTGCTGCGGTATGTCGCTGCTTCGCTGTATGACCCAAGATGTGTCGTGTCTCGTGAGGGTAGTGGAGTTGTTGGTCGGATTGATCGTTCACATTGCCATTGCGTATGGTGTGGTGTACTCGTTGTACCTGTCCCAACCGAAGCCCATGCCAATCGATGTCCCGCAACCTTGTGATGCAAGCATGCTTGGAAGGGGTAATGACGACATAGACATTGTGGTCACAGGTGTAGGAGCTGACCATACGGGTGACGATGTGTAAAATGTCGATGAGGTATATGCGCCCGTTGAATATGGAGTGCTTTCGAACGATGGTGTTGGCGATGGGATGTTGTTCATCTCAGGCATACCAACACCATTGTAGTAGCCTCCATGATGCGACCCGCAGGATGACACGGGACTTGGACTCGAAGGCACTATCCTCCACGCGTCGATTGGTGCCGGTTGCACAGCATGTATGTGTTGTGATGGCCACCATGTCTCTGCGACGTTCGAGCTTGGTAGTATAGGGGTAGGTCGGATGATTTCGACGACTGGCTTTGGTGGAGGTGGTAGTAGAGGTACGAAGAGTCCTGATATCTGGTTCCGTACTTCATCACTTCTACCGCAGAGGAGTTCACCAGCACCATCCTCCTCAAGACCTTCAAGCGCAAGAGCACTGGTTCGGAACACAAATTTATTCGCAGCCTGTACGAATTCTTCTTGTAGCTTCTTGAGTTGTGTCTCCTTGTCTGGCCAAGACCATGTGTTGGCAGCTGTGTCAATTGAGAAGATTTCTTTGTGGTGTTCGACTAGGGCGTCAATTGTTTCCTGCGTTAACTTGAATGCGACTTCATATTGAGAGACCATATCGACATGCACGACGTATGCTTCAACCTGAAGCATGTTGTGGTTGAATATTGCTTCCACAAGAGGGTTTGAGTCCTTGCGTAGATCGGCCTCGGGTGCTTTCGGTACCATTATCGAACATAAAGACCATATGGCGTTGGGTGATGAGAGTGTTTCTGTGAGACATCTTGTGTGTTGAGGCACACTGTTCAATGGCCGTTTGATCTTGTTAATTCTCTTCAGCGTAGCAGTGAGCCATGGCTCTACTTTGTTGCTGAGAACGACATTGACAGTACCACGAGCAGCGAAGGCCTGCGCGGAGGCAGGTAATAATACCGCAGGCATTATGTTAATTTATGTGAGACGTTATGCGTAACTGATATTTAGACTGATAGGAAAGGCGTTATTGGGTAGCTTTTGGCTTCAGAATGAACGTAAGTTGTCGTTATGTGACGTGGTCGGATGTGAAGATGCTCCCAAGGCGGTCCCAACGTGGGAAGTAGTTCTCGCGCCTGTTGTTTGAGTTGATGGGAGTGTTGAAGCGTGGGAGTAGTGGTGAGGTATATGGTGGGGGATGACGAAAAAGGTAAGATCAAGAGGAGGGAACGACGGGTACCTTATATCTGGGAAGAGGCAAACAGTGTCTTATGACCAGTGATAGGCTGGATCCCGCCGTACGCTAGTCATACGATGGACCAAGAGCTTATGACCCTCACCCTCAGATTTGCGAGGCGGAAGTCCCGACTTGAGTCAGCATAAGTATTGCGAGATTGAGTATAAGATCGCCATATACTCGGCCGTCGCCAACGTAGCTCGTAGAGACGCAATGCAAGTCTGAAGCCAGCAGTACAAGCTGGACACCAGCACCACCGGAACACAGAACCAGAGGATCAGACGAGTGTGGCTGGCGAACGGCAATGGCGAGATCAGGTCATGTGGAGCAAGATAGAACTGTCCTTGACTGCGTGCATGGTCAGTCAAGTCAGTCATGCAGCATATGCACAAGAGTGGAAGCACGATTGATGCGAGAGGAAGGTGAGAAAAGCTGGAAATTTTCGCAGGGCAAGATGCCGCGTTCCAGGTGCTGTCCAGTCCGAGGTTGCTAGAAGAACCCACCAAAGTAGATCCACATAGGCGACCCAAGCACCGCCTGCACTCTTTGTTTTAGCTGCAGGTGTAAACTGTATCCAGGCTTCGAGCTCACTGGATCGCTCCGAGATTTCATCTTTACGAACATCTGCAGCACAATACGTTTTTGGCAATCAGGAATACTTTGTCAACGCACCCCTGAAACACATCCAGAAGATGTGCAGATTGTGGAAGATGACGAGGCTGATTATGTGAAATTGATGTGCACTCATGTTTCCCTCATTGAGCACTCTTCCAGAAATTGCCAGAGCATTGCTCCGATTCACGAAGATCACATCCAGGCAAAAACTACCGCTTGCAAAAGGTGGACCAGGATCCGACCGTTGACACGTTGTCTGAGGTGAATACGAGTATGTTCTGGCGATGGCTCCGGACTTCGCACGAACACCATCTGCCCAATGCTGGTGCTTTTGGATTTAGGATACGGTTCAAGCACGGAATGCATACTGCATGAGTGCTAGATAATGATGCTGTATGTCATTGTGATGAACTCTAGAGCGTCGATCCTCAGGTAAGGAAGTCTGAAACACCTTCGCCGAACAGTCAATCTTGCTTCACCCCTCAACGCATCACTCAGCGGCTCAACCCTCATCAGCACCAAGATCGGCTTTGGCTGTTTCCACTCACACAATTCACGATTGCGCCTTTGTGTGTAGTTCTCAGTCATGAGACTCTAACAGCCGGAAGTCGTCGTCGGCCCTTACCCACTCTCCACGAGGTCTGGTCGATGGAGGGCTGAAATCCAACAACAATTGTCCGATACGAGGGATTCGCGCGGTCCTCCACCATGAGAGGTTCGAGGTCGATTATGGTGAGGTCCGCACACAGCCGTGTCGAACCCATCGTCAGCGTATGACCAGTCGTCTTCATAACTCATATTGTGGATTGACCTACTTGACGGGAAGCCGCTGGTGTAAAACTGGGCTTCTACAGCATTGTGGTCAGGATTGGTTGGAGTCAATCCTTTAGCTTCGTATTTCTGAGCTGAGAACCCTGCTGTGACATATCATTGGGTAGCAAATCAGCACTAGCAAGAACCTAGCTCGATCATGTGATGAAGTGTGCTACGTGTTGCAGCATGAACAATGATACCACATGGTCACAAGCACAATGCGAAGGAACAAAGTCGTCCAACTCCTTGGAACTGAAAGATCACCCTGTGCGTGTTGCAGCACCGCAGATCAATAGACTATGCAGGCAGCCGGCCAAATGCGGCTCGGTTATCGCGAGTACTTCTGTGGCTGAGTCTGCGAATTTGGCAGGTCAATCGAGAAGATCGTCCTTGCGTTGAAGCTAACCAGATTTGGATATTTCGATTCGAGCAGGCGCAGAGTTTCGATGCTGATGGTCCTTGGCAGACTTTCGTGAAGTAACGTACGAGCTGAAACGCCGGATCGCAGAGCGGACATGTTCATATGATCATCGTGTGGCGTGTGTATCCCTTTCGCGAGACTGTCTTTCCAAGTTCTCGGTGAGGTGGTGCCGGACATAGCAGGCTCGGCGCAAAGTACATACGTAACTTGTGAAGCGTGTATGAAACTTATGCAGCTGTCCAGCATATACTTTGGCAATCCTTAGACAGACGACGCAATCCATCGAGCTGCTTGCTGTCGTCAATTCCAGCTATCTTGTGCGAGAAGTGCCTGAACAAGTCATTATGTCCACCTGGGACCCTCGAAAAGCATTCGAACATGGACAGGCTATGTTGCACCATGTCATACCTGTCTTCGCTCGCTTCTGGAATGACTTTCTCGTGACGCCTTCTTTTCCTGTCTTGTCGTCCACGTGGTACAAGGACATGCATCACTAGTCATTGCGATGTTGCACATGACGCTGCTAAGCGCCGAGAATTGTGAAACCCAGCCTCAAACACGCTCTTGGGAAAAGATGCTGAAGAATCTTCAGTAAGCGCCGACATCCTGCTTGTGTTGCTGGAGAACAAAGTCTTAAATTCGGTCCGCAAGGATACACCAGGTCTGTATGCAGGTGTTCCATTCTGTATCGTTTCGAGGCAAATATCAGCTTCGGAGTAGAAGTTGCCGTGTCTTACCACACAGTACCTGCGCAACTTCCTAGTAATGCCATATTGCACAACATCAGCAATGTCGCCATTAAGACCCAGTTGTGTCCCGCACATTCCTGAACTTGATTTGCAGCGATCATGAACGATGCGCTAGCTAGAGATACAAGAAATTGCATTGAGTCTATACAGGAGCTCTTGCTCATAATCTTTTCCAATACACAAATGAAGACAGTATATGCCTGCTTGAGCTTGCTGCAGAATAAATTGGGCTCGCTCCAGCAGATCGTTACTCCTGCTTTGCTGCTTTTGATTCGGGCTTTGCTGTATCATCGCCCTTCTTATTTTGGGGTTGGGATGCCTTCGTTGTTACACCAGCACCAGCTTTCGCCTTTGCTCTTTTCTCCAGGATATACCTCCAGCTTCGTGACATACCAGCCGTGAGAAGGCTCTTGAAGCTTTGAGTGAAGCTCGGCCACCGGACTGTCTTGCTGATCACTGCGTATACATTAGCACTGCTCCATCGTCATAGCCATCAGCACTTACCATCCTCAACTTCCTTCTTCAGACCACCTGCCTCATAGTCTTCAGCTATACGTCGCTCAAATGGTCCACCTTCTCGTCTCCTTATTCGTTCCGGATCTTCGTCCTGTACAGCTTGCATCATCTGCTTGAATTCACCTCTAGGAATTTTGAACTTTGTCTGATATTCGAAATAGAGCTTCTTCCTGAATGCCGATGGCAGACGACGAACCATATGTCCTCGAGTCACTGGATCCATGTTTTGCTGTAGCTTTGCGTTCAGGTCTGGATCGTCAATCCAATCGTCGTTCTTGCAAGAAGGATCATTGAAGCTGATATTAGGCAGGTTTTCAATCAGAGGTGCATACAACCGACGGAAGTTCTCAAGCTGGTACTTTACAATATTCGAGACCTTCTTTGGATCGTCTCCGCCAACAGACATGCGCGGATCGCCTTTGTAGGATAGACCTGCAATCGTTGTGTAGAGCTCTTGTTCCGTGAAGTTCTCGGGTAGAAGTAATAGAGCAGCACGAACAGCTGAGATGAGGTTGACTTGATTCGCGAGTCGAACCGACGGATTATCGCGCAGGATCTTGACGGGTTTCTGCAATCGACCAGCTATGTACATTGTATCCCATTCTGATAGATCTCGACACAAGGTATCAATGTTGACGACGCCGTACTTGATGAGCACGCCATTGACAGTGATGTATGGATTGAAGTAAACTCCTGCTCCGAATGAGTCTTGGATCTTCGATACAGCATAAGAGCCTAGGTAGCCCAAACCAGAATAGTGGTCTCTGTGCTCTTGTAGATTCAACGAGTGCCAGTGCTGGCTATAGGAGACACCAAAGATAAAATCAATCATCTTCTGATTTCCACCTTGCACTTTCGTTATAGCCTCCGGCGGATGTGGATGCAGACTGACACCTGTGTCCGCCTTTGCGCTCTGAGGGAAAACGCCAGAGCCGTAAGCAAAGGCATATCTGATCGGAGCTCGAAACTGCCATAATATCTGTCTCAGCGCTTCTTTGAACTCCTCGTTGATGACGATATGCTGGTTTACACCAAAATTCTTCCCGGGCAGCTCTGAGAATTTTGATATGCTTAGATCCGGATTGTGCTCCCAATCGTCCAGCTGCCTCTCGCTTGCTACCTCTGTTTTAGTGCTTTTCGTAGAGCTGGCAGCTTTCGAAGCTCTTTCATCGACCTTTTGTGAGGTTGATCCATCATGCTGGCGACATCGACAACTGACATGAAAAGGCTGAATCCGTGCAGACCTCAAGCCAGGCCGCACTAGCTGTTTACCTGCATAGTGAAAACCTAGTGAAGGCACAGCATACAACTCTGTCACTCCGCGTTTGCCAAGCACTGTTGTCGCAATTCGAAAAGTCATAATTGCTCACTCCAATCCATCTTCGCTATCATTCGAGCTAGACAAGTTCGCTGTCAACCACGACCTCGCTTTCGATTTTCGCTTGCTACCTTCACGTCCGCAGCGCAGTCTCGGCTCTACCAACCTGTTCCTGGCCCCGGATTATGTCATACTGGAGCTGGTGCTTTGGTTTGTTTACTGGTCGCGAACTTTGACCAATCACGCTACAGCACAACCCATCCACAGCCATGCCTCCCAAGAAGCGTTCACGTACTGTTCGAACATGGCTCAATGATCTCTCGAACAAGCTGTCTTCGCCTAGCAAGCCAGACTTCACTGAGACGCCTCTCATGGACTACGCGACTTACGACGCGCGTCTGGCTTCCTATGCACCACCTACGAAAAGGTCCAAAGCAGGATGGCCTCACAAATCACCTAGCCCGCACGATCTAGCCAAGGCAGGTTTCTACTACAAAGCGAGCTCCGGGAAGGACAATGTGCAATGTTTCATGTGTGAACGACAACTTGATGGATGGGAAGAAGACGATGATCCGCTGCAGGAGCACCTTAAGCATGGCTCCGATTGCGCGTGGGCATTACTTATGTCCATCGAGCAGGAAAGCGCGTTTGACACGTCGAATATGGATGATCCGACCTCTTCGCGTATAGCTGATGCGCGAAGGATCACGTTCGAGACAATGGCGTGGCCACATGAGAACAAACGAGGGTGGACGTGTAAGACTGAGAAAATGGTCGAGGGAGGCTGGCACTTTGCGCCGACTGCTGAATGTGAAGACTACACGAGCTGTGTGTACTGCAAACTGTCTCTTGACGGATGGGAGCCAAAGGACAACCCTTTCGAAGAGCACTATCGTCGATCGCCGGACTGTACTTTCTTCGTCTTTGCTGGGACGACCGCGCCGTCGAAACGGCCGAAAGCGAAGAAGGGAAGAGCTTCGCGGACGTCGAAAGCTTCGAGAGCGTCGACACAATCCAATGCGACGCTCATGTCACAAGCTGATGAAAGTACTGGCATCATTGAGATATTAGGTGAAGACTCGACCTTGGAACATAACGTCGATAATAGTGTTATCTCGATACAATCTACCACATCTACCGCCACGAACAAGGGCAAAAGGAAAGCACACGCGCGTGCTAAGAGTGCGGCGCCGAAGAAAGCGAAGACTACGAAAGGCAAGAAGAAGCAGGTTGAGGAGTCAGAGATCGAACCAGAGCTGGAAACGCAGGAAACACAGCCTGAAGTAGAAGAGGTGCAAGAGAAGCCGAAAGCTAAGAGAACAAGAACGAAGAAGAAGCAGCCAACACCTGAACCATCACCAGAGCCTGAAATTGAGCCCGAGCCAGCTGCTATCGAGGAAGAAGAAGAGGTCATCGTCATCGAGGAGCCACGAAGAAAGTCCTCGAGCAGGCTCCCATCGATCAGGAACCGCCTGTCGACACCACAAGCACGGCCAGAGCCAGAATCAGATCTATCGGCTCAAATGAAAGACTTGCAGCATGAGGTTGACATGGAAGATGCAAACACAAAACCATCGGATGCCTTCGCCACCCCTAAGAGTGATGAAGAAGAGGATGAAGAGCCATCGTACCCAGTACTTCCAGAAGAGACGCCAACAGAGGACTATCAAGACGCGATAGAAGAGCCAGAACCAGAGGCATATCCAGATGCCGAAGACCGCGAACTCACACCTCTCGGTCCGCCGCAACACGAGACAACGCCTATTCCAGCACAACAAATAAGTCCGCTGAAAGAACTCTCCCATCCGCCAAGACAATCGCTTGCGTTGCAGAAGTCGGAAACGCCAAAACGGAGATCACGGCATTCACGTGTTTCGCGAAGGTCTTCGAACAAGCAGGAAGAGAAGCAACAGACTTCATCTCCGTCACAGCCATCGGATCTGGAAAATAGACCACCGAGCACTCTGCCGCAGGAGAAGCGGCCGCCGATGTCTTCTCCTGGTGCCCCGCCACCTAAATGGACGCCTGTAGATATCGAGACTGTTTTTCAGACTGAAACGGTGAAGGAGGAAACCCTCTTCGGAGGAGCAATCACTGGCACTTTGTCAGAGCAGGAAAGGAATATGACTGTTCAGCAATGGATAGAGCATGTTGCTGGTCAAGCGGAGACCAAGCTCAGTGCTGAAGGTGAGAGGGTAGTAAGCATCTTCGAAAGGGAGGGAAGAAGAGCGATGGCCGCATTGGAGAGCATACAGTGTATATAATGAAAGAACGATGGGACGATGGGAGGAAATCTGTTGACTTGATGGTATAGTAAGGCGTATTTGGTCAGGCTCAACAACCACCATTTTGTGGTCAGGAAGGCTGTTTGGGATTTATAGATTGGTGCATCGCTCCAAACCGGCAATTGCAGTATTCCTATCGTCTAGTAGTCATCAGAGAAAGACCAGATCGCATTGTCGTCCACAGTCGACTTCTCACGAAGTTTGGTCACGATGTCTTGGAGTTGCGACGCATTATACATCTCGTGAATTGATGTTTCGATCAGGATATGTTGCTGCTTTGTTGTGTTCGTGATTGTGATTCTGCGTGGTCGCAGGTCTTGGATAACTTCATGGTAGAGATTTGGATCGAATCCGTGGTTTCGCTGGTGGTAATAAGGCTCAGTAAAGTGGATCACGAGAACATCAACTTTATGCCTGCTCGACACTATCAGGTTATGCAGGAATAGCTCAGACCTTGGTGGATGAGGATCGTCCTCCGAAAGCCTGCCACCCTTATTCGTGTCGAGAAACGATTTCACGTCGTCAATTTCTAGGAACTGCAACTTCCCATATGCACTGGTATTCACGTTCGACAGTCCCCTGCCAAAAATCCCTGTGCTGATCAATGCAAGTCGCTCAAAGACGAAGCGAGATGGCAGCTGGATTGAGTGCATAGATAAGTAGTTGTGATGCCCAACCACAGAGTTTGGTGACGGCCAGCAACAACCAGGACATATCTGGAAAACGTTCTCGTTGAAGAAGACTGGTTCCGCTTCCCTCCTGACTTCCTTTCTCGTCCTCAGGATTGCTAGTGGCAGGCTGTCGTGACGAACAGGCTTCATGCCAACTGTTTCGCTGCAATCGTGCGTGTATTTACGACTTCTCATCGGTCGATATACCAGTATCCTGTCGGGCTCGGCGAAGAGGAACTGGTATATTCGCAGCCGAATTTCTTGCGGTAAGTCTATCAGCCACGTAAATGCCATAGCTTCTGCTTCCTCGTATTGTCTGTACTCGGAAGGTGCAGAAATATGTTTTGGCAGGCGACTCTTTCCGTGAGATTGCAGAATTGTCAATCGGTAGATGTGCTTCCAAACTATATATAAACAAACCTGGAATCCCTTGGTACCGTTGCCAAGTATGTTGTCACTTAATTACTGGTAGTCATGGTCACATCATGAACGAGACCAAAATATTGTGAGGGAAACGACTTGCCGGTAACATCGAGGCATTTTGTTTTGTCTTTCTCGTTTGTGTCAAACACAACAATGGATAATGACTCAAGCAAGCGTTTGACCAGTTGCTATGTGAAACATGGTAGACCTAAGATTTTAGCCGGTTGTGAGTTTTGGCTTTCGGGTATTGTTCCAGGTGCGCAACATCAACAAATGGACGGTCTTGCCCCTGAAAACAGGTAGCTGGATAACGGCTAGCCGACTTGACCAGGCTTACTCGCGGAGCTCGCATTAGGCGGCCATTGTGTCTGTACTTACCTGGTTTCGGCGTGGCAATAAATTTGTGTTCTTCGATACTGCCGTCACTCAACATAGCGGCAACACCATCCTCATCTGTGGTCATTACGCGTGATCGTTGCGCAGCAATATGAACTATTCAGTGTCAGGCGAGAGGCGATGTAATGGACAGATTCGTATCGAGAAAGAAACGAAAGGTCTCGAAGCAGGGTGATGAAGCCGAAGTGCTGCATGGAAAGCCGGTTGAGTCACAAAGCACAGATGAAAAGCTAGCAATTCTGTTGTCCGTGTTTGACGACAAATCGTATGATATTTTACTCGACGCACTCACAAGCAGTGATGGAGATGTGGAAAGAGCTGTTGACTATATACTGACTGCGCCTGCCCTCAGTCAAGTATCGACACTGCCGCGGAAAACAAGCCATCAAGGAGTCCAATCATCGCTGAGTTTCCTCAGCTCGAATCCGATAGGTACAAGCAATACTGTAGCTGCTGGACTTGTCAAGTCGTTGACAAAGAAAGGCAAAACGCTATATCTTTACTCACCAGCAGAGATTGCTAAGCACACCCCATGCTCAATCATACACAACTTTCTGCCCACTGCCTTGGCTAATGATCTACTGAAGGAACTTCTACCTGAGACCAAGTCGTTCACGTCAGCTACATTTCGGCTCTTTGACAATGTGGTCCAGTCACCTCACACGGCCTCGTTCTATGTCAACTCTTTGACCGAAGCGGAAGCACAGAAGTCAGCATATCTGTATAATGGCAGCACCCTGAGCGATGTGCGGGAAATCCTACCAACAATGCGCGAAGTAAGCAAACTGGTAGACAAAGCTGTGAATGACGAGATTAAAAAACGTATTCGTGAGCACTATCCTGATAAAAAGAAGCTGAAGTATCAGCCACCACCTGGATCCTGGACGCCCAATGCTGCCTTTGTGAATTGCTACGATGGTCCACAGCAAAACGTAGGCTGGCATACAGATCAGCTTACATATCTTGGACCTCATCCAACTATCGGATCTCTATCATTAGGTGTTCAACGAGAATTCCGAATTAGAAGGATTGTGCCCACTCCTGATATTGAAGGGCTAAGTCAAGCTGAGGCAGATAAAGTTAAGGAAGAAGCCGCCGATGCTCAAGGCCAGATCAGTCTGCCACTGCCACATAATAGTCTGCTAATCATGCATGCCGAGATGCAGGAGGATTGGAAGCATAGTGTTAGTCCTGTGAGCTTGAGTAAGGGCATTGTGCCACATCCTATAGCTGGAAACAAAAGGCTCAACATCACATACCGGTGGTATCGTAGGGAGTTCGAGCCCAAGTACACACAAAGGTGTAATTGTAAGGTGAAAGTCAAGACGACGGATCAGCATGGAAACGAGGTTGAAGTAGAAGAAGGTGTGCCATGTGTGCTCAAAAGCATCATGAGAAGGGCAGCCACTCGTGGTCAATACATGTGGATGTGTCAAACTCCTGGACGAGTAGATATGGACCTTGGAGGAGCTACAGAAACCAAAGGATGTGGATTTTTCGAAAAGGCCGAGTTTGACGACAATGGCGTTCCTTTAAATCCATATCAGAATAATGGTTGAACTGCCATTCGATGAAAATCACAGTGCACTACTCCGTTACCTCGAGATGCTGCTAAAATCGTGCAGGAGAGCCAGCTACTCAGACACGTGTTTCATAGTCACAAATTTGAGGGAATTCGAGAATTGACAATGCTACTAATATTCTCATCCTCTAACGAAAGCTAGCGTCGAAGCGACACCGAAGCTGCAAATGTGCTGGCTATCCTCGATAGCCAGAGGATCCCTTGTCACTTTCTGCAATAGCATGACAGCACATCAAAAAAGGCACGCACGATAAGATATCACTTGTATGGCAAACACCTGCTTAAGTGGGCTCATGTGAGGTGACATGCTTTGCTGCACTAAAGTGGTCAGTGCATCAATTGCATTCCTTGAATCCCGATACTCTCTTGCAAGTACCGCTCCCGACACGACAGCTCAACGCGCACAACACATTGAGACTGCATCAAAGCATTACACCGCAGATCGACCCAGGTTGCTATCATGCGCGACGCAACAGCATGGTCAAAGAACCATATCATAGCAGTGTTGCAATTCACTGCTTCGCGCGATTCCAAGACAAAGCGCGCAGACTACGTCGGATTACAGAATTACTTCCACAGCAAGGGCATCGAGGATCAGACTGTGCCATCTATAAAGGCTCAGATACAGAACATTGTGGCAATCACGAAGAAGGATCAATCCTATACAGCTGCGGATCTGTGGTCGCGTGGTCCTCGTGTCCTCAATCTTAATCACAGAATATTCCAAGGCTTACGGATACCTGCAGACTGGCACGAATTTCCACCTGACAAAACCATCCCCAAGTCCAATACGGAAAATGGTGCGGACGTACAATATCCTAGTTTGTCCAACGATGTAGACGAGACCGAATTAGTCGATACTAGTGCCAGCGAGATCACGGACGGCAGGACTCGCAAGCGAACTCATTCAGAGGATACAGAGGCATCTCCATCACCCAAGAGACGGAAATCAAGCGGTGATCTAGAGTTACAGCCAAGACCTCCACAGCATCAAATAGAAGCAATCGAAGAAGGAAACCTGTTAAGAGCCTGCTACACTATGAATCAAACTATTGGTCAAGCTGTCCGATCGCACCTGGAGGCACTCGGTCTCGAAAGACATATGACACATATTGACGTCGTTCCTTGGCCACTACCCTTGGCAGCGCTAATGCGTAAAGTCTTCGGTCCGGACATTACGCCTGAAAAACTTGCTGACGAGATCACCGAAGCTAGAAAGCGTCCGCTCTCACTCGAGCTGCTCCTTCGAGCCTTGGTCTCTGCTGCATTGGTCGAATGGGTGATGGAGCCGGGCTTGTTAGCAGAATACGAAAATCCTCATAGTGCTTGTGGCAGATTGCTAGATGCTCTTAAGGATGAAGCGGAAGCGCGAGACAGCACTTCTACCTACAACGACATGCTTTTCAACGCAAAGATCGACTTGCTGCAAGATGAGAAACGCAATATCGACAAACGTTCGGTCGCGCTAGCCAGTGACCTGATCAGACTGCTCAGTCTCTTTGACCGATGCAGCAACCATGCGCCCGATGTCTTCATTCCAAGAGGGGACTACCTTATCTCATAGGATGGTTCTGCCAGACAGGGCAATCACATTGACGTTGCTAAGACCGGCCCACCACCAGGCTCCACTAATCTAAGAATGGACCTGGCCAAGATCTTCAAAAGTGCTCTAGATCTTCGTTGCGAATGGCACGAGAAGCACGACGCCTTCTGGACGTTCACGTTTCCTTTCTACCAGGTACCTTTCAGCGAGGACGTTCATTACAACGAGGAACACGACAAGACAAAGACAAGGCATATTCCTGCAGTTGCATCAGGCCATGTCGGAGGGTTCGCGCATATACCAACGAACCTCAAGAACAGAGTCTGGGTCGCCACAATGTTCGGCATCCAGGCTGCCTACAGATTGAGAGCAGAAGATGAATATGGTCCGTCCAAGTGTTATAGCAAGGCGACTGTCTACATGTTGGATTGAAAGCAATGAGTGGAGCTTGAAGGAATTTGTGTCAATATTGCATTGTAGCGCCCAAAGTCATTATCAACCTGGATCAGATATTAGTACAAAAGTCTCTTTCCGACCTATTCTACCCCAGAATTAACTCTTCGAACTTGGCCAACTTCCCAATCCCGCCCATCCATATGACTCTCCAGCTGCTTCATCAGCAGCTTCCCGCATCGCAGCTAGTGCTCTTTCGTCCGTCCTACCAGTGCTTGACGAGCTAGACCTCTTCTGCTTCGTGGCGATGGCGCCTTCGGCCTTGAACCCGTGCCAGGTCCCAAGTCCAGGCCAGCCCCAGGAATCTTCATCGTCCATACCATTTTGGTTGACCTTGTCAACATCTGCTGCTTGTCTGCTTGGACTGGCAGTGTCTGTCTTCGCTGTTTCCTTTGGGCTTTCAGGAGGAGTGGTAATTTGTGAGTAGTGCTTTGCTTCCTTCTGTTGGAGATCGTGAACGCGCTCGTCGCTGGCGCGTCTCTTGATCTTGGCGTTACCGAAGAGCATTTGTCTCATTGCTTCTTCGACCCTGTGCACTCTGCCGGTGTGATGCGAAAGTTTGGCTTCGTGCTCTGGGTCTGGTGTGTGTGGTCTGAATGGTGGTGCTGGGTTGGTGTGTAGTGGTGTTGGTCTGTATGTGGCCATTGCTTTGAGATGTTGTCTTTTACTGGTGGTTGTGATATCGTTGTGTTATACTGATGTTTTGGTTTGCTTTGTCTGTGGTTAGTACAATAGGTTAGCCACTTTGGTAGAGCATCAAGGTCATATATAGGTATGTAAGTACGATATTCTACGATGTTCTGGATCACACGAAGTACGGGAAGGCTCGACATCGTGGTGTTGCTGAGCAGCACCATTCGTCTCGTGAGCGAATATGTTCTGGCCGACGCGACTTCTGTGATTATTCTGAAGAGCCATACTGCATTCATGGGCACCCTTTCCGGCTACTTGCATAAAGGAGGCTCGAACTCGCTGGTTGGTACGCGTACCAGCACGCGGCCAAGTGCAGCTGTTATGATTGGTAGCAAGATGTGGCATGATGGGACTTCTCAGGTGATCAGAAGGTGGGAAAAACCTCAAGAATGTGTGGTGTGACTTCTCTGAGTCGAGACCTTCAGGAGCCTCTACAGCTTGTCGGAAACCTCCGGGCAGTCAATTTATCTCTAAACTGTTCTACTTCCCGGCGTTGCAAGCATTTTGTGACACCTGAACAAGCCTATACCAGCTGTGTTCAGCATTCCGTTGCATTCTCGTTGAGTTAGCTAGCACACGAAGCACGGTATGCATGCATATCAAGGCCGAATTAGTTCCTGACTTCAATATGAGCAACTTCGAATGCTGTGTGCCTGACGACTGCAGCATTGCTCTAGACCCTTAAGTACGACGTGCTAGGTATAGCTGCGATGATCAGCGATAGGATGAACAAGTGCGACCTCTTTCGCGCCGACAAGTGACTACGCGACTACAATCCAATGTGAAAACTGTACGGGTCGCATGTGAGTCATGCCACTGAGAATCTACACGAAGATGCTACTGAGGTAAGCCTGCTCTTATGGCAGTACAAGCGAGTCTCTGTACCATACAGCATGATGGTGGCATGAGAATATCGTACTCATTCTGGTTCTATATCTAACAATTCTTTAACCCTTATCCCTTCTGACCAACATGCTACCAAATTACATGTGCTGCCTCAACAAAGTCTACGCAAACCAACATCACCACGACGATATGTTGTCTCACGTCAAGCCAGTACCACATTGGTACCGCAAATACTACGAATGGATTAACGCGGATCCAAACCTCCTCGACCATGACCAGGAAACTAAGCACGACAAGAAGATCACCGAGCAACTCACAACATCACCCGTGAACAACGGCAAGCCCGCGTCAGACATCTACCATGTCCTGATCGAGTCCTCACATCTTACGAAAGATCCAACTCAACAAATCGAGAAGCTGAGGATTGTGGGGACTTACGATACTCTGCCTCTAGCACGAGCAGCTGGTTATCGAGCACTGTTCGATGCTGGCTATGAAGCTGAATTCTTCAAATCTTATGGTGTCAGCAATACATTTTTCGACGAGCACAAGGTCGCGCCGGACACACAAGACGGACTGCTTGTGTATGCTGTAGCTCAAGATGGAACCATCTTTCAGGTGAGATTGTTGATTACACCTAATGACGAGCATTGGACACATGAATTCGAGGATGGGCGAGTGTGCAAGACCCTATATTATGTTGTGGAGACGACGAGTAATTACAATGATGGGGCTGAAGGTGAGGCTGTAAGGAGCCATGCGATAAAAGGCGTCTTCGAAGATTACGAAAAAGCTAGGACACTGGCTCTGAGGGCATTGCTGAAAGATCCGAACGTGGGCAAAGAAAAGTTTGGAGAGTACCAGATTATGGCGAATGGTGCTGGGATCATCAAAAAGAACTTCGCACAATACGAGGAGGTCCAGGATGGTGAGCGAGATTGTGGGTATGGTGAGAATGTGCTTGTGCATGCTGTCGGACAGGATGGCAGGAATTATTCTGTGTCTGTAATTCAGGGATCTGTGCTCGAGAGCGTCAGATTGATGGAAGCGTCGATGAGAATTCGTTGACGAAGGCTACCTGCTGCGTCTGTTTTGTATAGGTTGTATGAACTTCGTATTGTGTACTACAAATTGGGATAGTGATGGCACACACGGTCTCTCGCCTTCAGAGGGTCAGTTGTTCGAGTATCCAGGTTGCAGACGCTTGCTTGAGGGACCGTGGTGACCGAAGTATTGGTTGCTTGCTGCATCATGCTCCGATGCACGCTTTCTTGACGATCCGTTTGCTGGAAAAGCCGTACCCTGTGTCTGAGGCTGAGTCGCCGGACGTTGTGGATAGCTCGTAGTTGACGATTGCTGTGGCACTGAGTCTGAAGGATTGCTAGCCGAAGACGTTGCACCTTTGACGCTACTATAAGGATGCTGCGACTGAGAAGCAGAATCTTCGTGTGGTGCGCTATCAAGCGATATTTCGACCTCAGTGGCCCTATCAGAGCATGATTGTGGAGCATCAGCAGCCTCGAATGGTGTCGGATCTCGGTCAGACGAACAAGCACAGAGCGTTTGAAGATAGTCGACAAGTCCCCAAAAGCAGCCCTATCATGAGCCATGACTGGCGAGCCAGAACCCGTCCGACCACTGTACTCTTTCCACGAAGTCCTGTTCAAGTATCCTAGGTCAAATTCGACATATACGGATGTATCCAGCGGTCTAAGGAGCTCCTTGTAGCTGCGGCGACCATCTTCGAAACTTACCTTTGCAGATATTAGCACTTCAATTCAATTACAAAACATCGGCAACAGTCGCTCGACTTACAACCAATTTCAACCCACTTCTTCGAATGATAATAATATCAGAGTGTAGAAGCTCTGTGTATCGAATAATCTCGTCTCGGTTACGCGCAATTTGTGGCAAGGTTGCAACCTTTCGAGCCCCGTACTCCAGATTTGCCACCCTTCCCATCCTTGTGATGGTATACATTACTGAGAAATCCGGCGCTTCGCGTCTGATCTTCATGCATGCTTCGCTTCCGTACCTTTCATAGAGTAGGGTAAAAATGAGATTACGCAGTGAAAGGTTTGACACATCAGCATTCTGGGCTTGCTCGATGGATGAGATATCCGAGGTTGATTCGAATATAGGATAGGCAACGATGCATGGAGCATCGGGTGGGCAGGTTGTGCGTTCTTCCTGCCACAGCATCTCTTTCATAGCATTGATGTTGATAGGCTCGGAGGACATGCTTGATGTGATCGCCGATGGTAATGGCAATTGAAGTTCAAAAGATCAAGAATGAGTTTGTCGTTGAATCTGTCTCTGGCAAGAACACACTACCTCGATGCATTTCGAGACTCTATATACATAGAGGTGGAGAAGGTTCTGTTGGTCCAAAGACCATAGCTTTTGTTGACCCTGGGTCATCTTCGCTTCAGTCAACAGAGTGTGCATTCTGCTAGAAAGTCGGAGGGGAGGGGGGGGCCCAAGTTCTTGCTATATACCACAACTTTCTGTGGTTTTCTATCTTTAGCCTGGCGGTTATGCGGTGCCGCAAAGATCAAATGCGGCGTGCATGGGCGGTAAAGTGAAATGCGCCGCTCAAGTATGAAAGGCGTTTGAAAGGACATTCTGATTGGTTGCCGGTCAAGCTGTAGTCTCAGGTGGAACTTCTGTAAAGAGACAACGACCAATCAGAGAGGATATTCAGACGCGCCTGATCCTCATTGGCCGTTCTCGGCCATTCGCCAAGCTCAAAAGGCAAGACAAACCTGTAATACCGAGTAAACATGGTCAGGTGATAACGGGGTTCGAACATGTAGGCAGGGGTTCATTTCAAATGCACGTCTCGAGGCGTTCGAAAAGTGCCTCTCTGGATTTTGATCCGGGGTCAAATTTTTACTCGGAGGGGGGGTCTTCATTTTGAAAAGTTGACCCCGAGTCAAATTCCGAAGCCCAGTCTCGAAGTCAAGAATTTTTGAATCTTCACGCTGCTTCTTATCTCTCTGGGCTTGCTGATCTTAGTATCCTCGCACGGTGAAGACGTGATTGAGTGGTTAAGATTTGCAACCAAGCACAATCGTTTGTGTCTATCAGAGATATAGCTGCATTAACTATTTTGTTTCGGCTTCTGAATCACCTCAGATGAAGCAAGTCCTTCAGCGTCATGAGCCTGCTGCCGATGACCCTGCTTACCAATAGTCAAGAATGGCGTCAAACACAACCCAAGCACTGCGCCAACCAAGCTGACCCAGAAAGTCGCCTGATAAGGGCGCCACGAGATATTGTCAGAGGTCGCAGTACTTCCGCCTGTCTCAGCAAACACAGTCGTCGAAAAACCGAGACCAATTGTCGAAGCAAGTCGAGTAGTCGTCTGGAACATGCCACCTGCCACAGATTGTTGGTGAGGTGGAAGTGATGACATAACGTAAAGGTTTGTGACACAGAAGGCAATATCTGCACCAAGCACAGCAAAAAGCTGAGCCGGGAAGAACAGCGCCCAGTATGATATGTTACGAGATGTAGCTGACAAAAGGGTGCTTGCCACAACTGTCGCAGATGCTGCTCCGATTGACAGAACCTTGTTCGAGACTCGATGCATGATCAGTGCTGCGAGGACGTTAACAAACATGCCACCAATCGCCGCTGGTAGCAGCCTAACGGCGACTTCCAAGGAGGAATCGCCATAAGCTCTTTGCCATCCTAAAGACATCCAGAAGAAATTGCCGCTGAAACCATAGAAACCAAGACACAATGAGGCGACGAGTAGTGAGAAATTGCGGTCTTTCCAAACTCCTAAAGGCATAAGGGGATGCTGGAAGACCGATTGCCAATAGAGGAAAACCCCAATCAAGACGATACCAACGATAAGCATAGCGATCACATAGCCTGTAGCCCATCCTTTCTCGGCATCTGGCGCTAGAGTGAAGGCTGCGGTGAATAGTGCAATGCCAGAGACAGCTAAAAGCGCACCTAGCCAGTCCATTTGAGCCAGCGAGGCTTTGTTTAGACGCCCAAGTGTCTGCTCCGCATCTTGAGGTGTAGTGTACCAGGCCGCGACGGTGAGAAATGCATAAAGGACTGTGATGACCCTGCCAAATTATTAGCTAAGTTTGCAGGCATGAAGCATGCACTTGCCAAAAGGTTGCTCTCCATGATGCGACCTGCGTGGCAATACCAGCAATGATCGCACCTGCCACAAAACCGACTGGGTTTCCTGCACTAAAACATGCAAAGGCACGATTCTTCCTTCTTGACGGTTTCTCGTATATTGCTCCAAGCTTTCCGATGGCAGGTGGTACAACAGCAGCACAAGGTAAACCAGATAAGGCGAGAAACACTTCAGCCATGATCGCATTTTGTGAAAAGCCCACGATGAGCATGCAAACCGTAAAAGTAGCCATGCTGTAGACGAGCAAGTTTCGTCTACCATAAAGATCTGCCACTTTTCCGAAAAAGAGCAAGAAAGCACCAGCGGTGAGTGTCATGCCCGCCATGAGCCAGGTGGTTTCAGAGCTGTTCATGTTCAAGGTCTCAGCTATACTGTTCGACATGACGACCAGGGCGCCGTTCATGATAGCAGTGGCTCCGATAGCGAAGGACGTGGTCACAACGAAAAGACATTCTGACCAGGTAGTGCTGAAGCATTTTGGGCGCGAGCCATATGGGTCGGATTGTGTTGTGATCGTTGTTTCGAGTGGGGCACCTAGTGAGGTTTCTGGTACACCGTCTTCGAAGTCAAGTGCTGGTGTTTTGTCGCTTGATACTGCCAGACTATCGGTGACTGTCTCGCCCTTTTCCATGGTCGCCAATTCTTCAAGAGTGATGGTTAGTCGTCTGGCAACTTTCTAGGCCGGAGTACTAGGCCATCAGGATAAGTATATTGATATCAGAAAGACACGCTCGGAACGCATGGACAATACCTAGGCGAGAAGAACAAATAATTTATGTGGTTAGGACAACAACAAGGTAATAATTGATGTATCGGCTGAATCAAAAGTCCATCCTGAAAGTCACCGGGCTTCTGATAAATCATCGGAACGGCACCGCGGATCCACCTTCATCTAGTACGCGTCGTACTAATATTATCATTGATTTGCAGATAGAGCTTTGGAGCAGGGCGGATACGATATACATGGTAGTAGAACGTTATAGGCCGTTGTGAAGCTTTTCAAGCTCACATGCGAAGCATCGCTGTTGAAAAGCCATTGCTTCGCTTGTTGTTAGCAGTAGATTGACGCTCATATCGTGCTCGGTCTCGCTTGGGGTAGATGCCATAGACGGACACCAACCGGTCAGTAGTTGTGTTGATGTATGCTTTGTATGCATGCATGCCAGCTGACGATCAAGGTGGGATACGAAGACGGCTGACAACAATCGTATCGAGTTTCCTTTCGCTGGCGAATGCTGAGGTGGTGCCAGGCTCTCAGGCTTGAGTCTCTGGGCGGATCGCGGGGCTCTAGGGCTTCACGTAGCCGTGAACTCAAGGTAGGCCTTACCTAAGCTGACGAAGTGAGTGGACTGTTACTGGCAGTCTTCAGTCCTCCAACAAATAGACTCAAATCTCCCAGTTGCAACAGAAGACAGAGTAAACATGTCGTCTATCTCTTCTACCGTGTCCTCGTCCATAGCATCTGCCGCCGCGACAGCGCAACAGTATGCATCTATCTCACCAGAACATGACCAATACCGAGCCATAGTCCGCGATCAGATAACCTCGACCCTTACACCACTAAACATTGGGCTGGTAGTGCTCCTCATAACAGTGACATACTACCGACTCTTCAAGCCTTCCAACGCCGCGCAAACTCTCAAGATCGACAAGGACCAACCAGTCGTCTTTCAGACCTTCACACCACGAACACTACTCAAGTTCAATGGCCAGCCGAATCCCCCTCTAAATCCAAATGGCAAGGTATATCTGGCAGTGAAAGGAAAGGTGCATGATGTTACAGGTGGGCGAAACTTCTATGGACCAGGTGGACCTTACGAAAATTTCGCTGGACGAGATGCGACGAGAGGACTTGCGTGCCAGAGCTTTGATGAGGATATGTTGACGAAAGATCTCGATGGACCTCTCGACGATTGTGCTGATCTTGGACCTGATCAGCTGGAAAACTTGCAGGGATGGGTGGAGAGATTTGATGAGAAGGTGAGTGCAAGCAGGTCTGGACACACGCAGGTGCTAATGTTTGGCAGTATCTTGTGGTTGGAAAGCTCGTTGCGTTCAACAAGAACCAGGCTTATGGGATGTAAGATACCAATTAGAGATAGTCACGAAATATCACGATATATTGAACTACACGACTTTGCTACTTAACGCCTTTCAGTCGCATCCAGCTCTTGTATCGGGAAGTGACTAGTACTCTTCGCCTCTACCTCAGCGATCTTACGGTCAGTCTTCTCGGCCGACGCCAACTCAGGTCTCTGTGCTTGTTCACCAAGCTCTGACGCCAGATACTGCGGTGGCGCATCGGGCATTGCTGGTGCGGATGCTCGCTTCCTCCGGCGCAGCCACAAGAAAACTCCTCCTGCAATAGCTGCAATAGCGACAACAGCTATACCGACACCAATGCCAGCTCCTGCCCCAGCAGACAGTCCTCCACTTGAAGCATTTCCTGTCGACTGAGCAGCGGATGCAGCGGTCGCTGCACTCACCGACGCATCGGTGCTCTTACTTCCGCCTGTTGTTGCAGCAGCACTTCCCGTGCTCGTACTTGTTGTCGACGTTGTCGCGCTTCCACTCACAACCTCCGTCGCAAACAGATCTCCCTGCACGCTCACCATTTTCCCATCCTGCACATTTGGCTCTCCATCGCACGCCTCAAGCAAGGTACTCATGGCATTCCCAATCACCACTCCCCCACTCTGCTCCTTCAAACAGGTTGCACAGTCTCCTGCATAAGTCTTATAACTGCTACTATTCCACTCACAGTACCCATACTGCGGTTGTGCTCCTGAGTAAATCCAGCTCGTATCCAGCACACTCTTCAAACCCGAGCATTTACTGTTACAGTTGCTCGCTGCACTCGTCTGTGGCGTATCGATCAAACAATACTGCTGGATATATTTCAAATGCCAGAGAAACCACCACTGATCGCTGTTTCCGTTGAAGTCTGAGGTCGAGTTGTAGTACGTGCTGTTGCTGAGACAGTTTACGCACGACTTGTAGGTCTGGCCTGTTGATGTATCGCTATAAGCGGTGTCGAGGCACACGAGCTCAGACGTGCCGGTGAAGTTCTGGGCTTTGGTACCGCATTGAACGGAGCAGGAGGAGCCTTTTGGGGTGTAGAGAGCGGATGTTAGTGGGAGAAGGGCCAGCAGCGAGAGCGGTAAATTCAAATGCATCGCGGGAGAAGTTACTATTCTGCACGCTCGACAGGTGTGTGTGTATTAAGGTTTGCGATGGAAGCAGAGAAGAAGGGAGGAAAGTTACGAGCAGGAGAAGTAGACGCAAAACAGGAAAGGACCAGGGCAGAGCCGCGTGTCGAGACGGAGTGTGTTCGGGCTAAAGTTTGGTCGTCAGGCGTGCTCTTTTGACGATCTGGATGTTTGATGAAATGTCTGTAAAAGGGCCGGAAATCGAGACATGCATGTTCGGTCTCCTACCACTGGTTGTAGCTCGGATCCTTGTCTTTGTACAGTTGTACGAGCTATACTTGTGGATTTCAGGTAGAACTCATCGAACATTGACAGCCAATCCTCTATTTGACGGTGTGATGAACAACTGCTCTGGGGCCAGAAAGTCGAAATTGCTGCTCGCAAGGCTAGACAGGGGAAGTCGTCAAAACGACCCATTTGGGTTAGTCTTCGTTGATAAGCTCGAAATCAGCCCCATAGCTTGTTTGATGATGCCTTGGCACGTGTAATGAGGGTCAATAAATACATTGAACATTTGAGCAATAATTAATAGTCAGTTGTACGTGAATGTGCCCTATATTGTTACAGATATCGTCAGTACATATCTCATGAAAAATACCTAGGCAGGATCCTGCAGCTCAAGAGCACGTATCTGAGCCCTGCTCCGAATATCGTGCTCCTGTACAGCCAAATGATCCTGCTTTTTCTTCAGCAAGTCCTGCTCAAACCTGAGTTCTGCCAATTGCGATTTCTGCCATGTTCGTCCGTGTTTCGGACAGTTGTTGCGTATGCAAACCCCTCCTTTCATGGTTGTAGCTTTCTCATCCTCATCGCTATCCTCTACACCGTCGACCATATTCACGTCCTTGTCTTCATCAGGTGGTCCTATCTTGCCGCTTTCAAGGACCTCTCTACCACCTGCTTGATACCACGCCAGGAATTCTGCGTCGTTCCAAGCGCATCTCGGGTCATAGCCGCATATTGATTTGAGCTTGGGATTGCCCTTCTTTACATCGTCTGCAATTGACTGAGATCTTGTCTTGACCATTTCGAGCATTTTCTCTCGCTGATCTAGAACATGCAGCTTTTCGTCGAGATCAGCCAGTTCCTGCTTAATCGCCCTCATGCGAGCTTCCTGATAATCGTCGAATGCCAACTGTTTATCGTCTTTGTTGTCGTCCAATTCGCGTGGCGGTGTCTGAGGTTTCTTGCCTAAATCTCGCCACGACTCAATGCTTCTGCACTGCTGCACAAGAGCCTGGACCTCGCCCGCTCGTAAAGCACCGCCACGGTTAGGCAGATCATCTTCGTCCGCTGACGAGTCCGTTTCGTATTCGCTCTTCTCATCGTCGCTGTATGCAGGTGTTTGCGGCCTGCTGTGCACAGGCGTGTCTGTTAGATCTGCATGTCGTTTCACACGATGATCCTTTTTGACTTTCTTTCGCAGCTTTTTCTCCCTGTTCTTCTCCACGACGAACTGACCGTCTCTCGATGCCTGCGCCTCCTGATCACCTCGTTGCAGCAAGTCGACGAAGAACATCCTGCCACATTCGACGCTGCAATACTTGCTTGGCGGATCATCGAGCACTCTGGCAGGCTTTCTGCAATCCAACCTTCTACACATCCTTTTCCAGGTGGTCACAAGACCCTGCTTTTCCTGACACATCGGGCAAAAGAACTTATCAATTAGCTCTCCATCTCTTTCCCTGATTCCAATACACTTCCCGTGATACCACTCCTCGCAAGGTCCATCACAAGCAATCATCCAGGTATGGTTGTCACCTTTTCTACAGATGCAGAATACCTCTCCGTCGTCATTGCTACTAGCAGGAGTGCCGACTGAGGCGGACGGCGTCGGTGAGGCCTGTCTTGAGCTGGCTCGAGAGGAGGGAGATGCCACGTTTGCGGTGTTCTTGAGTTTAGATCCGACCTTTTGCGCAGGTGTAACGCTCGGTGATCGTGTCGGCGTCCGGTCAGAGTCGCTAAGCTTGAGTCGTTTTGAGGATGGAGTTGAGGACTTGATCTTAGCAGTACCTTTCTTGTTCATTGGTAATGGCCTTTTCTTGCCGATTATTGGTGCAGGTATTGATGCGCTTGGCTTTACTGATACAGGCCGTGGCTCTGACATTTGTGATTCCTCCTTCTTGATCTTTGAAGGCAGTGTAGGCTGAGGAGATGGCTCCAACTCAGGCACAAACTCTTCTTGTTGAGCTGCAAATGGTAGCTCATCGTGTTGAGGTAATGCTTCTGGCGCATTCTCTACGGTCTTGAGAGCAGAATGCGCTTTGTCTATACCCTTCTGTGCCTGCAGTATCAAAGGCGTGTCTTCCTCCTCTTCCGGCACATCTGCCAGTACTTTCGACGCTGGCTCCTCGTTAGTACTAGATTCTTCTCTGGGAGGCTTCAAAGTTCTCGATTTTGCAGGTGGAAGTGGTAGTCCTCGAGCGACAATCTCTTCTATCGGCTCAATTGGCTCTCCCGAATGTGGTTCTACCACGACCTCCAAACTCCGTTGGGGCTCCCATGTTTTTTCTCCGTGAATCTTATTGAGATGATCACGCACAGATCGCCGACGAGTGAACAGCTTATGGCAAATGTAGCACAAATATCGTCGATCTGTATGCTGACCTTCGTTCTTGGACGAATGTCGGGTGTCTTTTGGTTTGTCAGGATCGCGAGGCTTTGTCGAGGTCTTCTCTCTCTTCTTCTGCTCGGTCAAGGGTGTGCTATCTTCCATAGGCACATCATTGTTGTTAAGCATGTCACTCATTACTGAGTCTTTGCGCATGAACTCCGGCGACGAACTATGCTCCAATGGTATCATGCCTTGCTGCTCAAATATACTTGGTCCATCAAGGATCGAGTCACCTGCAAACAGTTCTGGCGCAAACATGTCGCCGGCAACAGTTGATGGCGGACTACTAGTCTATTAGTGACATTTCTCGGCTTAAGATGACTTCGCACTCACTCATCGTGCATCAGCGTATCTTGCCGTCCTGGAGAGCCGGGCGTCGATGTCGGCGCCGGATTCAGGAGATCAGACACAGAGAACGCAGACATGCTGAAGGTCGATATCGGTCATGGAGCATTCGTCTAAGTCACAAGGATGTGATTCGCCTACATCGAGTCGATAGTGGTCAGACACATATTGTCTATCATGCCAGGTGCAATGGCTACGCCGATAGTGACACAAGCTATAGGCAACCAGGAATGAATCTGCTGCATTAAACCCAGCCCTTTCGAGGCTTCCAATCGAGTCGCGAGGTGAACGACGCGTCCAGAACGGGTTTAGCGTCGTTCTCCACCCGATCCGCACCTGCTTGTCCGCAAGCTGAGTGTGTACTAAGTTGTTCCAGGTATGTTCCACTGAGAACCGAAAGAGAGATCGCAACACGATGATTATTGAGTTGCAATTTCGTCGTTGTGAACAGTAGCAGATGTGACGAGCTACAGCTATGGTAAGTCAATCTTGACCAAATGTCACTACACTTTCTCAATCTGGTTATCTGTGCTTTCCTTGCCAGCAGCTGCAGTTGACCGCTTTCTCTTACTCGCGAGTCGAGCCTGTCGAGCTTTCTCCAGTTCCATCGCAAATTTGCTCTTCAGCCGGAGCTTTGGTCCTTTGTAGTAGAAGATGTAGATTGGAATGATGATTGGAACAGCCAGACAGCCCAGGATCGCTGTGGGATATATCAGGTGCCATTTCTCACCTCCTACGTTTTCGTAGAAAGGATGAGCATAAAGAGCAGCGATACCAGCCAAGAAGTCTCGTGCAAGATCGTTACCACCAGTTGCTGATGCGGCGTAAGGTCCATACGCCGCGATCATATAGTCAATGGACGATTTGTACACTGCATAATTGGCAATGCCGATAATGCAGGTGAAGATGAGTGGTGCGATCCAATGCGTCGTAGGTGGTCCAAACGACGTGAATGCGAAACCGAAGAGACCCCAGACCAGGCAGGGAGCGACTGGTCGAGTCAGCGCCGATGATATAGCAAGGAGAATTTAGACTTACGGAATAACAACCACCACAGTCGCGACTCTGGCGAGAGCTTGTCGGGGTCGACCTTTCGGGTCTTGTTATGATGCCAAATTACAGGCAGGTAAGTGAGATATGAAACAATATAGCCGATTACAGATCTAGAATTCTTGTCGGTACACTGTCGTGCAGAAAGGCGGCCATACTTACGATAGGAAGCACAGACCTGTTTGCCAGGTATTGAAGTTCCATTGCTCAAAGATAGGTGTGAATGCCTCCATGAATGTGAAGATCAGACTGTCGCTGAATCCGCTGAGCAGAGAGAGCCAGAGCACGATAGGCTCGGTAAAGAACATCTGGAAAGGTCGCCACCAAATCATGCCAATCTTCTTCGTGCTGAACCGGTTTTCTTTCAGCTCGTTGGGACCCCAGATATTGTTCTCGCCATTCTTGCGGCGCTTTTTGGCCTCTCGGTCGAGCAGGATCAAAGAATTGGTCTCTGGTACCAGGAAGAAGTGCACAATCTGGACTACGCCGCCCATGATCAGTAAGGTCCAGAAAATCCAGGCTGGATCTTTGTGGTAGGTTGCAACGAAGCCGCCGATAACTGTGCCAATAGGTGCGCCACCAACTGAAGACAACACGACAAATGCCACTGCATATTGGAAACCCGTGTCTTCTGGATGGTATAGATCTGCTATCACACCAAGTGTGACAGATCCACCTGCTGTGCTAAGACCGCCAAGTATGCGCGAGGTCAAGACACCACCAAAAGTTGGCGATAGAGCCGAGCTAATCTGCCAGATATTGACAAGAAACAAAGATAGCTGCTGTGTCGGTCGTCGCCCGAGCTCTTCTGACCAGGGCGCCCAAAGTTCACAACCAAAAGCATATGCAATCAGGAACATAGATTGACCTAGTCGGCCTTCCGTCTCAGAAACACCGTATTTCTCGACAATGCCATCCAAGCCACTGCCATACATGGCTGCATTGGAATTCATTGAGGTCTGAATGCACAGGATAATAACCAGAATCAGCCACTTTTTCCATTCAGGATAGGCATATCCCAACTTGTCCTCAACATCGTCCTCTTTAAGCTCAATTTTACCGTCTGCACGATGAGCTTTGTCAACCTTACCGCCATTGGCGGCTACTTCAGGGCTTGTCAGACCAAGTGCTTTTTGCTTCTCGCCAGGCTCAACATGAGAATCTGACGGTCGTCCATGTGAACGTGACGAGTCGTCGCCCTGGATCGTGGACGACCTCGAGGAACTACGAGACATCGTTGTAAGAGACTGTTTATGACTTCGCGACATTTCAAAAACCTAAGAACATGGTCAAGCAACGCAAGACTTATGAAGAGATTAGATAAGAGGTTGAATGACCATTCCAAGATCTTGCATGGTATATGGCAATTCGGTCCAGCGAGAGACTAATCACAGAGGGCTGTCTAGGCATGACTTCATCTTGCTCATTGCATCAAAAGATATCGAGATCATGGTTGGAGGTAGCAGCAATCAAGCTGATTAGTGGCGGCGGGGACGAGGTTGTGATTCGACAATAAGCTCGACAAGTCCAAAGTGCGGCTACTCAGATTGTAGTTGTGTCTGAACATCTTAGCAGATACGAAGGTGTGAGTATGGCATACAAGGATGAAGTGAAAGTCTTCAATCGATTGGGCAACTCTTTGTGCGGAAAGGCTTGGAAGAGAGGGGCTGAAGCGTGCCTAGAAGTCTTTACGTCTTGGGCGACGTCATGCCCGAAGAATGCCCAGCGGCTTCGCCTAATCCTGGACTGCCACCCGCCTCTGCATTCACAAATTGGATCTGAGGCAGGAGCTGCTGCAAGCCAAACGCGTTTTGACGCGTCCAAAGCTCTGTATAGATCGACAAGATAGCATACCAATGGAAGGCTTGCGCCATATGACCTTGTCGACGACGAGTCGGATAGCATGAGGACGCTACAAGCTTTTCCAGCCTCAAAGCTTTGTGCTGGTATGCCGGAACGCTCTGACCACTATGTTCGTGAAGAATGTTGCTGCGCGACAGTGGTGATTGAGCAATGGCCAGCAAAGAAACCTTTTAAGATCCAGCGACGTCCAACATGTAAGTGATGGCAAGCTTACCACAGCACTGAGCACAAGGCAGCTTCAAGATTAAGCAAAAGACAAGATGCATCAATCACTATTTGCAGCAGTAAGTGAATCTAAGACAATCTCGCACGATTATTCACTGACCAATGACAGTACTGCTTGCTCTCGTTCTGTGCAACGGGATCAGCTAAGCCAATTCACCATGCAAGGCACGTAGCTATTCACGGAGGTGATTTTGGTAGCCTGATGAAGCTCGATGTTGACGTCAATGCCTTCAGTGGTAATGGTCATCGCCACGACATCAGACGAGCAGCTTTGAATTCGTTGACGAAGCGCGAAGGGACCTGGACTGTGCAAGCTGGCGATACTGGTAACGGCATCGCAGCACGTCTCAGCATCACTTTCTTACAGCTTGCTTTTATGAATCCAACTGTTCAATGGCACAACCTGCAAATTGGACAGGTGCTCAACATTCCTTGCTCTGATGGCAGCTCTGGTGCAATACCATACACTGTGGTTGCAGGCGATACCGGCAACGATATTGCTGCTGCCCACGGTGTCACCTTCGACGAGCTCAGCGCTGTCAATCCTGGCGTTGATTGGTACAATCTACAGATTGGTCAGACCTTATTGATACCTACTGCAGCAATGACTGGCAGTGGCATGGCGAGCAAGATCGCTAGTATGCCTGATGCCGCCACACTCGAGCAAGATGCGAACACACCAGCGACCTCGACAGGTGGTAGCACACAAGCCTCAAACGACAGCATGCCAGGCGATATGGATGCTAATATCATCGATGTGCCAGCTTCTGCTGCAGCTCCAGCCGTGCCCATGCAATCGAAGTCACCCTTCCTGACTCCAGGCGGAAATGGCGGTGCTCGATTGAGGAAAGTGCGAATGGCTCGTGATACTCAGGCAAACAATGCCCTTGTCCCATCTGTACCTGCCTTGCCGACACCAGTCCCACTGCCGAAGCCGTTGCCAAGCTCAGGAAGTCTGTCAACCTATACCGTCAAAGCAGGAGATACGGGACTGATGATCGCTGCCCTTCTTGGCACTACTTTCGATCAGCTAGAGCAAGCTAACCCTGGTGTCACCTGGACAAATCTCCAGATCGGCCAACAGCTCAAGCTTCCACAAGGTGTTTCGTTCCCGACTTCAGTCCCTTCTGTACCAGGAGTGCCATCGATCCCATCAGCTCCCACAGCACCCTCCGTGCCAGCTGTCCCATCGATCCCATCAGTTCCAGGTCTGTCTCTCACTCCACCAGGCAACTCGATCTGACTACGCTCAGTGACGATAAGAAGACCCGGTCAGGACATTTACATGCTCTACAAAGGCGCTGCAGCAACCCCACCATATCCAGGGATGTCTTCTTGGCTGGACTTCAACACAATGTGGTCCAACAATCTTCCTAACATCGGCACGAATTGTCAATTCTCATCAGGCACAGTCACACCGAACACTCAGGCGGAAACAGCAGCACTCAAGTCAGCGATCACATCCATATCTACGGCCACAAACGTCAACCCATCATTTATCCTCGCTATGGTCATGCAAGAATCTGCCGGCTGTGTCCGTGTACCGACCACCAGCTCATGGGAAGGTATTTCGAATCCAGGTCTTCTACAGTCCTTCAAAGGCACAGCGTCATGTAACAGCAATGGACAGATATTGACACCATGTCCAGCTAGGACAATTACACAAATGCTTGCTGAAGGTATTCGTGGTAACCAGGGTGTGGGTATCTTGCCTGCATTGCAACAAGCTGCGAAGATGCTCGGGACGACGTTCGCTAGTCCATCAGGCTCGACTAAGTCAAGAAGAGATGGACCATATGCTGTCGGGGACGCGATTATGGCAAGCGGTCTACCTGGTAGGAGGATTGATTCAGCTTTAGTGTACTATGTGGCAACGAGGATCTATAACTCTGGCAGTTTGCCGGCAGACGGGGATCTAAGTGCTGAGACTTCAAGCACTCGTTGCTACACTTCAGACATTGTGAACAGGTTAATGGGATGGGTCAACGCAGCGAGCACATGTTCTTTGAGATAGCGTTTTGATATTGAGCTTAAATAACGACGTAATGGTATACGAGCCTAGATTAACATCAATTTGTCTTTCAAGAGATTCCTTAACGTCTTCCCTCGTTGATGTTATCGTATTTACACAATTTGAGCATACCCGACGTCTTTACACAAGTTAAGACGATAACGCTATCGTGGTCATTCGAATAGGTCTTGTGTAGTGCAACCATTCTACAGTATCGACCTCATGCTATTGCTTTTCCCCGATTAGGAACCTAAATTTCATGCCTATTGTCTCACCCCAGGCCTCGATACTTCACATCGTGCACCTAAATTTCTAACTTAACACCTATAGGCCCAGGCACGAGTTCCCAGGAAGAATGATCGAGTTTCTTCGGGTTTTCGCAAAACCCCATTCTTACTTTATTCGATCCGAGTAGACTCTACTAGCAACCACAATCCGACACAATTCATCTTTAAAACTATCAAACTGTCAGCTATATGAACAATGACCAGAGGGAAGAAGAATCTGTTCAGATAATGTTCTGTTTTTTGTCCAGGGGCTATACTTTAATCCACTCCCCTTGCCTCGAAGTCTTCTTTTTGGACTTTCGAGCGATACTACAGACTAGATGTTGATCTGCAGGTACGACTATACTAGTATCCATCAATGTCCTAACCTCATATGTTTCTTAGCGACGACCACCTTGCTTTGTAATTTTGTTTTGTCCATGTTCCTTCATCCAGCGACGACCACCTCATGTGTCCTCGTCAATAACGACATTGTGTTTCTTCCACCTCGTGCTACCGTGTGTAGCGACAACAATGTCTCCTCCGACCATGTTCCTGCTCCTTGTCCAACCTCCTTTCCTTTTGTCTTGGTTTGTCTTGTCTTGTGCTTGAGCTCATCTTGCGCACTGATGAGTATATCTTGTTTCTTTGACATGCGTTGAATTTGACTGCACCTCAGATCATTGATGTGTCTTTGTTGTACTTACTGGTAGAGTTGCAGCAAATGTAGTCATGCTTGACAGCAACAATGTGTATGTAGTATTATCGTCGCTGATAAATTTGCAAGCGTGTGATTGGCTAGTGTTCGAGCTCGATTGGCTTCTTCATTGTATGAATGTGCTAAATCGATGTGAAGATGAGCCTCGACTGTGCCATATTTGAGAATGTACATGTTCATGATGTTCTGTACTTCTATAGTGCAGATGATGACAGGTGCCGATATCACCTGGCTGAAGTTGTCCGTCGACCACGTGATGATGGTGAAAGAGGGCTATGTTTTGTCATGGTAAAAACGCCGATTTGTGAAGACAGGCGTAAGTAGAGCTGCAATGTCTATTGCCTTTTGGGCTAGCGACATTCAATTCTGTGATAATGTGTGTGATTTACCGTTGACGATATTTGTAGCTTGATGCTAACTGATTGGCCGTGTATACTTTAGCGTCGATGTATCTGGCCGAAGCGACTTTGGTAGAACTGCAATGCCTGTTGCCTTTTGGGCTAGCGGCATCCAATTCTGTGATAACTTGTAGTCGTTCTTTGAAGTGTGTGTTCGCAGGTCGAGTACATCAGAGTCGTCAACAAGTTTGGGTAGAAAGCCACCTTGTTCTTGTTCCGAACCTCTGTGTACTCATGACCTGATTTGTTGTTTTGAGATATGTTGATATCAAGATCTTTTGTGTCAAATATGCAAGGCGCGCAGACTAGCGATGTGTCTTGTGATGTTTTCGAATGTAAGGTCTGTGATGAGGTGATGCTGTGATTCCTCAGCACAGTCTGTGATGTTGTTCTGTTCTGTCTCGGTAGTCTCTTGCATGACTGGGGTGTATTTCATAGCCTTGATCTTGACACCTTTGGGAGAAATTTCATCTCCAGTAATATTGGCGTCGGCAACACCATGGAAGCCGAGCTTCTCATATAAAGGAATGCCATATCTGGTGGCAATGACACCGACTTTGACATTGTCGGTGGTGGCGAGGTCCAAAAGCCATTGTACGAGCTTTGCCCCGTGACCCCTTCTTCGATAGTCGGGGTCGACAACGAGTGTCTCGAGCGTGATGTCGCAGTCTTGGAAGTGGGCTGCTTCTAGCTCAGTTGTTGTATTGTGATATATGAGTTCGTGCTCTCGGTGGACCTGAGGTCGCCGTCGAGATGCTGAGAAGCACGGGAGGTCGTTCCAGTCTGTGCCAAACTGGCCTGCTCGAGGGTGGCTGCTCTTGAGCTGGATGTGAGCAAAACCAACAATGCCTCGTTCGCCCTCTGAAGGGCAGAAATCGTCTGTCTCCTTCAACTCGTCCTCAATGGCCAGTAAGATTGTGTTGTCGTCATGCATGAACTGGGTGAACCATGCTCTCAAGCTGTAGTATGTTTCAGTTGAATGCTCACGAGCATAGGGGCTGCAGTATTGGTCTTCTTCTGTTGTGGCGGCACCTGCCTTCATAATACCTGCTAGGACCTCTATGTCGTCTACTGTTGCAAGACGAAGGCCATCTGAGAATTGAAGTGTTGTTGAAGCCATGTCGATGAGAATGTCGAGCAAGGCTAATAAGATGTAGTGAGTTCAGCTGTGATAGGAGTAAGTCTGAGCTCTGTGTCAATGATGTTGTGTTTGGCTATAAGTCAGCAAGTCTGTACTGTTCTTTCTGATATAGCTCAAATGTTCTGTGTAGCACAAAGGAGAGATGGAAGAGGACGAAAATCAGCAAGGGGAATGCAACATAAGTAGTCTAACGAGTGCCAAGAACATCGTTTTCTCGGAGCCTGATCCAAAGATTGAGCATGTACCCTTGCCGTAATGAAAGTGCTCGTACCGTGGATATGATGCTTGAAAACGGCACAAAGTGCTTGACCCAGAGCAATATCATGTTCAATCATTCGTCAACTTTCACTGGTCAAGCCCACGATATTGGTTCGAGAAGATGTCTCACCTGAGGGCGCTCGTGACGGGCTGTAACTCGCTGAACCAAAGAGGTGCTTGTGTCGAGGACCTGACAACAGAGGCGCTTGGAAAGGCCACAACAGATGAGTCAACGAAGTTGCGAGGACCTGTCAAGACTCTTGGTCAATCAGACATGCGGTGCTTCGACATGAGCAGCATCAAGGGCCAATGTGCTGAGCACAGTGTGATCTCTACCAATCTAGTGATATCATTGATCCGTGTGTTCGTTGGTCAATTGCGGATTGCCTGAGCCTTGCCATAGCAGAGAAGAACTTCAGGTCCTTCATGATGGTGGAAGGCGCAGGTCCTAAATAGTTCCGAGGAACATTGCTCCGAATTCTAAATTTGCTTGAGCACATTATTTTCTTGATACCGTTGTTGTACTCAACTTCGCCGTGGGCCAGAAGCTGACAAGTGTTAATTGAATTAGCTTACAACGGCCTGCTGAGCGCTACGGGCGACCGTAGGATCACAACCACGTTAATAAGCAGGATGCTCAAGTCGTTGCTACAGTACAGGTTGTACTCCGTAGAATCAATCAATTTAATAAACCACGTCTTCGGTGATAGTATGTAACGCAGCTTGAGAAAGCTGCCAGTGGCTATCATAATTTCTGCCGTCTAAAATCCGGACGAAGAAGTATGAAAATCGTGAACGTGTCCTTCATCATTGAGGCCACTAATAGAACAACATCATCAATACCTCAACGCCATTTTCATCTCGCACAATAAACGCCTGAATCCAACATACCTATTGACTAAGTACAAGTTGAGGAAGTGCATCCTATGCATCTTGCTCAACATGTTGCAGAACAGGATATAGCTGCTCCTCGTCCTTCTTTCTCTGTTCCGAATCGTCTGATATTCCACCCATGACAGTGTCGGCGCTCTCTGCCTTGACTTCCTCTTTCTTAGCAGCCTCCTCGGATATTGTTTCAACCTGCTTGCGAATGAAGTCACGCATCCACTCGATCAAACGAAGAGCTTCAAGCCAGTCTTCTTGCTTCTGGTCTGCGTCATCTGCTTTTGGTGTAGAAGCTTCACCTCCTAGTGCTGGGTCAATAACGCCAGCGCCCGGGGAGTCTCGTTGCTTGCCCTTGTTCATGGCTGAGGCAGGTGGTGTTACTGAGCCATCACTTCTCTCGATGTCCATACCATCGTCACTCCTCGATGGTGCTGCTCGCTGGAGCATGCCACCACCAAATCGTCGTCGAGAATCCTCATCGTACATACTACCAATTGTCGCAGCATTAGCAGCGATCGAGGCGTAATCAGATGAGCTTGTTGGCAGCGACGGGTAAATGGCGTTGCCTGGAGTATTATGCTGCGGCAGAGGAGAGTGTCCTGATGTATAGCTCTGAGCCGAGGAAGGAGGCGTGAGACCCGGCGTAGAAGCATCAGATACGCTTGCATTGTGGTGATGAGCAGCTGTCGATGGCAGTGTGCTAGTTGGGCTATTGCTAGCCCGCTGTGTGTTGTAGGTAACATAAGCTCCGGGCTGGCCAGTGCCAGACTGCGCAACGTGTGTGTCATTCTCGTAAATTGTAGCTTGCATCTGTTCCAGGATCTGGTCAATAGATGTAAGATCTTCTCTTGTCTTTGCATTGCCCATCGGTGGCAGACTGTATGCCTGAATTGGATCCGCAGAATCGTATCCTCCACCAACAGCTGATACTGGTTGGTAGGCCGGCACGTTGAGATTGGGTGGAATAATCTGCGGTAGCTGGAGACCCTGAAGCTCGAACAATCGTCGTGTGACTGCGGCATAATCTACTGGGTTGAATTCTCTTCTCTTCACCTGGCCAAAGAATGCATCAAGAGCATCATAGCCACGCTTGCGGGTCTCGTAGTCGTAGGTGGTTTGGGGCGCCCCGGTGTAGTAGGTCACTGGTCCGTAGCCAGTATGATGTCCTGTCTGGGTTTCATTAGCAATGGCTTCATCAATAGGGTCGGGTGGTTTGGGCGGGTGTGAGTAGTAAGGTACGTTGTTCCATGCGATACCACCGTCAGGTGTGATTCTCGCGGGTTCGGATTGAGTCGGCGAGGTATAGGGAGTACTATCCGTCCAAGTGTGAGGGCTGTAAGAAGAACTGCCAGTCCTCGAATCGGACAACGCAGTGTACGGAGAACTAACCTGTGGGGGAGGTTGGTAATATTGGTTGGCACCATGGTGACCATATGGATCATGAGGAGGCATAGCTGGTGCATAGTAGCTCTGTGGGACTTGTCCTCCGGTGAGGCCGGAATAGTATGGACTATGATAGTCGTTGCCTTGCGAGAGACCGCCTGGTTGTGGCCGCGATGAGCCATTGGGTTCTGGCGATCGCATAATCACACTATCGTCGGCGTGGGTCTTTACGTGCTTCTTCAAGTCCTGTGGTCGCTTGAAGGCTTTGCCGCAGAACTCGCATTTGTGCGGCTTAAGTGGCACATGCACTCTGATATGTGACGTGATATGGTCGCGCTTCACTGTTGTGGTACGACACTGTCCCCAGGCACAAGTGAGATTCAGGTTGTTGGTAGATTTGCGCCCAACGTGTCTTTCGCAGACATGTTCCTGCGACAGGGATTAGCCCAGGTGAGACAGATGTTCAGATGCGATGAACTTACATATAATGCTTCTGGAGAAATGCATCGCTCGCCGCATCCTTGCCACTGGCATTGAAGGTTCTCTCCAGCTGCATTTACTGTTGGTTGCTGGGATTGAGGACTTGCAGCTGAAGCAGCCTGTAACTGTTGTTGTGTAGCAGCGACATCCTGAGTCGCGCTGGCTGCAGCTGCAGCGGCGAGATCTGCGGTGGACTGTAAATCGCTAGACATTCTTCGAAGAGATGACTTTGTATGGACAGAGTCTTGGCAATATATGTTCTTGGCAAAGTACCAAGAGACTCCGAGACTTGGCTTTTCAATCGACAGTCGGCGGAATTGACGACGAAAAAACACTGCTAGTGCGTCACGAGGCTGATAAAGTGACAACAAATGGTGACAGTGTTGATAGACAGTAGAGAGCAATGTGGAAAACAGAAGTTTTGACACGTCGAAGCGCAGCTCGGGATCTTGGTCAGCAGGAGCGGCAGGAGTGATAGCGCTTGCCGAAGGTCAACGTGTTTGCACCTTCCAAGTCGCTAATCTTCGTTACAGAAGTGAAACAGGCAGCGAGTTGTTCACTTGATATGGTGTAGAAAAACAAAGGAATGCGAAAAGGTGGCAGAATCGGTGATCATGGGATGCATAACATTAAAGCTTCTATCTATGGGAGGGAAGACAGACGGGCAAGCAATGATGAGATCTAGCACTGCCGGAAAGCCAAATGCCAGAGGCCACGCAACGGAGACTCGGGAGCACGAACGAAGGCGATTCATGGCAGCCAACCCTCCCTGGATGGGGTCGCTCTTGCCAATTATCTCCAAGACTTGCGACACTCTGCATTTTAGCTTAACCTTGGCGTCCTTGGCGGTGTTCCAATCTCTTGCTTCTTTGGATAGGTGTGCTATGTTCTACATCGATTACTCCTTCACCAGCTGACTGTGCTCGTCTGTCTGTTGTGGTCAACTACTTTCACGATCACACCATGCCTCGTGTTGCACTCTATGGTCCAGGTCTATGCCAGAGGCTCGTATTGAAGCGTGAGACGTTCGTATTTCGGCTCTAATGTTCGTGCTCCAGAAAGTGCTTCGCAGGTTTCGCGACTCTTGCTTCAGACCATTGACAACGAGTAGAACGTACAACATTTATTTGAATTGACGATCACTCGGAATTGTCTTGGATCGTCGAGGAGGAAAATTGGCATTTCTTGGGAGTTCCAAGAGTCTTGGGTCTTGGTTCTTTCCGCTGTGAGACGTGCGCATATTTCATCACGTTCCAAGCAATCTCGGCAGTAAGTCTTGCCACTGCCCAGGCCAAGTCTTTCCGGCCTGGGCGCCTAGTCTGACCATATCCTGTAAAGCGTCTATGTTTTATAACGTCTTATCGCTACCAGATAAAGGACATTTGACTATTCTATGTGCTCAATCGAACTTCGAACCCCTTGTTGGATATGAAAGCAGGTTTGATTGTAGAGTGGTTACACCAAAATGTAGGCCGTGCTCGTATCGATGGATAGAGTTCAGGGTTCAAGCACTGCTGGGAACGACTTGGCGAACCACGTGGACCTTGGGCTGCACTCCTCGTGTTTTCGTAAGACTCATGTGACCGAGCGAACAATAACTGAGTCTACTGAGTGCGCTTACTGAGAGTCGTCTAAATGTGATCGTTCAACCAAGGATGCGTAGAGCGAACTCTTTTCACTTCAAAGAGGCAGGCGCAAGGTCACCGCTGATCTCATTGTGCATCGGCCACAAATTGACGCGTAATCTTATCGATAAATTGAGTTTAGCTAACGCTTGGTCGTGAGGCTTGGTGCCTGTTGGGCATGCCAAATTTTCCCGCTTTCTGGGCAGAACAAACCAAGACTGGCGGAAGTCTTGGGTCGAGTGTGCAACATTATACTAGTAGTCCTGTCCAGAAGAGATCATGGTCTAGGAAGCTCTCAATGCTATAGCGCCAAGCCGATTCTGCGAATCAATGTAGTATATAAATAGTTCCTTACCTCACTGAAGGTTGTCAAGAAAAGCAGTCACAACCAGTCAATCGCTATCTGTCTCACGTTCATCTGTTGACATAACCATACAATATACTGTTAACACCACAATATAGCTCCTGAAATGAGGCAAAAGCTAGGGCTGCATCAAGCGGGTATATACAGCAAGTGCAGAGAAACTGATGCTAGTTTGAGCCCAAACCAAAACGAAAGTGAACCAGAACTCTGGCGACCTTTTCGCCCTGACATAGCTGTCGCAACAAATTAAGCCCTGCATCACCATGTTGGCGTACCTTGCCCAGACCACTGCATTTGTTGCTGCTGAGGGTACTGGCGATGCTCAGGCATAGCCATATTCACAGGCATATTCCAGCCGTGGCCTTGACCAAAGATTTCGTCGAGGTCTAAGTTAACAGGCTGACCACCAGGTGTCAGACCTGTCCTAAACTGTCCTTTCGCAGGAGCATGGCTCCAGTAATCTTGCTCAGTAGATTGTCCAGGCACGTGTAAGTTGTTGCTTTGCGGTATGCCTGGATGCATCGGACCAGGCTCGTCAGAATAGTTGTTCATGCCAAAATATTGAGGTTGCATTGCCTGCTCAGGATACATAGATCGATCACCGAAGTGCGGGAATTGTTCTTGGCCATTCGTGTGACCTTGCATTTGTAGTTGCTCGGCTGGAGGCGATGTGTCGCTGCCAAAATGCACGTTTGGCATTGTGTCCAAAGTGTTTAGTGGCTGATTCGGATAAGCGAATGGGTTATCCCCAGGAAACATCACGCTTTTCAAGTCTGGTAGCTGACCCTGTACCATGGCTGGGGTGCCAAACTCAAGAGGATTACTAGTAGGTGTTGCTCCATGTGGAGACCCAAAGCCGACCGTTTCGGTCGGGGTAGACACATTCTGAAAACCTGCATCCGGTGGCGTGAATGGAAAGGTCGACTGATTTGGCATCGACATTCGTTTTGTTGCATTCTTGATGAACTCTTGAGGATGAGGCACTGCTCTCGATTGTGACGGAATGCTAGTGAATTGCGATTGTGGCGTTGGCATCGACACAGGGGTCAACGCTGTTGGAGATTGTGTATTTCCAAAAAAGGGAGGCTCGTTCGAGGGAGGAGGACGTTTTCGAGCAGTATTCGGCAACGTGTTCGTCCTCAGCGAGCTGCGACGCTCGTTCAGTTTCTGTGGTAGGGCATTGAACAAGCCGGATAAGCTTGAGGTACAACGATCGGCCGCCATGCTTCGTGTGGCTAGATTTGCAAGTGTATCACGTCCTTCCATAGCGTCCTTGAGAATTTCTCGAGATGTGTTACTTTCAGGGTTTTCGAGCACGAAGTACAATAACGAGAGAATGGCAAAGTAGGTTGTGTACATCACAAACCAGTAAGCACCCATCAGCAGTCCTCTCCTCTTCATTTCTGATGTGATGTGCACGATATTGCGAGCCACACTCACACACGCTGCTGCGCAAGCAAAGCTTCTCTTGTCAGCTTTAGCTGATTGGCATGACTGTGACACGTAGTGTAGGAAAGGCCTATAGATCATCATTTGCACGTAAGCATACGACATCCGCAGCAATTGCTGGACCCTACAAACATTAGTACTTCTCAAAGGCTTGACCCATGCTACCACTTACCTCGAAAGCTCAACATCGGCATTGTCCGAGGGTCGTAATTGCATAGGAAGCTCATCCATCCAGTTTTGCAAATCCCTTTCTAGTTCGCGTATCAGGCTGTGGCTGATCATACTTTCGGCCGAGTGATCGTTTGCGGGCTTGACCGGATACACATAGCGAACCACCTTGCGAAGAATGCATAATAGCTTGTTGTGTGCATTGGTCGCTTTCATGAGAGAGAAGGCTTCTCGAGGTATGGGCTGAATTCCATCCTCATGTATGTATTCATCGGCCACTTCTGCCGGCAACTCTTGGTCAATGTCGTCACTGCTCAGCATTTGCGGTAGTCCTAGCATAGCACCGACATATATGTCCAGCTTCCTTATTTGCCAGAAAAGTCTTTTTCGTTCCTCTTGCTCAATGACATCGAATTTCCCCACTAGCTTCCTATGCATGCCAAGACGGCAGCAACCTCGCAAGGCCACACCAATATATGCATAACACGTCGAAAGCTTTGCTGTACCTTGTAGAAATAGGATCATGAACATAACTGATTGTATGGCTGTCAATGAACGACAATCCGTTATGTCAAGCATGCCTTTTGCAGTGTTAAAATATTGATATCCCTGTTCCATCGCATATTTGTAACCTTTTTGGTTCAATTCAGCTCGATCGTCATCCGAGCGTCCGAAAAGAGATCCGACTGCCATTGCTGAGTAGAGGCATGGCAAAAATTCGATGTGTTTGTTGGTGTAATTTTCGGGATCTGTGTTGTAGAGGTCATTGAGGCGACGAAAGAACGTGGGTCGATGAAGTGGTCGTTGTAATGCGCAGCAGTCGTCAATTGTGTTACGACACAGTTCTATTGCTGTTTCTCGAGAAGGCAGGTCGTGACCTAAAGTCACGTTAGTCTCAACAGGAGATGATGCGAATGAACGTGGTGACTGGTGGAGGGTGTGCTGGAATTTGTTGTCCGGTCGTGCAGGATGAGGCAGAAAGTCGTCTCCGAAGGTCGCTCGGAATTTGCGCATGAAAGTGTAGCCGCTGTTGATGGTTAGCATTTGAATGTGAAATTTATCAAACGCAAAATTCATCAATAGGTGAGACAACCAGGAAAACTTGCCTGCTTTGTCCATGGAAGTCTAGATTGCCATCAGCATCGAGGTCAAGAGAGCCAGTCCTGTCCACCATCGAGCGCATTTTGGCATCCTCTTCGGGTTGGCGATCTCGTGTCTTGGCATCAAGGATGTCTTTGTTAGCTTCGAGGATCTGCTCGATATTTCGAGCATTGTATTTGTCGTCGTCGATATTGAGTCCAGGTAGGACAGTGCGTAGGATAGCCTCAGCCTTCTGCAAACGCTGCTCCAGAGATTCGATGTATTGAGGGGCAGGATTCCGGCGTCTGTTTGATGGCTGGTCGTATGTGCAATCATAAGAGTAGACTGTACAGTGGGTACAAGGCTGCTTTCCATCACATTTGATCTCTGTTTAATTGTTAGTTCCGAAACCTGGAACGGCCAGACCCTAGCCTCAGCCGGCGGACAAGAACATCTATAGATCTGTGCCATAAGACTCACTTTTCCTTCTACATTCGTCGCATGCACTTTTTAGTAGTCGTCAGCTCAGAAACGAGTGATGGTTATGTTTTAAAGAAGACTCACCGTGTCACACGCCGGCGCTTTTGCATAGGCGCTCGAGGCTTGCTCGTTCCATCGTTATCAGAGTCATGCTCGGCGTCTTCATCATCGTTGTCGTCCGTGTTGTTGTTTAGCCGGGCCTCAGTTGTGGGCGATGTTGTGCCCAACATGTTGTTGATCTCTGAGGTCTTGGCATTTTCACCTTCACTCAGACCCATACTAGTAAAATCAAGAAAGGGGTACTCCAGACGTCCTCAAGATGGAATTGACCCTGAATATGATCGAGTGATACGGATAGTAGGTTGTTCAGCTTCTGTCAACCTTTATTTCACTGAATGAGTCGAGGCCCAGATTTGAGATCGCTTATGCGCGACTTGAGATCGTAATCCACGCGATCGTACATCCACAAAACGGTTTGGGCGAGCGACTTGTTGCTTCGCTGAAATCTGTAACGCTTTGAATTCGCTGAATAGCACTGCAGTCGAGCCAAGGTCTGCTTGAGACGTTGTGATCACTCCTGGATGGGGATGCAACTGGCGTCACCTTTTTGTGGAATCTCAAAGGACTGGAGACACGAATCGACCCTGCCAATCGAAGAATATCCAGTCGATAGGCGTGAAACGGATCTGGAAAAGTCGCCGTTGTTCAGAGAATAGACGATAGTATGTTTCTTGTTCTAGAAAGACTTCAGAAGGTTTAGCAGGCCCATGTCACTTGTTGTCCAGTCAATGATCTCTGGGATAGCGGCACAAGACAGCAGTAAGAGACCTATCCTATTACGTAGCTACCAGCCTTGCTTGGAAATAGAAGAAAATAAGAGTCAGGACTACATCGACACTACTGAGTTCGGTGTTAGTGAGCAGCAAGCCGAATGTACGATCTGAAAATAAGCGAGACCAGAAGTAGTATAGCGTCGCGACCTATTTTGCGAACATATACGACATCAAGCTGTTTTGAGGGATAGTGGAGGAATATCCATATGAGCCCTGCATTTGATCCTTGCAACAATTGTACGAGCTCATATCTTCGCTGTGCCAGACTCCAGGATGTCCTCGCCTTGCTCGACCATATAATTTGATGGACAGTAGAGCAGCAATGTATCCCCGCGACCACAAGCTGTGCCATGCACGACAGATGAGCGTGAAAAAAACCTGGCGATTAATGTGTGGCTCTTCCTTGACGTAAACCTTACTTGAATTGTCCATTCAAGCGAGGTCGCTGTCAGAAGAACATTCCCTCGTGGCGCTCGGAAATGTTTCATCTAGAACTTCTGACTTGACATCGGGACTTGACATACACCCTTTGCAGGGTCAAGCAAGCAGTCTGGTGCTGGGCTCAGAATTATGCAGAATGAGTATACTTGCACTATGACTTCATCGCGGTAACGACGGATCGAAACTCGGCTGAATGCTTGGCATAGCTAAGGTCGTTGAACCTTATTCAGATAAAGCACTGCCTCTTCTGCACTTTGTTGTTCTAAGAACAGTTGTAGATCTACGACATGATGAAGATCAATATCAGCAACACCTGTTGTCGTTGCCGTCTTGGCGGGACTGAGTTGACCTGGAAGAAGCAGGCGCAGCATTGATGCCTCGATAATGAGGCAACCACTACTTCCAAGATTCAGCCTTATGACAAAAGTGAAGATGTTGAACGCGACTAACATGTGAGCACAATGTCACACATTCCTATCGTAGATGGATATGCTGGTCTATGCGAGTGTGCGGCGGGCTGTATGGAAATATCACCTCGATTCAACATTGAGATCGAAGCAGTGCAGATGTCATATCCAGGATGCCATTTTCTATCTAATCTTCCTCTATGAAGCACCACCTGGTCCAGAGCACGATTCGAAGTTATTTCCACTCGCTCCAGAATGTGTAATCGTACCAGCGAAGCTCCCAGCCGTGTTGACGACGTAAGGTCAGCATATGAACAACAAGAAGGTGGTTAGAGATACTCACAGACAACTCTGTCAGCACCAGGGCTGCCACCAGTATATACATTACTAGCAAACTGTCAGCAATGAAGCTCTCCACAGCTCACGTTCCGACTCAAATCGATCACTCGACGCCGACATATGGACCACTCACAAAGAATTCAGGACAGGGAACTCCTGGTATGGACCATTGACAGGGAAGTCAAAGCCTTCATAATTGTTGTATGTGTGAGGGTAGCCTCCTGGTGCATCACCGTCTTGGTAGTCGCTGTATCCTTGGGATACAGCGTCATCGATATCAGACTGATAATAGCACACGTTGCCGCAAGTTGCGTAGCATGATTGTCTCTCCTCAACTGTAGGCGGCGCATCTCGAATCTCAACAGCAACATCGGTTGGCTTTGGCAGAGCAAAGGCCGAAGAAGCCACAAGCAGGGCGGAGAGGAGCTGCACTAAGGTTAGTCGCTGCTGTTTGTGCTCGGGAAGGATAACTGTACAGTCAGGAATTGCATTGTGAAAGATACTGAATGTGTTGATGAAAGAGGCTCGTTGCTTGTGACGTTCTCGCTCTGTGATGTATGGAAGTCCTGCTCTGGAGATCTCCAGAATTTCGTGTTCAACAGCGAATTTATATATTTGGAAGTGCTAATCTGAGTTACGGTACATTGTGGTACGTGCTGACCTTTGATCACCCATGTCTATGTTGTTCGTGGACCACATGTCCCCACACCGAAATACGTCCACACTCAAGAGGGTTACAGCGCATCTTACAAAACAACCATCTCCTTCCGACTCTGGAATATTAAATGCCTGGTGCCACGAGTATCGAAGTTCATTGGTGCTGCTTCACGCGATCGTTGTCGCAGTTTCCTGTTCCTGACCATACCCGATGCATGACAACAAGGTTCACGCGCGTGCCTTGCTTCTTTGTGCAAACGAAATACAAGCTTATACCTTATCTCATCTTGTGCTCGTCAAATCAGCAACTCAAATACGATCACGCCGCATGCACGGCAGTCGGGTGATCTGCGAGCTTATTAGGGCTTGGCGCTGGTGCGGATTCTGATTGGTTGTCGCTTCAACCTCTGATTCTCAGAAGGGTCACTCGACTCCAAGCTTGACCCAGTGTCGTGCAGAACACCAGCTTCTGAGGCTGTTACGGCTGCTCGCCGATATTTCCATGCAGCACTCAAAAGCTTCTTCCGCACGCAATCAGCGTGGCTTGCACCTTCAATTTTGTGGTAAGTTAAACAACAGGTTTCCGCCGGCGACCGTTCGACGCGTTCGTCGTACGGAGCATGACTGCTTTGAGCATAGTCCACGAACTCATTGTCGGAGCTGTACAAATTATGTCGATCACGAATGCTGAATGTTGCTTCTGTTACCATTACTCGACAGGATATCCCCGAGGGACCACTCTCTTTAAGGTGTAGGTTTGCTTGTCACAAGGACTTGTACAGCTGAACCAGTTGCAGTCTTGATATCGTCAACGTGCCATGAAAGTCCTGGTGTCCCAGACGCAGACTCGTTCATCCCAGCCGCAACTTGCAGCCCAACCTTCACTGCCAAAGAGACACCAATCTACGCCAGTCACAAACTCCGTATGCCTCCCCATATTGCCTAGCTCGACTGCAGGCTTGCTCAGGTCACCACCGCCATCCGACCAGATGCGACAGGTCATATCATAGCTGGCGCTCAAAAGCAAGTCCGGCAGATGTGGACTCCAGGTGAGTTTCCGGACTGCATACCCATGACCTTGCAGCAACTGCACAGGTGCTTTGGGTTGACGAAGGTCAAACGTTCGAATGATGCGGTCAACACCTGCAGCAGCTAGGACGTTTGGACGATATTTGTTCCAGTCATGGGTAAGAGCTTCCGATGGGGGAAAGGTTGGTTGTAACTGGCCATTGTTCATTGAGAACGGCGCAGAATGTATAGGAATCTGAAGCTGCAAATGGTTGTTGCTGCTAGCTGGTGTACGCAGATCCCATACTCTCATATGACTATCTGAGCACACAGCACTGAGCACGCCATCTGTATGTGGGCTCCATTGAGCGCTGTATGTACACGAATGTGTAGGAAACGTCAGCAGACTCTGCTGCCTTTCAGGACTCCATATCTTAACATTTCCATCCCAAGATGAGGACGCAAAGGTGGCCTTCGAGGTCAAATTCCAGCTCACCGAGAATGCCTCACGACCATGCTCTTGAAATGTGGCGATTGGAAACTCTGGCTCAAGAGAAACGTCGTACAGTCTTAGGGATCCATCTCCAGATGAAGTTATGAGGTGATTCGAGTGCACTTCAGAATGTGCTACATCGTAGAGCGCATCTTGCGTAGGATACCTTGAAACGAGTCAGCAGAGTGAATGGTGACTTCGTTTTCACTTACCATTTCAAGCATTGTATACCACGTGGTGTCAGCTCGAGTACGTACAACCTACCATTGCCTATTCAACCGTCAGTGGACTTGCTACAGTCTGACACCATGTCTGGTCTCTGAATTAGAGCACCGAGACATGATTTTGCAGAGAACTGACCCACCAAGCCGTAGTTTGAACTTGCAGCTACAGCAATTCGCGAGTCGTAGAAAGGTGAATACTTAATGCCATAGCCCTGAAATCCCTGTGTCCTGAACTCTAGCATCTTCTTTCCGTACAGCTACTTTTGTGCAGCTCAACAACAAAGCTTAAAACATAATGGAGCGCTCGGTCCTTACCCCCTTCAAGCGATCACAGATACATTTGCGGACGCAAAGGACATATATCTTGGAGACCAATAGTACAGGTAAGCGATCGTAGCTTGCAACATCATGCGACTGAAGCGATGCATCTCTAAAGGATCTCGACGTTCCAGCCCACTAACAGCCTCGGCAGTCTTGCCTGCGTAAGGCATGTTCAGGCATGATGGCGCTTACCAGGCCTGCTGCCAGGCCTGGAAGGTGCAATCGCAGTTGTTGTACTGGGCGCCACTGACACGTGCTTGCGCGAATAAATTCGCAGCGCGTTAAGAAAATGATTTTGGTCATCACAATAGTTCGTGAGAGGTCGGGCAATCCTGACATTCGGAAAACGATCAATGCGATTCGTGTTATAGCCAAAGGTGATGAATGTCCAGTCCGACCACCTCCGTGGACATCCACTACGATGACGATAGGTCACGATACACTGTGCGGGATCTGAAGAGCCTTAGTCGTTACACGCCATCTTGTCCCCTACGTGTGATAGCTCTCGTGGATTTTGACGCCTTTTATGCCCAATGCGAAAGCAAAAGGTTAGAAATCGATGGCGAGCAACAACCGCTGGCCGTTTTACAGTTCAAGAATTGCATTGCGTTGAACTATGCCGCAAAAGCAGCTGGACTCAAGCGTGGTGTTAGTCCAGAGGACGCGAAACGACAGTGCCCGCATGTCTTAATCCAGCATGTGGCAACTTGGCGAGAGGGCGACGACTCTTGGCGATATCGTGATGATGTAAAGCCCGACATGGAAACGGACAAGGCTGCATTAGATCCTTATCGCCAGGAATCACGGAAAGGCTTCGAATTGATCAAACAGATTTTGCCAGCTTCACCACTGCAGAAGGTCGAGAAAGCCAGTATTGATGAGGTATTTCTGGATTTATCGAGTCAGGTGCACGAAAAATTGCTCGAAAACTACCCAGAGTTGATGACGATATCAACTCAAGACCCGGACTACAATCTACCAATGCCACCTACAAGTGCCTTGTCCTGGACAGGATCGAAACTAATTGAGACAGATGACGAGCTCGAGAATGTCAGTCCCGACTGGGACGATATCGTGCTGCACATAGGAGCTGACATTGTCCAGGACGTTCGTGCAAAGATCTTAGCTGAGCTGAAGTATACGTGCTCTGCAGGTATCGCTCATAACAAAGTTATCAGCAAGCTTGCGGCTGGACACAATAAGCCCAATCAGCAAACCGTGGTGCGAGCTAGAGCCGTCAACGCTTTCCTGTCTCAGTACAAGTTGAGCAAGATCCGTGGACTTGGTGGTAAACTTGGCAACCGGGTCATCGAAGCGTTCGGCACGGACGACATTTCTGAATTGCTGCCATTGTCATTGAGAGACATGCAGTCGAAAATTGGTGCCTCATCTGGGGCCTGGGTATACAACGTAATTAGAGGTACAGAACAGAGTGAAGTCGTGGAACGTACTCAACTGCAGTCGATGCTGGCAGCCAAAACCTTTCAACCTAGAGCAAAAGATTTCGCACAGGCCGAAAAATGGCTCACCATCTTTGCAGGCGATCTTATGGGTCGTCTGATAGAGCAAGATGCAGCATCCGCGAATCGACGGCCCAAGGTTGTTGCGTTGCACCATGCGATCGATGGTCGGTACGGACCCACGAGGTCAAAGCAGATGCAGATTCCACCAGGAGCGCGCATTACTCGAGAGCTCTTGCTCGACCTCTTTAAGACTTTGCTCATTCAGGTCTCGCATGAAGGTCCAACGTTCCCGTGTCTTGGACTTTCGGTCAGCTTGAACAGCTTTGAAGATGGCTCTAGCGGTAATAGCAGTCTCAAGAACTTCTTTATGCCACGACAACAAGACCATGAAGCTGAGCAGATTCCTCAGGTTCGTGAGACCACTCCGCAGCCGAAGAGGAAGCGAGGATTGCTTGACTACAACGGGTTTACCGAGAAATCTGTGAAGGTCAGCAAGACGGACCCGATTGGCAATGGCTATAATGAAGCTGCAAGAAAGGCATGCTTGTCGCCGAGTGATGTAAGTGATAGGGTCGTTACAGCTGCCAACCTGTACAGTTGTCCAAAATGCAAGAAGAATGTGCCCGACCCGCTAGAACATCTTGACTGGCACATGGCTATGGAATTGCAAAATGGTTGAGTTGCTCAACTCCAGCTTGGTCATAGGAGACAAAAGATTGTTGGTCTCCAGACGTAGCCCTTCACTCCTGGTCAGCTGTTCCAACCCCGGCTCTGTGACTCAGTCGCCTCATTAGACAATAGGCACACGATTTTTCGCCGAGCCAAGATGTCGCTCTTATGGAAGAACATAATGACCTGCCCGAACCAGATTCGCATGACGCTGAATGCCATATTTCGAGACGGGATTTGTTCGGGATGGCACGGTCGAAAAGAATGTTTCGTCTCGGACTGCTTCGGGGGGAAAAAAATTAGGTGGCTTGTACCTAACCCAGAAGCTAATAAATTAGTGTCTGCAGGTCCTGCTCAAGCCTAGACAAAAATGGTTTGGCTTCTACATTCAAGCCAAAGTTACGACAAGATCACCGACATGGATCAAATCCACATTTCTTTTGTCTGGTTTGCGACCTCTTTTGTGCATGCCTTTTCTCCGCTTCAATAAGCAGAAGAGTTACTTATTACTGAGATGAAATTCTTGACACAGGCTTGGCAAGGCAGAGTCGTTGATTTCAGCAAATGACATCCAAGACCGATCGTATTCACGAGGTGGCACAAGACCGACCTTACTCGACCCTTGCATCGAGGCTGGTGTTTCAGGTAAATTGAACCACTGGTTCCTACTTTTCGTCTACTATGGAGTATTTCGTGTTGACAGCTGCAAAACCTCGACGAGCGTCACCTTGCGGTTAGTTCTGCTCATTGCGCGATAGCACATCCGTTCCTTTCTCCTCTTCCGATTCTCGTGCCAAACACCGTCCATCTTCCGAGCACATCGCCATACATGCGTTTTCACTTTTACAACTGCGCAGCCTGTCCCCCAAAACGAACCCACTAGGGGCGTGAATAACAGAATGCCTAGAGCCATTCTCCATGCTTTTTTGCTTTGCGCAACTCTCGCGCCCACCTTGCTTGCGCAGAGCACGGAAACAGCTACACAAACAATTATGAACCCGGTTACAACCACGCTGACCGCAACGACTGGTTCTTCTTCTCCTCCTTCTTCCTCTTCTACTGAGAGCTTGACCTTCCATACGGTCAGCGCGACCGGCAATATGACCGCTTTCGCAAGCAGCACAACAGCCAGCATAAGCAGTTATCTCAGCTCAGATACGGCATCTTTCACAGGTTCGGCCAGTGCTATATCTACACAAGCGAGTAGTGCTAGTTCTGCTGCTACGAGTGGAAATGCAGCGATTGGAACAAATGTACCGAGATACAGTGCGGCAGGCGCGATGCTCTTCGCAGCAGTCGCGATACTCTGATGATATCCTCAAGAGCAATTATCTGCCAGCGCAGCTGAGGACGAGATATACTTTTAGATTTCTACGAGCATATTCAACACGAGATTATCTGAATGCGTATTACTACTATCACTATCTCTATTTCAAGTCTATAAAGTGCTTTTGAATCAGCGATTCTGATCTTTGCTCCCGTGCACTGGCCTAGAATCTTCAATATGCCCAAGGTACATTAGACAATGCTTGGAACGCTATGCATAGGCGTCGACCAACACCGGTGCTGAACTCTTTCTAATGCAGATATTAGCATGGACGCAAGAGTTCCGAAATTGTGTAGGTCTGTCTGTGGATCATATTGGTCTTCAGCAAGCGAGGAAATCAATGCCTTCAAAGTCGACATTTGGCATGTTGCCCCATTCCCACTTTCCGAATTGCTGAATTGACCGTGAGCAAAAGATGCTACCAGTACGACCATTTCGACCACTTCGTTTCTTTCGACTGCTTGGAATGCGTGGGGAGTTTTCACTGACCCCGACGGTCTTGGTTGCCAAATGATTCCAAGTCTCTCATACACCAAACCTCACTCATTCATGTGTACCGCTGACTGAGCTCGTTCAGGACTTCGAATAGCTTGCTGTTCTGAACGCAACAGCTTCCACCTTCGTAAGCTGGTCTGCAAAATCCTTCCGACAATTTGATCTTAACTTGCTCCATCTCTGCGGGAGGAATGTTATACTGTTCGATCATCTGTTTTGCGACAGAACAGAGCACAGAAGTCTCGTCAGCTATTGTAGGCACGTTGCGCGCTGGAATGCCAAACGTATCACAGATTAGGACATCTGATTGGTGACGAAACTGCTGCGCTTGCATGTGTTGGCTCTGATGAGACGGATGCTGTATGGGCGTAGATCGTCCTGACTGATAGCGCCAATCGAAGGTGGTTGGATTGTTCATCGGCATAGGTGATATTTGATAACCCGAAGATGAGGTGTATGACATTGCTGGCGTGTGAGGTGTCACGCCATCAGCCGTCGTCGGTATGGTCGGTATTTGGGGATCCGAACGGGATGCTAGCTGCTGCGGTGATAGTTGTTGTCTATTTGGTGGAGGCAAGCTCGAGCTGCTCAGAGTACGTCCAGGGTCGACAGGCGTGATCTTAGGTTTGAGCTGTCGCAAAGCCGGATTGCTTTCGTTTGGGAAGTGGGCTGCCTGTGATACAGCCTGAGAGACATAATGGTCAACAAACTGCTCATTGACGCCAGCAAGAGCTAACAGCTCACGAAGTCTAGTATTCTCTATCTGTAATTCGATAAATGCCGAGCGTTGAAGGTCAGCTTCTCGAGCTGATAATTGGCATTCTGATAAGCGTCTCTCAAGGTCAGCCAGATACTCCTGCCTTCTAGCCCTGCTGCGTCTCTGGTTATCCCGTATTCGTTCCTGCTTGGACTTTGGTTGAGATGACGAGGCTTTGTCTTCGGGGGGTTGAGGCGACATCTTAGCATAGCAGAGAAGAGACACCTTCCATCATCGCAACGTGAGGCCTGACGATCCTGCAAGAGTGACAGACTGTATACAGAAGCACATATGACGGAGGTGCAGATCGACATGGGACGGGATCTTTTCCATTCCAGTCGAGCTACTCGTAGTAGTCATGGCTAATGGAAACACGGACTTAGCTGGGAAGTTCGTAGATTGAGAAGCATTGAGCTGCAAAGTAGATTGGGCAAATAGCACGTTCGGCGGATCTCGAAACTTTCTTAGTACACTATTGACTTACGCAAGCTGGGATGTTAGACCTGAGCGGTGCAGTAATCTACAACGGCTCTCTCCGTTATGCTTGAACCAGGTGGCGATCTTCAGCATGTCTTACATTCAGGGACAGAACCCTTCTCATGCTCGAACACCTGGTTCACAATAATGCTGACATTTGTCATCTGGGGGAAGAAGTAGCGATCCAATGTCGACATCCCGAGTTTGTGGTAAAGACCCGCAAGCAATTAGAGTTTTTCTAGAAACTGAACCACCTTCAAGTTACTCTTGCGCAGGGAAACCTACAGGTAACTCTCTGGGTCATGGCATATTTTTGCCTAGGCATTCGGCAAACTCCTCGTATTGGGCAGGAATTCTGCACTGATGAGCTCCGTCTATCCGGTCCGCGACTTTGATTGCGCCGATCATCAATGCGAGCAATATCATGCAAGCGAGTAAGAGTTGTCTCGAAATCTGCTTTAGCAAGAGCAAGGCTGGATTCGTATTACTTCTCTAGTCGTGAACACCCACGTCAGAATAAAGCTTCTCATTCAGCCGCATACGCCTTCCACAGGGATTCAACTACGAGCCTCAATCGTGTTCAATAATGGCATGCACACCGCAAATTGTCACCAGCAGCAGTAGTAACAACATCAGTGCGAAGCACTACGAGGTCTAGAACGGTCCGAGGAGACTTTGAGCTCGCTGGAGACTGCTCGGCAGAACGGCAGGCCCACAAGTGTTTTCTCAGCCACTGACGACTATCAAAAATCCACTGCGCCACTATGGCTTGAAGGACCCTTTTCTCGTTATGACGATCATCCTCATCTTGTCCCGAGGAGTAGTCTACACAGACGTCTCGGATGCCAACAATCATTCATAAGTCAAGGGGAACATCGGTTTCCGTTCAAATAATGTAAATTGTTTAATAATCACAAAGATCGACATGTTGATCATTGCGGTAAGAGGTATCATGTCCTCGTCTTGGCACGCTCGACATCCGGAAGACTGGAAACTACTTCCTTGAGCAGCTGAAACAAGCAGATTTTGCTGGCGAATGTTTTGTCAAGGATCGCGCTATTCACGATGAGAGACTCCTGCACATTGTGAATTGACCGTGCATGGTGTCAAAAGAATTTCCTCCTGCGAGCCGCAAATTCCGTGATGGCCCTCCTCGTGGCTGCGACTCGAAATGTTCGAGGAGCGAGCCGTCTAAACGTTTGCCGTATGGTGAAACGCTATCTGCGAATTTCAGCCACGTTGTGAGGAATTATGCGCGTTCGAAGCAACAATCTACAAAAATAGGCAACTGACCATTGACTGGCCGAGCGCTTGAGCTTTGAGACTGAAGCGCGGTAAGAAGCGGCCATGTGATGACCACGATATTGTTTCAATAAGGCCAAACAGGAAAGAGTGCATGAGACGAAATGCTACTAGGACTCTAAATTCGGCAATAGTAGAAGTTTTACACACATCCAATACTGCTTCAATGAGGCATCGATAAAGCATACATTGTTTCGGTCAGGACGAAGAATACGACTAGCCAGCGATGGCGAAGACTCTCTTGGCCGTGTATACGTATAACCTCTGTCTGCACATATCCTATTTGGAGCACGTGTATTGCCAAATATTCAGTTGTTTTGCGAAGAAAACTACTACAGAGAAAGCATCATTTTGATCCCCAGACTTAGCTAAGCAATCTTGCTCACAATCCAGAGAAAGGCATAGAGCTTTCCACATATCTAACACTGTTCCTGGCCACGATGTATCCTGGCGCACAAATCATTCCTGCAGCATTGACGAGCAACCAGAGTCATGATCCTGCCACAGTAAGAACTTTTTTGTGCCAAGCAGCCGAAGCGTTTCAATATGAAATAGTCTCGTCGTTGCAGGCGTTTTCGTTCGAGCCTTTGCACGACATCGCTTTCGAGCGAAGCACTCTAAGAGCTTTCGTGCAAAGACAGTACAAATCGTTCGCAGACGAAATGTACGATGAAGCTGCTCTCTGGTTGCTTGACGATATCCAACAAAATCCACAAGCCGTGACAGACCCAACAGAGCTCAATTCGATATTAGCGGGACAACTTCCAGGAACCCAGAAAGTATGTGGCGTAGCCATGTCAGATGTACTGTGGCAACAGATGAATGCCCACAAGGGAAAGGAACTTGAGACTATGCTTTCTCCTTACTGGACAATTCGTCTGTTTCGATGCTTGTCGCAGCGTTGGCCAAGCATTTGCAGAAAGCACACGGAAATCATCTACAGGGAAGTCCTGAACAAAGTCAAAGCCGCTGTCCAAAAGGTGGCAGGTAACGAAATTGGAGCAAAGATGTTGGCGCGCTTTCTCCTGCCTGAAATGAAGGAACGCAAACGACTTCTTGATGAACGGCTCGTGGAGCTCTTCAAGCCATTCCGTAGTGACAAACTACATGCACTGAGCCGGTGCTATGCTCCACGTGCCAGGGAGATCTGCAAAGTTAGTGTTGTCTCTCAGCAAGAACAATGCTTCAACATCATGCGCAGCGCTCAAGCTTTCTACGAGCTATCAATGGAGATATTGATGCAGAATGTCGCAGACTTGGGCATCGAAAGCTGCATCCTGGTTGACCTGCACGAGATGCTCCAACCGAGTCTGTTCTACAATATGGAAGTCAATGAATTAGCAGCCTATGCCGATATCCAGGAAAGGCCTCAGGCGATTGCTGGCAGCTTGTGTACCACCAAAATGCAGCATCAAGCGGCTGCTCCAGCCGGCTCAGATAGTCCTCACGGTATTGATTTGAGTTCGACTGAGAGCTCAGGGCAAATCACTGTTGTGCCGAACGCTGATGTATCTATTGCTATTACATGTGCGACACCTCCAGTGACGCCAAAGCCAACAACACCTACAAGGACGCCTTCTCTAGCTGAAAGAACGCTGGCAATGCTTACAGGCCACATGCGATCACCCAGTTCTGCTTCGACCTCGCCTTCCGGCTGCGCTAGTCAATGGTCAAGTCCTGCACATTCAAGAGCAAGCAGTGGTACGTCATTAGAGAGTTCACCTACCATGAGTCTTCACCGCTCGAAATCACATGATGATATCGGCAGTATTCGTACACCGCCGGGGAGCTTCGATGGCGACCAGGACTGAAGCCTATATAGCAGTCGGTAGTGAAAGTACAGGGTGCCCACAGACTTTTGTCTTCTCATTGTTTGTTCGTAACAGATCACCGGCACATTTCCAGTCTGTAGTAGCTGGATTCAATGCTCACCACGCTGTCATGCTCCATGATCGCAAACTGTTCTCATCGTCACTAGTCTTGTCAACCTCTTTAGATAAGCTTGAGGGTGGGCATGACCAAGATACTAGCGAGGACTAGTACTCGGTTACTGCGGACCCAGCCCAGAAGGCAGCGCATGTGAGTTGCTTGCGCCACCGTAGAAGTTAATGAAATGACAGGCTAGTTAGGGTAGCACAGTAGGTACCGGTACCTACTTTTTGAGCACTCCTGGTTTTGTTTGCCCTCTCTGCGTTTCTGCTTTCCACATGGAAGCGCACCTGTAGCGTCTCAGCTTCCGCTACAGTCAGACCATTTGGACGCTTTCGCCCCATGGTCATAACTACTAGCAAAAACAGATGACATGCTCATCCTGCCTAAGCTACATACGTTCTGGTAAAGCCTCAATTATCACAGCCCGAGACAATATGCACTAGTAGCATTGTCGCGCTTCGCGCGTCTGCGACCATGTGATGGCCTTGCACAGTGATCTATATTTGGGCCTGAGACATCTCGAGCATGAATCTCGAGACGGCGGCTGCAAACATTGTCGCTCTAGTATCAAATTTTTCTGCTTTGCACTAATGAATGTTAAAGGACGAGCACAAGAGCTTGGAGTCGGTCCGTTGAGACTTCGAAGAAGGTCCATCGGATGACCATGCTGCTGTCTGACCAGTGTTCCAGCAAGCACTAGCTCTTGTCATTGACCTTCATGGATAGTATGTAGTAAGTGTTCGATACAAAGCTGGAGCGCGTATTTCCTCTTCCATATCATCTATAAATTCTGGACAGTTTGTGCTCTGTATCAACTCATCAAAACATCGTTGCTACACAATGGACCACGGGGTCAGATGTACAGAAAATGTCCGTAACGAAAACAGCTTACAAGGCGAGCAGTCCGCTAAGCTTCTGGATGCGATCGACGAACTACGAAATCTAGGCTCAGTCACTCATGAAGTCTCACTGCCACAGATCGTCGTAGTAGGTGATCAGAGTTCTGGCAAAAGCTCAGTACTGGAAGCGCTTTCAGGTCTGTCATTCCCAACAAACGAAGGCCTTTGCACGCAGTTTGCTACAGAGATCGTACTACGACGCAGCAATACCCAAAGGACATTAATCACCATCCGATCAAGTGACCTTGAGAAGGCGGAAGACGTTCGCAATTTCGCGAAACAATGGAACAGTGCCGATGTAGGTGAGCTCGGAAAGATCATTGAGGATGCGAAAAGAGTCATGGGTCTTTCAGAGTCCACGCGCATCACGAAAGATGTGTTGAGGATCGAGGTCAGTGGTCCAAAGCAGGACCATCTGACATTTGTCGACTTGCCAGGAATATTCGCCAACGCAGAGTCAGATCAGTCAAAGAATGAGCCTCAGCTTGTCCTTGACTTGGTCAACCACTATGTAAAGAAACCACGGACTATAGCTCTAGCAGTCGTATCGGCGAAGTACGACTTCCAGAATCAGAGGATTCTGACACTGCTGCAAAATGTGGACCAAGGTGGCAAACGAACACTAGGGGTGATCACGAAGCCAGATGCTCACAGAGACGACACTCCGGACTATCGAACTATCAAAGCATTGATCGAGAATCGAAAGTGGCCACTTAGGCTCGGCTGTAAGTTGTCTCGTCTATGCAACTACGGTAGCAACAGCTAATCTTCTGAATCAGGGCACGTTGTACGCAATTTGAGCTTCGTCGAAAAGACTCAAAAGCTCGAGCGTAATGCGGTCGAGCAAACATTCTTTTCTCAAGACCAGTTGTGGAGGCACATTTCACCCTCTGATCGTGGTGCGGAAGGTCTCAAGCGCCGCCTTTCCAGAACTCTGCAAGAGCATATCTTGCAAGAGCTCCCTACAATTCTCATCGAAGTCGATCAGGCTATTGATGAAGATGAGCAAACACTGTCCGGTCTTGGGTCAGAGCGCGATACCACTGAAAAACAACGACTGTACCTTATCAAGATAGGTGAAAAATTTGAACGTATGATGTCCAGCGCGCTTGCTGGAGAGTACAGAGATGCGTTCTTTGAACAATCAGAGCATCGGCTTCGGGCTGTTGTGATGAATTCCAACGAGGCTTTTGCAGAAGCCATGATGTTTTATGGCCATAAATGGTGCATACTGCCTAAGACAGTCGTTGGGAAGAGTGAGTCGCCCTCGTCGTCTATAGATGGACCATTCAATCTGGAACGACCAGAATACTTGCGCTACGAGCAGATCGAGGAGAGGGTGAGAAGGCTACACCAAAGCCATCGTGGTCCCGAGTTGCCGGGCTTACCTCAACCTCGAATGGTTGGCAGACTGTTCCGAAGCAAATCGGCGAAATGGCATACCGGTGTGAAGAATCATGTCTCCACGCTCTTCGAAGTCGTCAAGAAGTTTATCGAGAATCTTCTGATACACGTATCAAATCACGAGACAGCCATACGACTTATGACAGAACACATCGACTCAGAGCTTGATCTGAGAGAGAAAACATTGCTTAACAAGGTCGAGGAGCTTCTCGGACCATATCTCGATGCTGAACCGATCACCTTCCAGCGAGGATTCCTAGCTAAAGTGGCTACAAATGTCGCTGCCAACGTGACGGCTTCTAATAAGGTCATGCACACCCTGGACGATGCAGACGTACGTACGTTCGCAACGGTCATTGGTACCGTCGAGGCTTATTATAAAGTCACCTTGGACACGCTTGTGGATAATATCGCTGTGTTGGCTATCGAGCAATGCATGCTGAGGGGCCTCGAGACTATCATTTCGACGAGCTTTGTGTTGCAGCAATCAGACGAGAGACTCAATACTTTAGCTGGTGAGTCTGCAGACATTGTGTCCAGAAGAGCTCAGCTCCGGGCAAGGCTAGCAGACTATGGTCGAGCCCGAGCTATTCTTAAGACTCATGCCAGAAGATCAAGGACGAGTGAGCCAAGTTGGAGAAAACCGATTTCCACTGACCCGGAGTCCGATAAATCCAGGGATTTACCTATACCACATTATCCTACTCCACCAAAAAGTCCACGACCTGCTGCTTTGAGTGTGCACGATGCAGCTCTATCAACTCCAACCAAATCGAGCACCTCTCAGACCTCATCAGCATCCAGCCCCAGCAACCCTACGCCGCAAGCGCATAGCACCAGCACATCCTCCAAGCGCTTGGTCCTCAACTTTTGAGGTCCCAGCTCAGCCAAATCTCGTTCAAGGCAACTTCTTTGGAAAAAGCTCTTCTACTTCAAATCAGAATGCGGATAGTGGCAAGTCTGGTTTCTTTTCCGTCTCGCCTGCCCCAACAGCAAAGAAGACAAGTCATCCCATGCAAGTGTGGGAAGGGTCAGCATCGAATTTAACAGGTACACTTACAGTGACGAAATGAGCAGAAGCTGATGATGCATCAGAAATCTCACGCAATGACCTGTGCCCTGCTTACGGTTTTGAGGAGGACTCACCGTCCACAGCGGTCGCTCGTCAAACTGTTGCACAACCACTTTCGCTGCAGAAACCGAGTTGTGCAGCCCACAAGCAAGAAGAATTCCATGCATATGTAACAATCCGGTGTCAACATCCAGAGAAAGTATTTTGTCCCTATATAGACGAAGTTCGTGCTGAAAAGTTGGCTCATCCGCGCGATCTCGCACCGGTGCCGGATAGCAGTGGCACACATGTAAAAGACGGTCTCGAGCGTCTGTTGTTCTGCTGCTCTGTGGGCGCACTAGGCGCTGCAGTTCCGTTCCAGGACTACTGCGAGCGTTCTTTCGAGGTAAGTAAACGTGATTTATGGTAGTGAGAGTGTATTGACAATGTTGTTTACTAGGAGGACCATCTTGAACATTGGAAGGTAATGCACAGTGATGCTGCAAAAGAACTAGTGTACCATGATCACAGGTTCGACAAAGTTCGAAAATCAGCAAAAGGTCAACCGATCCGGGTGCCGTGGTCTACGTATACTGAGTACTTTAAAAGGGCTATCTGGAATAAACCTTGGTTATTGAGCGACTGGAGAGAACGAGCACAAGAGAGAATGCTTGTAGTGCAGTGACAGCGCTTTTGTGAAGAACTAATGTCTTCTCTTGGATGTCAGGCCCTCTACAATCTCTATTCCCATGACCCAAATCATATACGATGGCAGCACGATCCAGGCGCCATTCAACACAAGCCACATAGTCATTTTCCAGAAATCATTGTGACCAATATTGACAAAATCGCTGAAGTACTCGTTCAGCCAGTAGAGAACGGTCTTGCTCACGGTCATGACAGCGCCTGTAAAACACACAAGTACTGCCAGCGCAACATCACTTCCGCCTACAATCACGATCTTTTCCTGGTCTTCATTGTCTTTTCGTGCGAACACGTTCAACGACTTCAGCGCTAGGCCTCTGTAAAAGCCATCCCCTGTCGCTACTCTCTTGCTGATCACATATAAATAGTAGACATATGCTGCCGTCTCGAACGCATTCAAAACGCCTTGAGCAGCCGTGAAGCCATTCCGTGCATTCCAAGCAGGAAAGCCATAGAGGTAGTCGACTGTGCCATACATGCCGTAAGGATAAAATAGAGTCCTACTTAAAGGTCCACCACCAGGCATTGTATAGGGTCGTCCAAGCACATATCCCGTATCCCAGATCACAAGCGGTATAGACGCGATCAGCCACAAAATCGAGAATGGAGAAGGTGTATGTCGGAAAGATGCGCGCGATCTGCTTCGCGATACACCGCCAGATGTAAGTCGTCGCGTCGGTCGTGTTTGCGAGCGCGTCGTAGGGGATGTGATGAGCGCATCTGTGAGCTCTTCTGCTTTTTGCGCTGCCTCAGCTGCTATCTCCTTGATCTCGTCTTCTTCTGTCTTTGGCGCAGTGGACTTGCGGCTACGCGATTTGGCGCGTCGCGTTGATGGTGCGGGTGGTGAAGATGCTGGTTTCGAGGACGATGTTGTGCTTGTCGGTGTGGCAGGTTCCGGGAATGCGCGTGGATGGTGGCGCGTTGAGACCATTTTTGTCGTCTTTGACTCAATCGGCGAGAGGTCGTTTGATCGTGGGTCGTCGCTGTACAAAGCAGGGATGTCGATCGTGCGCAAGAGATGTATTTTGTGGATGATCAGTAAGGTGACTGCAACGGTGAGCAGTAACGATGCGCGTTTTCCAAATGGGCCAACGAAAGAGAAGCACAAGGACAACGCGTCTGGGTAAGAGGCAGAAAAGAAGTGGTTGGAGGATAATTCAATGTGCCGCTACTGCTCTGGCCAATACATTGACTATGATTTATTTGATAGGACAGCTCCGTGGATTAACTTCAACTCCGCCGATCATGTCGTCGGTACGGCTGCCGATGTCATGCTCGTCGATGGTATACAGAGACAACACAAGACAGCAGAACAATCCCGCGTGACTCGAATCTCCGCTCGGTCGTTGTTGCAACAACAACAGGATTGCGCCTAAATGCTGGACTGAGACGTTGATCTGCAATCAAATCTCTGTACTGCCTCTCAAGAAATTGCAGTAGGCGTTGCCGATTCCTATACATACAAAGAGTATTGCTCCCTCGGTATAGATTCAAGGTGTGATCATGCTTCAATGTGATAATCTTGGCTTGATTGACACTTGTTCAGTGTTTTGCCACAATTCACCCGAACGATGAACGATCATAGCATGCGGAATCTCGGACGAGCTCCTAACAAGCATATGCGTCTATTGCCGTCATCGATATGTCTCGTGTGACTTTCGAAGCTTCTAAGCAGCTCAACATGGGTCCTGACAGTACATCTCGGCTCGACTACACAGTCCGGTTGTCCCACGTTCATGGTACAGTATTGCACTGAACCGGACACCAGTGCATGTGCTGAGTTGTGCTGCTGACTTGTTAGCTACCGCAATCGGAAGCATCTCTCATACTGTTGGACGGAGTCTGACAAGTCACGATGTAGCAGTACATGCTCCAGACGATGTGACCTTAAGCTGAGTTTTCTGCGGGGAATCTGCAAGCAGGCTCAATGTCGGCACACATGCTGGGGAAGTATGCAAGCTAATGTGGAGTGCTTAGAATCGCAGCTTTCGAGCTCGATTTGCAAGACAGGAAGCCCTGCTCTTTGCCAATTCATGACGGCAGGACTCACTGAATCCGTCCAGCCAGGTACTGATACTCCGTGGGCCATGAATCAGCTTGCGTTGGAAAGCTACATAGCATCTTGCTCGCCAGGAAAAGCTATGAGGGCCGCCAAAACAGCTGAAATCTGTTTGCCAAGAATAAGCCAGAGGTACAAGGTACAAAATGATCGACAACGCCACGAGCCGTATGAATCTTGTTTAAATCCGCTTGAACCTAAAAAGACTCAGAGTATCAGCCTGTAGATCTCGTGCAGGCTGGTTAGATTCCAGTAGCCATAAACAGAACATCGAGCGTGCAGAGCGAGCTACTCCTAGATACATGTCCAGCGTTATAGGAGAGCTGATCATCGAGAGTTATCCAGGATTGCATCGTTTATACTTGCCGTAGTCAGTGTCATCCAGAGAGATATAAATGACAATTTCGTGCGTGTTGTCCGTAGCAAGCGATCCTTGATCTGCTTGAAAGTCCTTCTGGAGAAGCATTACCCGGAGTCGCCCTTGTCCTGCCTCTTCAAGGTAGCAACATGCATCTGTATCTCCCTTGCTCGTGACTCTACTCCAGGATGATGGCAGGCAAAGCTCTTGCACTAGACCCTCCGTCCCTGGAAAAGGAAGGTTCTAAGCAGTTTGCGGGGCTGGTGGGCTTTTTTAGCTGTCCCCGTGGGCGACCCGATTTGCTGTTGTGCTCGAGCTACTTCCTTGGCTGCCGACGCTGACGTTGTATGCAAGTAGTTAGTCGGATCTCATGCCAAAAAGTTGGAGCTTTGTAGTTCTCACGAGAGAAAGTGATGATGAGCAATAGCTGGGCTGCCGTCGTGCTACCTTGAAAGTGTTCCATTGTGGTATTCATACAAATATCACTTGAAAGCCCTGAATTTGCAATTTGCTGCACGCTCCCTTGCTTGACCTGTCACTGTATTAGCAGCATCAGCACTGCTCTTTCTTGTATTTTTTCTATGAATACAAGAATAGCAAATCTCTGATTTTGAGAAGCGAAGATGTGGCTCGCGGCAGCGCCAGTCGTATTGGCAACTCTTGTTTCAGCCTCAGTAAGTGTTGAGATAAAGGTTCCTTGGCAGTTCGTCAACGAGGATTGGCTTGTCGTATTCGTGACAGGATCTGAAGCTAATTGACAGCAGCCTACAAAACAGCTGGAACCACGTCAATCTATAGCTCCTTTCACAACCTACGATGGGCCACTAGCATCTTCACCACCCAAATATCCTTCACCATGGGGTCGAGGGTCTGGCAATTGGTCTGCCGCCTATGAGAAAGCTACGGCTTTCGTGTCTCAATTGACTCTCGCCGAGAAGGTCAACCTGACCACAGGTGTTGGTTGGGAAGGTGAACAGTGTGTTGGCAATGTCGGCTCGATACCAAGACTTGGCTTCCATGCGTTATGCATGCAAGACTCCCCTCTGGGCATTCGTTTTGCAGACTATGTTACAGCTTTTCCAGCAGGTATCAACGTAGCAGCAACATGGGACCGAGGTCTCGCATATGCCCGTGGACAGGCGATGGGAGCAGAGCACCGCGCCAAGGGTGTTGATGTTCAGCTTGGTCCCGTTTGTGGCCCGCTAGGCCGTGTTCCAGAAGGCGGACGTGGTTGGGAAGGTTTCGCACCTGACCCATATCTCACTGGACAGTTGATCGCACCTACCATTCAAGGCATCCAGAGCGAGGGTGTTATTGCTTGCACTAAGCACTACATTCTCAACGAGCAGGAGCATTTTAGACAAGCTCCAGAAGCTAAAGGATATGGCTACAACATCACAGAGTCGCTCAGCTCAAATGTCGATGACAAGACCATGCACGAGCTCTACCTTTGGCCTTTCGCCGATGCAGTCCGCGCCGGTACTGGCTCGATCATGTGCTCCTACAACCAAATCAACAATTCTTATGGCTGCAGTAACTCATACACCATGAATTACTTGCTCAAACAGGAGGTATGCAAACCCATCGAGCATTAACTGTCATCGCTAACCTGCGGCAGCTTGATTTCCAAGGTTTCGTTATGTCAGATTGGCAGGCTCAACATTCTGGTGTCAGCGATGCGCTCGCTGGTCTTGACATGACTATGCCTGGTGATACATTGTTCTTGACAGGTGCTAGGTAGGTTGATCGATGTCCGATTGCTGGTTCATGTTACTGACCGTCTTTAGTTACTGGGGGACGAACCTGACTATCTCGATTCTGAACGGTACACTCCCACAGTATAGACTCGACGACATGGCTGTTCGAATTATGGCCGCCTACTACTACGTCGGTCGAGATACAGCGTATGTTCCAACGAACTTTGACTCGTGGACTCGAGATACCTATGCACCAATTCATGCTGCCGTCGAAAGCCAGATTGGGCTGGTGAATCAGCACATCGATGTTCGAGACAGCCATGCTCAGGTCGTGCGAGAAATTGGCGCTGCTTCCAGTGTCCTACTTAAGAACACTGGTGCTCTACCTTTGAGTGGCAAGGAGAAGTGGACCGCAGTCATTGGTGAAGATGCAGGAAGCAATGCGTACGGCGCAAATGGGTGCAGTGATCGTGGCTGCGACAATGGCACATTAGCTATGGGTTGGGGGTCAGGTACCGCTGACTTCCCATACCTCGTCACTCCAGAGATGGCTATCACATACCACGTTCTCCAAACTGGTGGTGGAGAGGTCTTCACAATCACGGACAACTACGCTGAAAGTCAGATTGTCGCTGCTGCTGGACAAGCTAGTGTCTCTATCGTCTTCATTAACGCCGACTCCGGTGAAGGGTATATCAACGTCGATGGCAACGAGGGTGATCGTAAGAATTTAACTGCATGGCACGATGGAGATCGCTTGGTCCAGAACGTGACTTCAGCTTGCAACAATACAGTTGTGGTCATTCACTCCGTTGGTGCTATTGATATCTCAGCATGGTACGAGAACGAGAACGTTACTGGTATTATCTGGGCTGGTCTACCAGGACAAGAAAGCGGTAACGCTATTGTGGACGTGCTGTACGGTGCTGTAAACCCTGGTGGCAAGCTTCCGTTCACCATGGGTCGAGCTGGCGACTACGGTGTCTCGATTTTGACAGAACCCAACAACGGTCAATTTGGTGCTCCTCAGCAGGACTTCACCGAAGGTCTTCTCATCGACTACCGACACTTTGATGCCAACAATATCGAGCCAATCTACGAATTTGGCTTTGGACTCAGCTATACTACTTTCAGCTATTCCAACCTCCAGATCACTCCTGCGAATGCTGCTCCATATACTCCAGCTTCTGGACAGACGGGTGCTGCCCCAACATACGGCTCGATTGACACGAATGCCAACGACTACCTCTTCCCAAGCAGCATTGAGCGAGTACCATTGTATATCTACCCATACCTCAACAGCACAGATCTAGCTACAGCGTCAGGAGAGTCAGACTATGGTCTTTCGAACGACCAATACCTGCCAGCTGGCGCTACAAGTGGCGACTCTCAGCCCATCGTTGCTGCTGGTGGTGCTCCAGGTGGTAACCCAGGATTATACGAGACAGTCGCGACGGTCACTGCTACAATCACAAACACAGGTAAAATCGCTGGGGACGAAGTTGCTCAGCTATACGTCGGCCTCGGCGATGGTGAGCCACCAAAGGTTCTCCGAGGGTTTGAGAGAATTACTATTCAGCCAGGTCAATCTGCTACATTCACAGTCGAACTGTTGAGAAAGGATGTCTCTGTGTGGGATACTGCTAGCCAGAATTGGGTACAGGTCTCTAACCCCACTATCATGGTTGGCTCCTCTAGCCGCAATTTACCTCTGCAAGGTACATTCAGCAGTGGCTCAGGATCGTCAAGTGGAGGCAGCAGCGCGTCCGGCTCAGCAACTGCTACTGGTGGCGCTCCTGTCAGCCAGATCTCGGACGGCCAGGTTCAGGCCACAACAGGACGACCAGTTTCTCAGATCTCGGACGGCCAGATCCAAGCTACGACAGGTCGCCCAGTATCTCAAATCTCTGATGGTCAGATACAGGCTACGACTGGACGACCAGTATCACAAATTTCGGACGGCCAGGTACAAGCATCAACAGCAAAAGTGACGCAGATTTCTGATGGTCAAGTCCAAGCACCAACAAGCGCTTCAAAGCCAGCAGTCACACAGATCTCAGATGGACAAGTACAAGCTCCTACAGCTTCGCCGGCTACCCAGATCTCTGATGGCCAGGTGCAAGCTCCAAAGTCCAGCTCAGCATAGAAACCTGAGCTTTCAAGGACTACATGGTGCTTACTCCTGGTGATAATGATGTTGTTTTGAGGAGGCGACAAGGAGGTAATCAATGAGTAACGAAGAGACGATCTTTGAGACATCTGCGCAGCCGCAGGTCTAACGATAGCTAGATAATTCACCATCAAAGAGCTTATAAGCACGAAATTTAGCTTTCGAGGATGTCCCAGCCATTTCTTTTGCGATTAACGATGATTGGCCGCTGCTGGATCTGACGCTAATCGGCGACAGGCAATCGAGAGGAGATCTGGCAAGCCAATCACGTCATGACTAGATTTCGATTCGAGCTGCTGCCCTGGCTTCGTGAGTTGAGAAACTCCCGATATACATGGATGTACATCGCTAACCGATCCGTTTTTGCAACTACTTCGATAGCACACGAAGACCTCTGTTCGATTCCACTCCGCCGACTCTTTGCAGCATTCCGCAATAATACTCACCCAAAATTATGTCCAGGTTGTAAGCGACAGTGGCGTCCAACCTCTTCCGTCTCGGCTGCAGGTCAACTGTACTGGAGGCTCATTTCGCGTCCACGTGTCTGTATTGCTCATCAGATTATTTAGCACGATGCCCCCAAAATTCAAGAAACCCTCTTCAACATCCAACAAAGCTGGACCAAGGATCCTCTATTGGTTCCGCACAGACTTGCGCATTCACGACTCTCCAGCACTACATCATGCTCTCTCATTGAATCCCAGCATCTTCATACCCATCTGGACCTGGGATCCACATTACGTCTACCGTGCGCGTGTCGGTCCGAACAGATGGAAATTCCTGCTTGAATCACAACAATGCTTGAGCGACACACTGACAAAGCTAAACCCAAAGCAAAAACTTCACATCGTACGCCAAGGTCCGACGACAGTAATCAAAAAGCTTGTGCGGAAATGGAACATCGACGTCCTCGTGTTCGAGAAGGATACGGATGCTTATGCTCGTGATCGTGATTTGGAAGTCGCGAAGCAGATTGAGGAGCTGAGCAAGGAGCTCGGTAGAGACATCGTAGTGGTGAATGTCATGGGACGAACGCTCTTTGACCCTGATGAGCTTGTGAAGCGTAATGGTGGGAAGCCGACTATGAGTTTTCATCAGACTGTGAAGGCTGCTGAGCAGATTGATCCTGGTGATGGTGGAAAGATGGGTGAGCCGAGAAGGTGTGTTGAGACGCCGAAAAGTTTGCCTGATCCGCTTGGTAAGGAGGAGATGGATTTGAGTCAGGATCAGGAGTTCGTGCATGAAGTCCCGGACCGGAAGCCTGACGTTAATGAAATGCAAAGGGGTTTGAGCAAGGATGAAAAGCACTATGAGAGTGTCGCTGGGCCAAATAATGATTATGCGGTTGTGACGTTACAGGAGATGGGCATCGATCCGACGTCTGCGATGAGTCCGCATAAGGGTGGTGAAGTTGAGGCATTGAAGTTACTGAAGACGTACATCGATAACGAGGAGTATATTGGTACATTCGAGAAACCGAAAAGTAGTCCTGGTGATTTTGAGCCTCAGAGTACAACGTTGCTGAGTCCACATCATCATTTTGGTACGCTTAGTGTAAGAAAATTCTGGTGGGATGTGCAAGAAGTGTTTGAGAAGCGCAAGAAGGCTGGCAAGACGAATGCGAGCGAGCCTGCTAATTTTCCTGGTCAGCTTATTTTCAGAGACATGTATTTCGGTGCACAAGCAGCTCTGGGCTGGTCGTATGCTCAGACTCAAGGTAATCCTATCGCTCGATTTATACCTTGGCATCTGCAAAGCAATTACTCGAAGACACCTGTAGGCGAGCATCTTCTCGATGGCACGTACAACGTGGACGATGAGCAAGCAGAGGTGTATTTCAGAAGGTGGAAAGAAGGACGAACGGGCTTTCCGTGGATCGATGCTCTAATGCGACAGCTGAAATATGAAGGTTGGATCCATCACCTGGGACGACATTCTGTGGCCTGTTTCTTGACTCGTGGTGGATGCTATGTAAGCTGGGAAAGAGGTGCTGAGGTGTTTGAAGAATGGCTCGTGGACCATGAAACTGCTTGTAATGTAGGTAACTGGATGTGGTTGAGCTGTACCGCTTTCTTCAGTCAGTTTAGCAGGATGTACAGCCCGGTTGCGTTTGGTAAGAAGTGGGATCCTGAAGGCCATTTCATACGCAAGTATGTTCCTGAGCTCAAGAATTTTGACAAGAAGTATATCTATGAGCCTCATAAAACTCCAATAGCAGATCAGAAGAGCTGGGGTTGTCAGATAATTGGTGACGGCACAGATACTGGCACGAAAGAAATGGCCAAGTATCCGAAACCTATGTTTGAGTTCAGCGAAATGAGGCAGATGTGTCTCGATAAGATGAAGGAGGCTTACGATGCTCATTTGTTCGGAAATGATGCGAAGGTCATAAGTGGAGAGTGGAAGAAGATGTTTAATTACCAAGATGGTCGAATAAAAGACGAAACTGCGGGAGAGATCGCCGGCTCGAAGAAGCGGAAAGCTGGATCTGAAGACCACATCGATGTTCGTGGTACCGATGTGAATGATGATGATGCGACAAATAAAGAACCTGCATCGAAGGTGAGAAAGGGTAAGAAAAGCCAAACCAAGATCGATGCGATGGTCACTAGGGACAAGAAGAAGTAGACGGATCTCTTCTGCAGGATTTCAACAATAACAGTCTAGCACTAGCCCGCGAACTGGGCTCGCAGTGTTGGTTACCCTCGAGGTGATGTCGCAGAACGTACCAATGAAGCCTGAGCAGCTGTAAAGAAGTGACTGGTTGACAGTTCAATACCACATTGTTCGGTCATACATTGCTCCGGCTTGGCGATGCTTTCGACCACTACTGTAGACCATCAACAATAACTGCTCTCTCTCAAGCACTTTCGCCACAACATACCTTCAGCATGCCACCTAACTTTCACCTGCTGCCGCAGACTTAATACAGCATGTGTACTCATTAGCACACAAGGCAGGTTGCGACTCGATGCACGGCCGTGTCAATAATGGTGATAAACTTCATTGATCACAACAATTGGACACCCCTCAACACGTCTCACCTTTCCCTTGCGTTGAAATGCTGATAAAGGTGTCGCTGCCGCATCACAAGCAACAACACTCTCAGACGCAGGGATCTTTAGCCGGAAAGGGCCGTGAAATTGTTCGTGGGTCGTGCTTCAGAGGTCATCTCGCACTGCTGTAGTCGAGCGCTTCGACGTCTCTGCTTTCAACGGGACTCGAAGCCGGCTGAGGCGTGAGGCTACATGATATCCCGTAGTGAGGATGAATAAGCCAGCCGGAGAAGTGCTGATCTGAAGATAAGGCACTTTCATGATAACAAGCACCGGCCTTCAGCGGTAAGTCATTGATGCGGCTGACACGTTTAAGAAGGAAAGGCGACCATTCTTCTGCAAGCAATACATGTGCTCTATCAGCCTATCAGCTTCGTGCTGGTATGAAGTAATTTACTTGTTACGCTTGAGCTTGTGAACTCGGGAACTCATGGACGTTTCGGTTTCAAATTCCGGTGAGCTCGCACAAGCAAGTGCGACTGCATTGAACGAGTATTGGGGCCAGGTGACGCACCTGCCTTCAGCAACTTCAACCTGCACATGCTATCCGAGCAATTTCAGTCATTTTGAAAGTGTTTGCTGTTTGTGTGAAGACAGGCCGATATCACTTCGGGCATTTCAGCGTCCTTGCTGCAGGTGACTTGACGCGTCGCGTCGTAGTCAGATATAAGAGTGGCACTTGCAAGCTCTTTCCAATCTGTTTTTCGTATCTCACCGATCCTTTTCTTACCTGCCCTAATCTATTTCTTGACCACCTCAATTGTGATCTATACCCCAGGTCCAGAAGAACATCAGAAAGAGAACTAGTTCCTGTTTGTTCAAAATGGACGAAGATTACAACCCTTCCCAGAGGTCAAAGAGACCTTACATTAAGAAGCAAACGAATAACGCACCAGGTATTCGACCGCCTACATCGCCGCCTCAAATCCCTGACCTTGCCTACAACATCCATGGCTGGGCTCTTGAGGATGGTATGATTGGCAGAAGTCTGCATGAGGTCATCAATGCCTACAAGCCAACCATGACCAAAGGTGGATTTGAAGCCAAGATACGAAGTCTCGAAAGCGAAGGTGTTCGAGGTATCTATCGACAAGACCTACAATATACACAAAGAGAACTAAATCCTCATCTTGCACGAAGCGATAACTCGATAGCTCAATACCTTGTAGTTGGCTATACGCTGCAAGAGGATGACCCTGTCTTTCTCGACAATAAAACTTTCCAGCGATATTCAGAGGGTGAGCTCGTAGGTGAAGAAAGACCCAGTGGTGATCACCTGATCTCCTGGCACGAGATCCGGACACCAATTATAGTTGTGTCTCCAATCAAAGAGAATACAGGAACTTCAGTTCGATTATTTGGTCTGATTCAGCCAGTTAGCGGTCTCTGTCACCCAGTTCTACTCACACATGAGCGTATCTTCTATCGATGGGAGTATCGAGCCAGTGCAGGTGCTAAACACGCACAGCGCAACAAGAACTGGAACCAGGTGATCATCGACAAGGCAAGAGAGCTGACACCTGCGGACCAGCTGGTCAACTACGGCATTATACCACAACTAACGACACCTCGACCCTCTATCAAGCGAAGTGGGTCAGAGCCCTTAATCAAGCAGGAAGAAGATGAGGGTGCCTATGACGGCGTAGGTATCGATCTGCCAGACGAAGACATTTTTGAATTGAACCTTGAGCTAGACAAGCTCTACGAGTCTCTACTGTCACGGCAGCAGAATGTTTCAAACGTCGATGAAATACCTCTCATCACTACTCGTATCAAAATCGAGCTCAACCCTAAGAGTGTGGGAATCTTGCTGAGCATTCGGAAGAGCAACAGTTGGCGGCTCAGCAAGGAAGTAGAAGCATGCATCAAGAAGGTGACGAATGCTATGGACATACCCGGTGTTCAACACCATGCTTTGGCTCAGTTCCAATATCCTGGCGCCGTGCTAGATCAGGAGACTGCACAGATGGCAGTTGCTGAAGCTATCAGTCTTTGGCCACAACTTTTGACCGTCCTGCATGCCGACGTCATGATCAGAGTCAAGACCATCATGAACTTCTGCGGCGTGTCCTTGTCTCCAGAACAGACGAAGTCGTTCTTATTTCAAGTTGTCCGTTTCCTACGACAGAATGCACTATACTCCGAAGACCTGCTACGACGAACCATTGAGTACTGGGGTCAACATGCTGAAACGGTACCACAGCTGACTCAGGGCGACATACAATCTCTGCAGATGGACACGGTCTATCTTGTCACTTTGCTCAAGGAACTCTTGTCCATTCATGTCTGGCAAGAACGCATGGTGGTGCCATTCCTGGAAAACAACACTCCTCCCACCTTCAGTACCTCGATATTTGAGCACTATATAACCATCGAAGACATTGAATCAGCTTCAGCTGCGCTTCAAGATACACTCAAAGGGATCGTAAACTATGCTAGAACCAAGAATTGCAAGATCGATGATATTCAGCTCTGGTTGGAACGACTTCGGCTGCGCATCAGACAGGTCTAGGTGAAGCTTGCATTGAGGCAAGAGAGAAGATCATATGGATGAGACGATGATTTCAGCAGACGTTCGACAACGCTTGAACACATAGAGAGGTACTACAAGAAGCGGTTTCGGATCGAGATGAGATTTGGATGGACGTGTATTCAAAAGTGGTTCGGTGCTTAGGCCGCCAAGTGTAGGCTTTACATGCCTAGGAATGCAAGCTTAATAGAGCGAGCAACAAATTGGGCTGGGGCCTAACTACGTCATAGTTCATTTTTCGAGCTTGTCAATCACTCCTTCCAGTAAACCCCTGCAAAGTTGCAATTGTTGTAGTACTCCGTCATGGCAGCCGCGACCACCTCGTTAGACTACCCGTTCCATCTCCAGATATCTGTGGGTCGACATTTTATACACTCCACGCGACGCTCGAGGGAATCCTTTCTCTGTCACCCAATAGCTAAACAAACAATCAATATGCGACAATAAGAAGCACGTGTCAGCACGCGATTTTCCCGGCTGATGCGGCTTTCTGCCAGCAGCGCCGACTATGAGTGTCCTTTTGCATCCAATACATGGTGCGCGAGAGAAGTGTAGGCCGAAGCACCAAGTGCTGGTGCTCAGGTGTTACCCGAAGTTCCAAAAGAATGTGCAGGAGGTCAAGCCAAACTCGAGCGAGCTCAGCTATTTGTTGTATTACGCGAGCTCCAGACGAGAGAAATTGACCAAGGTCTGCGCATTTCTCGAGAAGAAGACTGCCAGTGATGTCTCGCGAAACAAGCTTGGGTAAGCTGGAGAATGAATTGAAATATGTAAGTGCTGACGGGATATAGCAATGTCCAAGTCACGTTACAGATCTTGACCTCAATTGTCGAGAAATCACCTCGCGATCTAGCTCTCTACGCTCAATATGTGCTGTCTATAATCAGCACCGTCCTCGGGTCGAAGAACATTGACATGATAGAAGAGTCTATACCCACTTTCGAGTCTTATTGCAAATATGCTGACGCTGCGTCATCGGCAGCTGATCAGGGAAGAGCAAAGCAGTACAAGAATGTGATTCACCAATACGCGAACTATGGTCAACTCGAGTCTTCAACTTTACAACCAGTACCTACATCTACTCGACGAAGAAGTATTGCGCTCAGGGCTATTCGCGCAGTCGTTGGCTCAGATGCCGTTGCGGTCGATACCCCGGATCAGTTGAATGCAGTTATGCCTATTATACTCGAGAATCTGGACCTCGAGAAGGGTGGTAGTCTTGCTCCTTTACAGCAGAAGGCCACAACGGGCGAAAAGAAAAGTTTGGAGCTTGCGCAAAAGCGTCGCATGAGCAATGCTACCATGCCAAGTATTGACGAGGCCCCAGCCGATCCTGCAAATGCCACTGAGACAACAGCAGACGCTGATAAAGCAGCCGAAGACGAGGTACGAGTTCTTGCTGTGAGATGTCTCAAGCAGATCTTCTCCGTCAGTACCGGCACGAGCCGTGCTCAGGTACGATTGGGCACAACACTGGTTTTGAGATATATTGCAGCCAAGGAACGACCAAGGCCGAGCACAAGGCCTGGCTCCAGTGACGGCTCGGCTCATAACTGGGCCACGACTCTATTCGAAACCATTGCACGATGGACTCCTGTACAGGATCGCTTTATCATCGTCATTACCACAATCGAGACTCTCGTTCGAAGTCCTGTAATAGAGGCTATCTTGGAGAAACAGCTAATCCTTGCTTCACTGATTGACTGGCTTTTGCGATCTGACATCAACTTGATTGGGCTGAGTGTCATGGATGTACTACTTAGACTGATTCAACATACTTTACTCCTGCTACAGCTTGGTTCAAGAGAGCTAGCATCACCTCCACAACCTCCAGGTGCTGATACACTGGGACTATATAAAGACATTGCATCGTCTTTCGACCCGACTGGATCGCTGACTGAACCGGAAAGAGGTCGTTTACCTGATTCGAAAGAAACAGCGCCATCGCCGATCCGAAAAGAGCTTTTGACCTTGCTACAGAAGTGCATCAGCGATCTGGCAACGCACATCTACTATACTGATCAGATCTCCGACATGCTGACTGCGATTATGGCTCGCCTCAAGCCGTCTTTGAATTCTGATATACCCACCGCGGCCGCAGCCGTGAATGATCCAGCTGGTGCAACGAAAGCAATAGTCGACTCAGCAAGCCTGCAGGAAGATCCTGCTACCGATGGCTTCTTCTCTTTCGCCACTGCAAGAGTGGTTGCACTCAGAGCCGTGAAGGACATTTTGCGTACAGCAAATAACAGAAGAACGTCTGGCGGCCAATCCGAGGTGAGAAGTAGGGTTGGTGTGCAGGTGTGGGATGGCACGCAATGGCTGCTCAAGGACGATGACCCTGAAGTGCGATCAGCATATCTAGATGCGATCGTTACCTGGCTCAGGCTAGAGACAAATAAAGCAGATACACTGTTACCACATGACGGTCCACGAAAGCCAAGATCAACCAAGCGGACTGCGAATGGCGAAGAAACGGTCGCTAAGCGCGCGGTCTCGAATGCGTCAAAGAAAGGTGATAAGCCAACTAAATCTAGCTTCCTCCAGCTGCTGCATCTTGCAGTATACGACCAAGCTGTCGATGAAGCGGAACACGAGAATACGATTTTAATGCTCTTCTTGCTACTCTGGACTTTGGTCGAACGCATGGGAATAAATGCTGTTCGCGCAGGCTTGCCTATGATACTCAACTTGCAGGGTGCTGTGCTTAACGGTAACGATCATTCTCCTACTGGCAAGTCACGTATCGCAAGTTTAGTTCATGGCTATTTATGGGCTGTTGCCGAGAAGTTCGACTTTGAGAGTTCTGCTATCGGCACAGAGATCAATGCTGAGATCTCGAGGAGAAAGCGTTTTGGTTGCTGGACCGAGCTTATCAGATTTCCGCCCCTCACCCTGAGCCACCTGGATGTGACAGCTAATGAGAAAACGGTGCCAGTGTCTGAGGATTCCGCGAACACCCTGAGACCGTTTCTGAACGTGAACGCGTTCGTTGACGAAGTCGCAAATGCCTACAACCAATCTCTTGTGTCACCCCCATCTTCGCCTCCAGGCTCGCCTGGAAGGGTCTTTTCGGTGCCCACTTTAGGCTTTGGCTACGGCTATAATGCTGGACCTGTTCACAAACCATCGGCCGAAAATCAGATACCACAAAAAGTCAAAGACGAGATGACTGCCGGCTGGTCGCGTGAAGCTTGTCTAGCGTCAATTGATAAGGAAAGCAACCCTTCCATAGCCGGCTCACGCACAGCTGCATCATTCACTGGTAGACAGCATCTCTCGGTGGCTGAAAAGCAGAATGGTGCTGGTAATAGTGGACGTAATACACCACAAGACCATGGAGCTACACCCTCACCTACACAGGCTTTGGTAATAAACAGTGGTCTTGGCAGCCTGTCTCGAACACGAGAATATAGCACTGCCAGCTCATTGCGTGATCCTGAAACGTCCAGTCGTGATTCAACGATGCGAATGACAGACCTGAAACGTGCTCTGGCAGGTCAGAACGGCGATCTTCGTGGCCACAGTCCACTGCGGCGACTCGACAGTAATTCTAGGAGAAGTACACATAGCGGCGCTAGTGAAAGCATGGTCAGCTGGAACCCTGCCGATGACGAGTCCTTAGCCGAAGTTGGTGGCCAGAAGACGCCTTCTAACACTAGACCAAGCACGGCAATCCATCATACACATCCACCACCATCATCAGAGCCGACGACTACAGAACATTCGGGTATGACCTTCCACGATCAAGCTACAGTTACCTCGAACCCAACCCGCGATAACGACATTCCACCAGTACCAAAGATACCTAGTGCTCTCAATCTACCTATGCCTGGTAACTGGGAATCGCGAGATCCTAGTCCTATTCGTCAGGATCCGACAGGCATGCAATCTACTTCATCACCATTGGAGAAAATACCATCAATTGGACTTCCTCCTCGACCTAATACGAGCTCACAGTATACCTTACCAAAATCAGAGTCTGGCAGAAAAAGAAACAGTCGACCTGCAAGTAGAGCTGGAGGAGCTAGTGTATATAGTCATTCCACGGGCAGAACGACGGATCTAAATAGCTTGTTGGCGAGCATCAAGGTTGACCCGCCAGCTGGAGAAGAGGCGGAGAAGGGAAAGCGAGTCAGCAGTTCTGGAAGTGGGAAGATAATTAGACCTCCTTACTAGGACGCAGAAGAATTGTTCAGGACAGTGTAATATATACATATTGTCCACTAATGCAAAAGTTTGATTCGAAGCTTACCTTTGAGCCGATACTCTTCTGGAACGTAGCGGTAAAAGTGCGGTGAGCTTGGAGACGAGTGACAGTTCGTTGTAGTCTTTGCGCGATGAAGCTTTGAGTACAAGTAGTTCTAGAAGTACAGGAGCTCGAGGGGAGCTGTTAGCGCGAAGCCTCGTACCGCTGTAAGGGGATCTCGCTAGCTAAAGCAGGGCCTGGAAAACAGCTTAAGGATGACGATGTAGGTTCTTATTGTAAGCATTCGATGGGCATGCAGATGATCTCGCTGAAAGCTTTGCGGTCCACGTTGCTTGAGCTTCAATTTTTGTAGTTGATTTCTTTCCGGTGATAATGCTTGATCTTCTGTGATGGACGTAAGGTTCTGCGAGATGAACTCGTTGATGGAAAGTCTCGAATCATTCGAGGACTTTCACCGCATGGTTCGAGTACTTTTCCGGAGGCATTCCTTTACAAAGATCTCAATTGCCATTATTCGCCATCCCCTGCGACTCCCTCTGATCACACAAACTCGCAAGAAAGACTCGTTAATGTCAAAGGAAGCGCGTTGTCTGTAAGCTCAATGCCTTTATTGTATCGTTGACACAGCTCTTTGTTCAACGCTTGGGCCTTTGTAAAGAAGTGAAGATGAGATATGGCCCGCATAGACATATAGCTCAGCCAGAATGCTCAAGCTCAAGTCATCCACTATCACTAACTCCTACCACCCGCAATCATGCCCTTCGATATCAAAGACATGTTGTACGAACTCTCTTCCGACGAAGAAGAAGCACCAGTAAAGGAGAAGAAGGAGAAGAAGGAACCACAGGAGATCAAGGGTATCAAACCTACTGCCTACACTGCTGACCCCGTCATTACTAAGGAGAATGTCCCGCGAGACGGTGAAAATCCTAAGGATCATCCTGACATCAAGCCGAGCATGATGACTTTGCCACATGTCAAGCGACGAGAAACGTCACAGTGGAAACCGAAGCGAACGTACTTCGAAGCTCGTAAGTAAATTTCACGTCTTTTGTATTAATATGTGACAGCTGCAGATCAGTCTCTTCGAGCGATAACAATGTGCGACATAGTGACACAGTGCGGGTTTCCCTGAGCTTGATGCTTGGGGGGGATCAGTTCCAGGTAAGTGTTGGAAGTGGTGATTGATGATTAGCAAACGCGACACAAACAATCAGGTAAGTCCAAGATGACTCAATTCCATTTCTCTACCCTTAATCTATTTATTTCACTGATATCGTGACTTTATGTCCTGCGACACGCTGCTCTGACAGTAGTGATACGGCTTCAGTAGATTTACATATAGACGGTGACATCCTCGTCACTAAGCGGAACGCACGTCCTGCAATATCTTACATGGCGATAGTGATATTGCTCTTTCATATGATGATCTACCGATAAATTGTTCTTCCTACACGACGTCTGTCTCCCACAAGATGCTGCACGACATTAGTGACCAACTTCATGCACTACCACACTTCGATAACAACACCTTTGTCACTATGCGGTCCAAACGGCGTTCTTGACCCGTTTGCCGACAATATGTTGCATCTACTTCTGCGACTTTGTCATTTATCTTTCGAATCGAAAACGCAAATCAAGATGCCGCCACGATTTCATCCAGGCGAGGTCTGGGAACTTGATGGACACTTCTTCTGTGGTAATTCAGGTGCCCACCGAGCATACATGCACGAATATCATTCGGGGCCTATACTACCCGGGTCAAGTGCTGTAACTTCAGCAGAACTGGACCATGATCGTCTGTCGTTGGATTCTAACCCCCATGATGCAACCGCATCTGCGAACCCTTTCAACCAGGAAGACGGGTATCTCGGCACTGTGCAAGTCCTTGAAAACCTACAAGACCTGGTATGGAACCTCAGCAACAAGGATTACGAGGTCTTCCCGTTCCTAAAAGATGCGGTATTCAAATCTGGTCTGCACAAGGCTGAAGGACTGCCTCCCGCAGAGTATGAGTGTGCGATTTGTAAAACAACAGTCGAAGACAACGAACTTACCTTGGAACATACGACATGTACTGTCCAAGCTCATGCCGAATGCATACTTCCGTGGCTGCGAAGACATGGGACTTGTCCGTTGTGCCAGCGATCGATGAAAAATGTGCCGAATGACAACGACGACAACACTACCGGGAATATCGACCCTACTGAGGCAGCCCCCAACACGCAACACGTGGGACATGAACTTCTGGCAGACATACGAGTTGGATCAACCGATGCGGAAGAGCAGGTGCGACAAGCACGAATCGAAGTAGAAGCAGCGGAGACTTTGCTGCGTTCAGCGCGAGAACGGCTTCGACAAGCAGAAGAACGCGTGCGAGAAGCTCGGCAATGATGCCGATGACCTTCTTAACAATTATCTACCGCAATATGACCCATCTCGATGATAGATATTATACGCACCCCAAGAGAAAGTGGTTCGCCAGAGGTGAAGTCCAAACAATGTCACACGATCAATCCGCGTTTATCCAATCGTCTCACCTTACTCCCCAATTACGTGCATCGAGACATGTTTTTTGCATACGTGAAATCATTTGTTTCCTTGATATGATGATATGTACTAATTGTCACCAATACCAACGCATCTGCTGACCTTCTATTAATCAATTTTCCAGCAGTCTCCCTATTCACGAACCCATCAGTCTCAGGATGTCTTCTCAGTCGCGACCTGTCGATCTAATAGAACTGCGCGAGGTGCTGGAACGTCCGTTTCAGATGATCTCCTCATTACTCATGCCATGTCGATCATTGGTGACGAGAATCCTGGTGGCAACAGAGCGGCTACCGATGTCGGCTCAGTGACCACAGAGGATCTCGCACGGGCTCGCGATTCATCGACAGATGCAGGTGGTGCTGCCAGAACGGCCGGATCTACAATCATACATCAAATGCTACGAGAAGATGGTAATGACGATCCGATACCAGAAATGCTTATACTCAGTAACGACATGTATAGCATCTTCGAACGTCTTCAGGACGTCAAGTTGAGGATCGGTACTGGCAAGGGTTCCCACCTGCAGCCAGATGAATACTTGTGTTGCATCTGTAAAAGTCCTATCGCAGATGTTCAGACCGCCCTGGTCCATAACCTCTGCAGTATGCAAGCACATGCGCGTTGCGCTCTCCAGTGGTTGTCGGAAAATGATACCTGCCCTTATTGTCTGCGAGCAATGAAGAGCAACGAGACTTCTGTGATGGGTAGCGGCAGAGCTTCATCGACGAGAGCATCCTGGGTGACGTCTTTGGATTCGCGAACTTCACGTGGAAGGGCTGCATTAGTGAGGGCTTCATCTAGGCGCTCTGGGGTTCTTTCGAGGCGATATTCTGGATCTATCAGTGGCTCCTCGGACTCGAACACTAGAAGCAGTATCCATGGATTGGCTGACACATCTGAGACACACGGTTCCGATGAGGTACGAGCACTTAAGCGGCTGATTGCTATCCAGCGCCTTTTTGAGAGGATGAGTGAAGATGGAGAGCAACAAGTCTTGATCGCAGAGCTGGTGCTCCAACAGGCGCATATGTGGCTGCAATCAGCACAACACCAACTAGATCGGGCACAAGAGCAGCGTCAAGGAACCTGGTAGTCACAAGGATGGGGACTGAGGGTTGTCAAAACCCGTCATGATTTCTGGCCACAGATGATGGTAATACGATAGTCAACATACCGACCGTTTCATCAAAGGCAAGTTTTGTTCGGTTTCGTCGTGCTTCACTACAGTTATTTGCCTATAAATCTTGTGAAGCGAGTGTGTGACGCCCAGTGAAATTCCAGGTCAATTTCTGTGACACTAAAAACAATTTCCAGGTGATATGTCACGCACTGCCATGCCTTTGCAGTATGGTGTTGATATCTGTTTACACTCATCCAGTGACATCCTTGACGCGCTTCTGCCAATAAGGCTTGTCAGTAGTATCACTAGCAATGACCTGCACGATGCTTGCCCCCTTGAAGTTGCTCAAGCCTAAGTTGTGCTTTTCTGTAGTAGCTCTTTCTTAGTTTCACCCCAATACATAGCAGCATCATAGCACAGACACAAGATGCCACCACGGCCTCCAATCGAAGAACATCCAGAGCTGGAAGAACTTCTAGCAGCAATGGATCTTCCTGAGGTAGCCTCGAACAACAATAGTCCCATGCCTTCGTCAAGGGACACTGACGTGAGGCAGGACCAGCCTCAAGTTTCGCGACGACCACTTGCCGAACAGCACCGACAGCTAGAAGAACTATTAGCAGATATGGCCATACAAGATGGTGCTCCAGAAAGCCATAATCCCGCATCCTCGTCGCCAACCACGACTGAAGAGCAAGGTCACTTTGTGGTACCTGACTCATTCATCGACGATTGGCTAGAATTAGGCGCTGACATGTCAGCTCTGGCTTCCCGCATGGACGCAGTCATCGCTCTCTTTGATTTGAACGCATCTTCCGAGGCCCATGATGGTGATGATGAGGGGGCAAATAGACGAGATACGAGTGATATCAGCAACCGATCTCGACCCAGAGCACGGTCTCCAGAAGCTGATATGGCTCAAAGTCAACCAGCCATTTTGACCGATGTCATTCCAGATGATGATGAACCACCTAAGCACGAGACATGTATGAAGTGTGTTCTCCGTAACCCAACATACACCGCTCTCCAAAACGCTACACTCAGGCTCGGCACCGGCAAGAAGAAAGACCTCGAAGATAAAGCAGAGTATGAATGTGGCATTTGTACAGAGACCATTCAGAAAGATCAGGTCGTGCTCGGGCACCGAGGGAAATGCTCGTTGCAGGTTCATGCTGATTGTGTCCTTGGACATTGGTTGAGAGTGCATAGGACTTGTCCTAATTGCAGGGATGTGATGCGGCCTGTTCCACCACCACCAAACTTGTACAACGCAAATATGCCATTCTACGAGAATCTCGACCACTATGTTGCAGCGATGCGACAACAAGGAGATCGATTTTGGGCCATACAGACAGATCCTTGGACACGCTCGGCTAGAGAAGATGAAGCTTCGGAAGGTAGGACGCTTTTCGGTCGGTTTCGAGGGTTCGAAGGTTTTGGTAGGGACTTCATGAACAATTGACCGGTGCATCAATGATGATCCATACTGATTTTTGCACATTTTTCACAGCGCGTGGCGTAGCAGACAGAGTGTTTGATCAAGAAAGGACCGGTTAGCATAATGAAGAAATAAGTTCGCGAGCAATTCTTTTCGCAACCGTCACAACATGAAACCTGAAGACTTTGGTTTCATTCCTTGTTCTTGACTTCGTTTCGCCCCACCTTTCCATTTCTGAGCTATTGACACAGCCAGCAAGAGCACCGTCTGAAGTTCCAGGCCGTTTCAAAAGTCCTGCTGCCAGGCATACAGTCTACTGGCTCGGCCCTGGTATGGCAGCCCGAATTGCTACCAAACTCATTCGAGCCGTCCCAGATCCAGCCCTGCTTGAGACTGACAAAGACTTCACTAGATGGAAAGATATTGGCTTCATCGTCGACATCCGCAATGCCAGTTCCGCTGCATGATGAAGACAGCAAGCGTTGATGTCTAGGATCAAGGACGTCGATGTTCCATTCGTACCAGTGGCTAACAGAGCCGAAGATGGAGTCCGGGTTGTACTTGATTGTGAAGCGAACTTTCATGCTGAGAAGTGTGCCGTGGCTGCTGGTTGTAGCATCTGGAACTGAATAGCTGATCGATGTCGCTAAGGTTGCATGTGGCGGCAATTGAGGACTTCTATTCTTACGTCTGTGGCCCGCTCCAGTCTTGAGGGCTGTACGTCCTAAACTTTTCGTTCCCGATCGTGATCGAGGTCCTTCAAGCTGTCGAGCAGCATACTGGATCTCTTCAAGCAATAAGGTAGTGTTTTGTAATTGTTCAACAAAGCTATAAAGACGAAGTGGCGCCTGGTCCAGCAACGTGCGATCTAGTAGGATCACAGGTCCGCTCGTGGATATGTTGTTGTTACTATAGTGCCTGATGAATGTGTCACCAGCGTGGATTGTGGATGAGTCGTACGCGGCAAGCTGTGGGTAAACGTTGACATTACTTTGTCGAGCTTCTCCTATCCAGTCAAAGTGATCCTTGGTGCTTGGGGTATCAAACGGCATATCAGCTCGTTCGTCCTAGCATTGTCATCCTGGGTATAGTGGTTGATGCTTCATTTCTGATGGTCGACAGAAGAATGGCGACATCGATGCTTTGAGCTCAGTTTTGTTGGTCAATTGTATGACGGATATTACACTTGCTTCGCTAAGCTTCGGACACGAGGAAATCGCAGGTAGATTCGAGTAGCTTCTACCAGAGCTGTTGACTTGCTCAGCCACAACGATGGATGAAATTGTGGCAGTATCGGAAGGGGCCAAGGTGAAGCCCGTTCAGTCCAATAGGGAAGGTGTTAACAGAGAAACTTTGCCGATAATTGCATACGTGGACGGTACATTCATTCAGCCACGTCCCGATCAAAGTAACTTGCCGCTTTTCTGATTCATAAGTTGGCTCTTCATTATCGTTATTCACCACAACGGCGCCGGCTCAAAGTGTCTATCATATATCGTTGTGGAGCGCGCCTATCAATAAGCAGGAAACACCTTTCTGTTTCTAAAACAAGCAGTTCATTTAAGAGTTATTGTGTATACGATCCTGCCATCAGCATAACTGAAAAACCGCAAAAAATATTTTGGTCGGTACGTGTCAGCCTGCGAAGATCAACAAAAAGCTGCTTTCACGAGCCACGCGTCTGGCTTGCTATGCTTACTATATACATCGGAGATGCCAAGCGTAGCCTGTGATGACCACATTGTGTTCGACTGTGGGCAATCACCCTCGCTGAATCAGCCAGAATACATCAATCGAGTGTGAACTTGGCTGTTGACAAACTCTGACACGCCTATTCAAGCTCTTTCCGTGCACGGTTTTAGGATCTATCACTTTGTTATAAATGCTCGCATCTTGGCATCTCTCGTCCCTTTTGACGTTCCGAGAGCGATGAAGTGCCAGTGCTATAGCTATTATGTGGCGCTTATCTACCGCCAGAGAAAGGGAATTCCAGCTCGACGCAGTTCGACTGATATACTACAACCCTCCACGAGTTTGCACCGGGTACATGAAAGAGTTGTCAAAACCAGAAGAGACAAGAAAACTTAGGCATAAGGGCTGTGTGCAAAGCTCAACGATTGCTCGACTGCCATACAGGAGGTCTTCCATTTTCACAGGCCGGGACCTGAACGATCATGACTGATTTCACACATCTGTGAAGAAAACAGTTTTCGAAGCAACCGAATCATGCTTGAACAGATGTTCAGATGCTTGACTATGCCTGGTATTGATTGCCTGAGATTGGCTCAAGTATAACAAATAAGTCGCAATCTGTACATCGGATCTAATTTGTAGGTGCACTACAACATCATCTATCATTCGTGATATCACTCTATACCATTCTTCTTTCTGATGTGCTGATACAGGTGCTAGGTTAGTGTCCGACTACGCTAGCATAGTGACACGTAACTGCACTTATATATATAGCGTCAGGAGATCAAAAGCTTGCATCTGCCACTATTCATTGTCCTTTGCCTTCAGTTGGTGTCACTCAAAATCACTTGCTGTCTCTATGTCACTGAACATGTCCCGCATGGACGATTTCATCTTTGAGCATCCGCTAAGAGATTGTTCTAACTTTAATCTTCATTGTCATCAGGAACTAAGCACCCATACACAACACCACGGGACACCACACGTCGCAAACAAGATTCGACATGACGGACACAGTCATGTCTACCTTCTCTAACAATGACACCGCTGCTAGTTCATCTGCGTGCGGCAAAACTAGAAACAACGTCCGCAGACTGCCCTCGTTAAAGCTTAAGTCGTTCGGATCGAGCCTCCTATTCTACAATCTTGGTGACTTCGTAATTGCAGACTACGAGTACCACGAGACCTCAATCGAGACTGTCGAGGCCACTTACCCATACGACTGGTTGCAAAATGTTTCCATCAGCAAAGGTAGCCTCCTCGGTGAAGCTAATGACAACGATCAAGAATGTCAAATCTGCTCAGACCTAATCGAAGACGAAGAGGTGATGCTCAGCCACTCTGGCAAGTGTCAGCTTCAGGTCCATGCAGACTGCGGCCTGACCTGGTTCGAGAGACAATCAACCTGTCCTCATTGTCGGGCTGAGTTGAAGATGGCTTCTTGGTACAACAGCACGATTGCAGGACGAATGCGTATCTCGGCAATGTATCTTCACAGGGAGGATGATGATGAGGAAGACGATGCTGATGAAACCACAGTGGGAGCTCGTGACACCGCAGATGACGCCGTAGTGGGAGCTCCGGCTATCTTTGTGTAGCTTTAAAGAATATGAACATGGGCAGACATAGTTTCTTCACAACCGGCGAGCAACTGATGCCGTGCAACACACCGAGAACGGGTCAGAGAGTTGATGGCGGCGAAGATCATAGTCGTGACCAGGACAGCATCAACGATAATGATGGCGAGGATACTAGCAACGACCACGACCACAATGGCACAAAAACGAAAGGTTGTTGGAACCATTACGAATGAAAATTGGATTATGATCTTATTCATCTCTATCTTTCGCGCTCCCCTATCATTACCATTACTATTGCTTGCCCAGCTCCCAAATCGTCATTTCAAACGAGTGATTGATGACCTTGACCTGTTGAACGCCACGTATCAAATGAATGTTTTAGTCGTATCATATTTCTTCTATTTCTCCTTTGGTAGCGGAGGCAGTGGCTTGTTTGGTGGCGGGCCAGGGCATGGCGGCGCGTTTGGAAATTGGCTTGATCCTGTCGGCATGTTGTGCTGTGCCTTGCGAGTGTTTCTGTTGCCTCAAGAAGCTTGAGCTAAATGAATGTCTTGTTTCGATTTCTACCCTGTCAAGGGAGTGTGCTGATGACAGGGGTGGGAGAAAGGAAGCAAGACTTGAGGAAACGATGACTCTCCTATATTCTCGACATGACGAAGGTTGTGCTTTGTGAGGAAGACGAGGCTGCATGCAGGAGACGACGTTCTTTGTCACTAAGCTTGGACGTGGTGACAGTGAGCATGGTCAGGTCGAGAGCAAGGTCGATATCTCGATGTGATGTAAGATGTACGTTGCATTGTATTCAAAACTTTTGTCTATGTGTTAACTAATACATGCTCGATCGTGCTGACGTCGAGCTTTGATAATACATTTCCATTTATCCGTCATCATCCTGCTGTACCACTCCTTTGTTCATAGGTAGACCTCCTAGCTCAATGCGATCACTTCTGTCAAACAGTCACCCTCTCGCGACCTGGACAATGGTTGCACGCTGCTTCCGTCAATTTAATCAAGGTCCATGGCGTCTTTGTCGAGAGGTGGAGCATCTGTCATATCCACATCCTCATCCTGGTCTAGCGCTTCTGCCTCAGACATCTCTACGTCCTCGTCTTGATCGAACCATTCTCCGTCCATCCAGTCATCATGCTCGTCTGCGAACAGGTCCTCGGCGTCGAGCATCTCCGAAATTTGTCGCTGCTCCTCGACCCTTACTGCCTCCTCATCCTTTGCCTGAGTAGGTGTGTCTGCATCGGACATGACGACATCGGACAGGTCCGAGCCACCAAGCATTTCCGCAACCTCATCGACTTCGGGGTCTTGATGCTGTATGATCAAGTCATCGTGTAGCGTATGTAAATTCTCGATGATCGACTTCCAGACATCTGGGTCGCATTCTGCTTGAGATAAGCCGAGATGCTTTGTGATTTTGCGACTGTCTGGGAACCCTTGATTCGCGTGTGCATGAAACCCTGTTGTTGAATTCATCTCGATAGTTGCTTCGATCTTCCGTCACTGTCTGGTATCCAGTCTGTATAGCTATATGGCAGTATCAATTGCTGGCTAAGACGGCCTTTTGATTTCTCGACTATAATTTATATTGTAACTTCATGTGATGAACGAACACCAGGGCAGACAGCCTCAAGCCCTTTAAGCATCATAGACGGGCAGGCCCTCAGACAGGATCTCTGGTTCATTCAGACATGACTGTTGAAGACCTGCCAATAACTTGCTCTTTTTTCAGGTCCTAGAGCCTCCACCATTCCGAGCATCATGGCGAATGTTGCTGAAATCGTGTCGAGCATAATCTGGAAGGCGAGTCAGTTGCCTGGATCTTGAGGCCCTGCTGGTGGGATATTGCAAAGCAAGCATTGCGTCTGCCACTACAACGCGACACCGACTCTGTCGAACTTGCTGTCAGGCACGTCTCTTAGCTCAAAAAAGTCCGCCGTACTCTCAGAAGAATCCATTTTCTGATTTCGGCTGTTCGGCTTTCTCCACGATCCAGGCACGTTTCGACCCATCTCAGGTTGTGGTAAATCCGACGTAGCTCCACTTCGAGACAAGTTCAACCACTTAGGTAGAATACGCATGATGAACACTCGTGCTGTCGGGAGACATGCACACATTATACTAGTGAAGACCTCGATACCACTCCATAGTGCTGTCTTGAGATAATCGTAGGTAGGATTCGTCGTCGTCGCGAACATGACTAGAGCTCGAAGTCTCAGGCCACTAATTAGAGTCACGATAAGACCGACGCTGAACATGCCTCCTATCTGCAACTTGTCGCGCCAAGAGTAGGTGAATTTTAGGCTGATGAGCTGTGGCAGTGGTAGAACAAGGACAATCAGGTCCAAGACGATATTGATTACTGCGTGCGACCACGAAGCCGCATTGAGGTTGATGCATGTTCCTCTGAATTGATTGTCCCACTGATACCAGGCATATGAGATAGGTGCACACTGAAAAATGACGGCGAAAGAGCATCCTAGCCCTGTAACAACGCATATCCCCATGACGATGTAGACAACCTTGCGGAATCGTGCGTCAGTGAACACCCGTAGGTAGAACGCCAGCACCGAGAGCTTGAAGAGGATTGTGGCGACGATGTAGAAAGGCTCAGTAACATAGAACCAGAAGAGCATGTCGGTAATATGATTAAAGCTGACTTCCCAGATATCTTGGCCCATACCATTATGTACCAAGTAGAAGTGGCCGACCACAAGAGGAACTCCAATGAGCCAGGACCAAATTATCAAGCCATCGTCCCACCCGAAGAGCTCAAAGCGTCGAGGACTTCTGGCTATAATTCGGAGGAGTACGAAGAGTGCTGCGACGGCGAGTAAAATGGGACTAACAAAAGTCAATAATGCTGAATTGTCACGTCTGGGCGTGCCACAAGCTTCTTTCGCAAGTTTCTCAGTGGCTGTGGTTTATTAGCTCGCGCTCGTTCAAAGGTTAGTCACTTACTCAACGCATCACGTGTCGGGCATGTTGCAACAGAACAAGCCGTCACATTCAACCAGAGGTATGTGTCCGCACAAAGACATGCAGTATCTGATAAGGCGCACGTTGTTGAGGGGAACGCTTGGGTGGCACAATCCGCCTGAGAAGGTGAGCATTGGTCTTTTGAAGAAGCAAATTACCTACTGCACAATCCGGTAGTGACGATACTAGACTCAGTATGCCTTGAGCAGCCGCAAAAGACCTTGAAATACCCACCAGAAGAAGCAGTACCCAAGCCATTGAACTGTGCCTGCCCGCCATGTCTATCACAAAGCTACGTTGTTTGGCTGACAGAAGAAAATAATTGGGGAGTTCATATCCATCATATTGAAGAGTGAGCACGCGGGTGATGTCCTGGATCGACAGCGAGCGGAACGAAACCCAGCATCTTGGGATCTAGTTTCGCACATGAGGGAGTGACCCGACCGTTGTGCCATAGGAATACTGGGGTGTACCAACAGTTTCAGGTTAGCAGGAGGATCTCTTTGTGGAGGGACTAAGTCGGAGAATATGGCTATGCATATACGCTAGAAATTGCGAATGAGGCTTGCAGTGTATCCATCATTATTGCGAATAGCGAAATGATGTTCCTGGCTAGTGAATCCAGTATTTGGACAGCTCGGGTTCGTTTACCGCGTTGCACCAACCTGGAAAAGCTTGCATTGCTGGCTCGTGAAGATGATGAAGGTTAGTTATTGAGAACAAGATGTGTATGAGTGTGGCGAAGACAGGAAGCACTGCGATAACTCAAGCAGAGACTGAGTGCTTTCAGGTGATACATGTGCGAAACATTGGACCATCAATGTTGTTGAAGATGTTCAAAGAAGCCAACGTTGTTAGTCCAACACTGTGGGGTAAATGATCAGCGTGCAAGCTCGAGACACCACAATTAGGGCAGCCCAGGATATCAGCTGCAGAATACTCGACCATCTGGTCTTGCTCAGGGGAATAAGCCGTCAAGCTCGAAACATCCTCGCTTCGAGATCAGGTCGACCTTGGAAGCATTTTCTGCAAGGTATGCTCGGCAAGGAATAGGAGGCTGATCCGAGGTCAGACTGGACTTGGAGAACGGAGTCCGAATCTTGTGTGCGAAGTGTAGAAAACCACGGCCACTTTCTAGCTCGTAGGTTGGACCCAAACTTTCTGGGGCGTTAAGCTCTATTCGGGCAGAACCTTGTTTGAAGAAGCATTAGCGCAGTGTAGTGCTTCGCTTCCAGCCGGGTCAGCATTGAAAATTTTCAGGCATGGAATGGTCTGATCAGCAGAATGGTTGTTGCAGATCCTCAGGCCACACATCTGCATATGCATTGAGAGCATTTTGCCCACCAGTGTGGATGAACAAAGCACGGTAGTCCTCTGCGTGATCAACCCGTCTAGTTGGTCGAAAGTTGCTTGCCCAGCTCAGCATGCCTCGCATGACCTTGGCCGTGTAGACAGGATCAAGCATTAAAGAATCCAGTCTAGCGGCAAGATTGACAGTCTCAACAGTCGCGCGATCAAGAATGCCGTATGCGTCGCCCACGAAACCATCCTCGAGATGCACGTCTTCTGGTGTAATGTCATCATCCTGGAGACCAATTAATTTGCCTGTGTTTCTCGCCAGCCGCAGAATGCGCTCTTCCTGGGAAGCACGCGACTTTCGAGATACCAGAACGCCAACGATGGTAGGGTGACAATAGCCAGGCCGATGAGAATGCAGCTTCTGGAGTAATTTGAAGCCTGCAATGAGACCTGCCAGAGTACTGCCACTTCCACATGCCACGAAGATGTGCTTGATCTGTTGCTTGTTACAACGTTCCCTGTCGTGCTCCGCAATCTCAAAAGCACATCTGGCATAACCAAGGCCACCGAGTGGATGCAGACTCGCCCCTGATGAGATCCAATAAGGCTTCTCGCCTCTATCCAAAAGCTCATCGAGCATAGGTATTAATGGTCCTGTCTCATCGCCTGTATCTCGCTCATCGGTAAAGCGCACTTCTGCACCGAGCAACTTATTCAATTGCACGTTGCCAACGCGTTCGAACGCGGCTTGATCTCGTGCTGCTCGCCAGCCACCTATGCCACGATGTAAGAGGACGACACACTTCAGGCCAAGTTTTCTCGCCATGCCCGCCACTTGCACAGTATGGTTGCTTTGCAGACCACCTTCAGTGACAATGGTTGTTGCATTCTTGGCTAATATGTCGGGGATGATGTATTCGAATTTGCGGTACTTGTTACCATAAGCGGCCAATGGTCCAGCTTGATCGTCTCGTTTCACTTCTAGTATTATCTTGAGTGCAGACGAAGATCGTGCATTGTTGATGTGATGTGTTAAACCTGGCAGATAGTGGATAGGTGAAAAGTGTGGATAGCCGAGTCTGTAGAAAGGGATCTCCTTGAAAGGGCTGGGAAGACTGGTCACGATAGCAGCATTCGCCATGATGGTGGAAGGGCTTGGCCTGGAACAGTTTGAGTCCGTACTGCAACTGCTCGAATTATCATTGTAGCATGTCCAGTCCCTGCTGCCATCGAAGCTGCAGGTCCGATCAACTATGTCTTCGAGTTACTCTTGTTCGGAAGACGCCAGGGATAAATCCGATCAAGCCATAGAATGTATATTGTTCCATCACTGTTTCTGCTGCCGAAGCTCCTGCATCGTCTGAGCCATGAGGCTTGGCGTGACTGACGTAGCGCAGCGCGGGACCGTAGATCAGCCTAAGTTTGTTTGTGTTCAACTCACAGGAAACAGCTAGGCATCGCTAGGCACAACGTCGCAACGGCTGACTGGTTTACCTACGAGGTCCTGTGTCGTTATAAATCCGATATCTCAACAATTGCGTACAAAAGGGCGTCCAGCATCATGGGTGGTGAGTTCCCAGCTGCCGCAGATGAACCTGCAAACGAATGCTAACAGCTGGCAGACTTTCAGACCATTGCTCGTAAGCATGCTGAGTAGACCTGAACCACACATACTCATTAGTTCACAGAGCAATTCGTTGAGTTCTACTACAAGACTTTCGACTCCGACCGAACACAATTAGCAGCACTATACGTAAGACGATCATGGACAGAGCACGTCTTCGGCTGACAGGAGTCACAGAGAGACAAGTCAATGCTGACTTTCGAACAAAACCCTTTTCTCGGGACACAAAATATTATAGAAAAGCTCACAGTGAGTGTGCTGGGGTGATAATAGGTTTGAGGGACGCTCTGACAGTAATATAGAATCTACCTTTCTCGAAGATCCAGCATAGAGCCGACACCATCGACGCGCAGCCGGCGGCAGTAGACCAAGGGATTACCGTGCTGGTGACTGGAGCATTGATGTTTGACGACCAGCCGCAACCTCAGAGCTTCGTGCAAACCTTTACACTCTTGCCGGAGTCTGGCTCATACTATGTGTACAACGACATGTTCAGACTCGTCTATCCTGCTCAGTGAATGAACTAGACGGCAACAGCGCTGAGCATGCAGCAACTTCAGGGACGCTAGACTGGGGCCAGGCAGTCGCGCACGAAACTGTCTAGCATCTTGATGGAAGGTGCTACGTCAAGACACTCGACAAGAGACATATTGTGCAGCAGGCGCGGTTTCCCAGAAGTTTATCCATTCGAGCTGCTTAGGGAAGTGCAGTTGCGAAGAGGAGAGTCATTGGTAATGGGAAATTGCACGCTCGTGTTCTTGGAAATGCAGCAGCCTGTACCGTTCTAGAAGCCGAAGTCGTCGAGCAATTTGAATGCATCAATCATCAAAGCAGTATCGTGGATTGTCATGCATGGCCCGATTTTATTCTTGAGGCCTACTTTCCACGTGTCGTGCTGATCAGGGACTCAGGCCTATTCCGCGTAATGCTTGCCGCTGAAACCGAGCCTAGCAGGTTGACTGACCGGCCACGGTATCGTGGTTTCCGAATTGTCTTACACCCGTTCCTTCCTTGCGCAACATAGTAAACAGCATTAACGACCTCTTTCATTGTGTTCGTGAAATTGTTGTTACGTGCTCACTGGAACGACAAAGCATTTTGGATTCGACCATACTTCCAAAACATTGCATACTGCCGCATCAACTAAGACAACCCCGACCGTGTCGGTCTCCGTTCCAGTCAGCCTGTGACCTGTTCGCGCCAAGTGGACAGACTATCGCGAAGGACGAGATAAAACTGTCCCTGCCGTAGAGGAGCAAGAGTCAACGTGCGAACACCACGCCCACATTGTGTAGGCATTGACAGCATTTCAAGATGGGCTTTCAAGACGAGCTCAGATCTCGCAACTTCTCCCTATATGCGCAGGTTGGTACACCACGAGTCAGCCCAGCAACAAGATGGCTGATGATACATAGTGGCTCGGCGTACTTTCAATAGTACTCGGTCTTGCGCTTGGAATAGCTAACATCTTCCACTTCAATCTGCTGATCTTGTGGAGCATTATATTACTGTAAGGATGTCCTACGATATATTCAGTGTCCTTACTAACGGCCCAGGTGCTGCTCGCTCGTCCTTGTTTTCGTCGAGATTCCGCTTCTGCTCAGAATATGTCCTACCTCAGCCAAGTTCGACGCTTTGATTCGGAAAATCACTACAAACTACATGCGAGCTGCGATGTATGCAGCGATGGGCTTGTTCCAGGTTCTGAGCGCGATTTATGAGCCTAGCAGCCTATTAGCAGCAGGCATCATCATGCTCTTGACTGCGACCTGCTATGGTGTTGCAGGCTTGAAGAATCAAGATTTTGTGGCCAGCAAGGCCCTTGGAGGTCAAGGTGTAGCGCAAATGATTGTGTAAAAGGGTCTTCAGACGAGACACGAATTTCGAGCTTCGGAGTTATGGTTTTCTTGCAGGCATAACATTACGAGAGTTTATACTGCATTCAGCAAGGTCAGGGACGTCTTTGAACTTCTACATTGCTCTAGAAAATATCCCAAATGCGTTATAAGCACGTACTGGTAGCATCAGAACAGGTCATGTTGCAAGTGAACCAAGACTATCAGTTCCCAGCATAGGAGTTACCCCAGATTTATGGTTGTGGAGAGAACAGCAGTTTGGTTGTCCTATCACAGATGCCAGCATCATATTGACCACTACTCCTAGTCGCATGGTCAAGCCGAATAGGAAGAACAGCAAATATACTTTTCGGCTATGGAAGAAGACAGACTGAACCTCACTATTTTCTACAACTTTTTCTCACCACGTGAGGGACACTTTGAATTGTTCAAGTTGTGGTTGGACGGAAATAACGAGCGCAAAGCTAAATAGACCATAAAACCTTCTAGTACTTGTTGCATACAGACTTGCATCGATGAAAATGCGTTTAACCACAAACCGAGCACCGCTTTGATATGGTTTCACACCGCTCGATGCTTCGTTTTCTCCACGTCTACAAACCTGCATCAAATTCGAGATAAATGCCTCAACCTAACGAGCACCTTATGATATACATTGTGATATGGACAGTAGCAAAGCAACAAGACACGATCCTCGATATCGAGCTACAGGACTACAACGGCTCTGATCACGATCGATCGTGCCTGTTTGCAAGAGAGTCCCACTTGTTCCTCCATTTCCTGCGTTGTTTCTTCGAGAAATGCTGCAAAACTTGCGTGCGCCGATCTTTTGCATATTGGCATCGACCAATCATCGACGGCTCAAATGAACGACGACCCGGACCTGCATCACAGCCATGGCCTCGAATCCACAGCAAGTCCACCCAGAAGCGGCTGTCCAGGCCAAGCAGGTATTGCTATTGCTGCCACTTCCGCAGGGAAGCGCAGCCCATGGTAGCCGCTAAACTTCGTCATGCATGCAATCGAGCGTCGACTTGTTTGACGGTCAGCAGGTGCTTCAAGGTTCACTGCTTATCTCCAAATAGTTTAGATAATAGTATCTGCTGCTTGGATATAGAAAGTCAATACCTCAATTCTGCTTTCAATCCGGTAAATACATTGTGCTTCATGTGCTAGTTATTCTACATCCTTTTCTTTTGTTCAAGCTTCACTCAATCGCAGTGTAAGTGACGTCTCAACGCGAGACTGCCTGTCAATGAAACACGAATAGTCTCAAAGTCATCTTTTCTTGATCGAACGCTGACCTCGATAGCTTTTTCTAAATACAAGGAACTCCCTCATCATCATGTCTGCGGCAGCCCCTCCATCAATTCCACCACGCCCCGTCAAACAGCAAGCAGCAGATCAGGGCGTGTCCAAACTTCCTGAAATACCTCCACGACCACACAACAAACGTCTTGACAGATCTGAGTCACCTGGACACTATCCCAGGTCTCCTCTCAACGAGCCATATGTTCCCAATTTGAACAGGCCAAATCCTCTGATGAGCCACAAAGTTCCCAGCGTGGACCATCTGCCCACACCAGGAGAAGAAGGCATGGAATATGCCAACGTTCAGTATCAACCAGATGCACCTACTTCAGCTCTAGCTCAAGATGCACAGGCACAGAAACGTACTATTGCAGAGGACTTGCAACTACACGCGCCCAAGCCTTCTCTACCCAAGGCCAGCGCAACTGCTCAGGTCCAGAACGTGACCAGAACAGACCCTACTTCTGCTATTAGCCACGGTATTGGCAGAACTTCTATGGACGATCTGACCAGGACCAGGTCAAGACAGAGCTTCTCGCGTCCTGAGTCGGCTCAATCTGGCGACCATCGTCGTTCTGTCGCTCCTGAAGAGCAAGGTCCCGCTGAACTTGGTCTTAGAGTGCCCATCAATCCACTTCTTGGTGATGTGCAAGCTCCTACTCCTCAAGCCTTGTCACCACAAGCTACTGGCGAATCTGGTCGCAGGCACAATAGGAGAAAGAGTGGCATGGCTGATGTTCTGCCGCCTGACACCTACGGCTTGCACGGCCATGGTGTTATCGCAAACGATCGATTTGAGCGAGAATGGTATGCTAAGCATCCTGATCAGCTCGAGCACGAGGAAGGTCATGGCCAAGGTGTATACGAAGGTATTGGCAGTGGCAGAGGTGCCTATGCGCTTAGTAGTGATGAGCTAAACAGTCTCGTTCGTAACACTGTTTCTCGTGGTGCAGGTTTTGGTACGTGATGCAAGATCTCCCGGCTGCATTTTGCTAACTACACGCAGGCACTTCTAAAAACATCGGTTCATATCCAGACGAACAGATTGGCTATATGGCTTCTGAGACATATCAGCGATCGCAGCAAAACACGCCTCAGCCAGAACCACTTTCGAGACTTGCTTCTCGGTCCTCGCACCCAACTCTAGAATCACCTTTACGAAGGACAAGTTTCCCTGCCGAAGATGCAGAATCTCCAATCATCCGCAGAAATCGATTGTCCTCTTCTCACGAAAAGGGTGTCTCTGATGACGAGACTCACCACATCGACGAGCCAAGCCGAAAATTTAATAAGGTCACTGGCGGGCAGGAAAAAATCAATGAGACATCTGGTGGTGTACCATATGTGACCAGCCACGATGAAGATGGCAATGAAAATAGGATACCAATTTTGGCAGAGGATGAGGTTAGAAAGAGTGTAGGAGCGGAATTCACCCATCCAGCTGTTTCACCAAAATATGAGCGACGAGGAAGCCAAGAATACCACTACGATCACGAAAATGGTTCTCATACCCCAACTTCGAGACCTGCAAGCAGACCTGGTAGTATCTATCAGCTTCATAGTGCCTCGCACTCCTTATCACGATTTCTGTCTCACCAGGACGACCGAGAACATATGCACACACCTCTCGAAGACGTCGCAGAATACGAGCCCTTATTTGAGGAAAGTGAAGAAAAGAAGGCTATGAGCCATCTGGAACGATTCAAGAGCCGACCAGATACACTGCAGAAGCGCTTCCCAAGTCAAGATATTTGGGAAGATACACCAAGCAGTGCCATGTACACAGCACAAGTATCTACTCCTGATTTACCAGCTACTGCAGATGAATCGAAGTCAGAGCTGAAATCATCAGCAGTCTTCGAGCCACCTGAAGCTGAACATGCGCGAAAAGAAGAGATACCAGAAGAAGCCAAGCACAATTTACAACCACTGGAAGAACGACTCGCAAAATCTGCCTGGGCTCCACACCTCAGAGACGATATGCCAACGAAATCACGTCCAGCAGTCCTTGCAAACAAGTTTCCAAGTCAAGACATCTGGGAGGACACACCTGAAAGTATGTACCATACCACGACTGTCAGCACACCAGAAGTCGAGGACAAGCAGATAGAAGAATCAGCTCCGATCGAGACAAAACCACCAATTCCGCAACGACCAGCAAAGAGCCGTCTGGGTGAAGGTGTCTCCCCAGCTCAGATAGAGCCAAGCGTGTCACCCCAAATACCCTCACGACCACAGAAGAAAGTGCATCAAGTTCCACCACAAGACGCACAGCTGACTGAACCAAACTTGCTATCGAAACAAGTCTCACCGCCAAGTATACCTGACAGACCTAAGCCTCACGTTCCGCCACGACCGGCGAAGAAGCCTGAAGGTGATGACCTTACGAGAGCTGCATCAGTTGGCTCCAATGATAGCACAGACACACAAATTTCAGCAAAGACAAAACCACAAGTTCCTGCTAGACCAGCAGGTGGTATCTCCAGCTTACGTGGTAACTTCATGAACGATCTCAACAAAAAACTTGGTCTTGGCCCTCCAAAAGAGAAAGAGAAGGAGTCTGAACCAGAAGCTGAAGCCAAGCCGTTGGAAAATGTCACTAAGAGCCGCGCCAGAGGACCGCAGAGGAGAGCTCCTGCCAAGTCTGCTGAGCCGAAGTCTGCCCGATTTGCTATGTTCACTCCACGCAGTCTTTGGGAGATTGATGAGCACGATGAGCTTGCCACAACCGAGGCAAAGGAGTCGAACAAGAAGTCTGAGCCTTTATCTGACGTGCCGTCCGGCAGTGTAGCTGAGACGGACTATGCTGCTAAAATACCAGTGCCAACCACTAAGGCTGAAGAGGAGCTGGCTGCACGACCAGCAGATGCACCGAAACAACTTGCAAGCGGGCTTGCGACGAATACAGCCGGCGAGCCAGCGGATCCAGTGGCAACGGGTGAAGACGAGAACGTTGAGGGTGAACTCACACGTAAAACCACCGCCAGCACACTAGACGGCGAGCCGCTCGATCGCGAAGATTCACGATCGAACACACATGTGATGGATGCGAGCAAGCAGACCACCGCCTCTGACCAAGCATCTCTTGAAAAGCTAGAGAAAGTCCTTACGCATGAGCCTGAATCCACAGAGAAGATCGCACACGAAGAGCCAATCAAGGTACGCAACGAACAAGTAAATGCTGCTGCTCCAGAAACTCATCCTGCTACAGGAAGCCACAAATTGAGTTCTGCCTACAATCAGACTACGAATAACATAAATGGCAGCGAGAAGGTTGTGCCAGGCGAAGATGGTCCCAAAGAACCGATGAATGAAGATGATATCACATATGGCAAGCTGGAGCAAATGACGGCGTTGGCGGATGGCAAGCATACTGCTGAGGAGGATCCACAGGCTGGTTTCTCGAGCCGAAAAGTTATGGAGTGATTGGGATAGGCTAGATAGCTGTGTAGAACTTGAATCAATCGCTTCTTGCTTTCAGCCTCAGGTGAGGTCTTGGCATGTTTCAGGTGGTAGTGACAACGTTGAGGTATAGAAGCAGGTCACCGGAAAGTTCTGATGCTTCATTCGTGACCCTCGAGCAGATCGAAAGACAGATCTAATTGAACCCTTCGATCCGCGGAACCAGGTTGAAGTACAGACCGATTATGGCCGACACAGACATTCAGCGGAAGCGAAAATACGATACCGCTTTCGATGAAGCACTCCTCAAACATTACGATCGGCCCAGAGTCTTAGCACTTACCAAAGACGAATGGACGGCGGAGTTGGATAAAGAAGAAGTGGAGATCGGGCTTTATGATCTCTTGACCAGTCTTGTCTTCATGACGCACGGCACTTTCGAAGCAACTAAATTTGCAGATGAGCATACCCCATACTCTACCCGCTACAACGGGGACAGAGAGGAGCTAGACATTGAAATCGAGAAGAAGGACGGTGAGGTTGAGGTAAGCATACATTCGTGGCTACACATATCTTGGCTAATTGAGCGGCAGCTGAAGATTTATTTTAGAGGTTGTCGATATCGAAACAGCGAAAGGTCGTGCTTTTGTTGCGGCCTGGAGGACATTTGGGTCAGATTCTCTGCTGACTTCGGCGAAACAAATGATATTCTACACTGCGATTGCTTCCTTGAAATCTGGAAGCACAATGTGATTGTTGATATGGCAAAGAAATGCGTAATTAAGAAGATCATTCAAAACATAGAATAGTGATTGATGCGCAGGTACTTGCCAACAGTTGCAACCAAAGATTTGGGAGGGAGAGCAAGAACGCAATGCTTATGAACAATTTCAGCAGCGAATAGTGAAGTGGGTTTCGAGGAGAAATGTTTTGAGACATTCATCGCGATTGTAATATACGAATGACGGATTGCATGCAGTGGCTGAGATCTAGTATCGAGTGCCTGAGTTCGGATCTCAATTCGCGGTCGATCTCGTATTGGACAAATGATATTCCAAAATCTCAATCCTATGAGGTGACGATATATCCCCGCGATCTGTGCCTACGAATGTGCCAGTTGTATGGCACACAATTCCTTCCCCAGGTCGACAAAAACGTGAACTTCTTATAACCACCAGTCGATCGAAAAGCAGATCGAAATTCTTCCAGCAGGACAATTCGGATCTGGTACAAACACAGATCGATCATGGCTGACACCAACACTACAGGTGCAGATACCGCAGCTGCTACTCCAGCCAAGCGAAAGTACGATAAAGCCTTTGCCACTGCGTTCTGCAGATACTACAATCGACCAGGCGCGTTGTCCATGTCTAAGGTTGATTGGGAGGAAGAATTGAAAAAGGATGTTATTGACATTGAGCTCTACGATCTCCTAGTCACTCTGGTGTCCCTCAAACTTGGCACGAATGATGCTGTGAAATTGGCAAGTATCGAAGCTGTTGTCAATTTCATGATTCCTGCAAATCATCTCGGGTCGAAACCGAGTCTCATAGAGATTTTAAAGGATGACTCTACTCTACTGGTAAGGCCCGACCAGCAGCTCTTCAAAACACAGCTAACAAAAATCTAGTTCGAGATCAAGCAACGCACCCTCTGCGATGACTGCGAGGGTTGCCCTGATTATTGTCGTGAGGAGCCCGACATCATGATTGAGTTCTTCGTAGATTACGATGATTGCAAAGATAAGATCCGGCTTGTAAAAGGAGCGTTTGAAAATTTGGCGGACAGGCATGTGGTTACTCTGGCCAAGAGGTTAATCATTTTGATGCTTATTGATTCATTGGACGACTTGGTAGAAGGAAAGCTTGACGGTTGACGATGAAGCTCAATCAGCTGCTTAGAGGAGCACAAAGCATTCGTATTTACTATCAGGATAAGGCGGTTGGAATCAAACGCCTCTAACATGAGCATTGCGGTTGTTGATGATCCATAAAGGGAGCAGCAAATGCACTTTACAATCGCTCGAAACAGGTCCAGGCGTATACAGCACCGAAAATCAGGTGGAATGGGTTTGGTGTAGCTGCTCGAGTGCCTCACAAGGTCTTAGTGATACACGATGCTTACGAAATATTTACTTTCCGATCTGTGCTCTTCCGAAACGCTACGAACGACTATAAAAGAATCCTACAGACAATGCATGCTGCAACTCTTTTTACCACCACTTGATCGAGAAGCAGATCGGTATTGGAGTGATAGGACGAATTTGAATCTGGTATGAGAACAGATCAGCACATGCGGCATTAATCAAGGTAAACAGTCTGCCTAGAATTACTGTTCACTGATCGACTCGGCCGCGTCAGTATGGCAGTGAACGAAGCACCCCGATTGCAATACGATCGTGAATACGAAGAAGCCATTATGGCTCGACCAAGGCCGCTGGAATATAGTGTAGACGAATGGCAGACCATGGCAGAGGGTGAATCTAAGAGATATCTTGAGCTACTGAAAAAGATGAGATTTGGCGACCTCATGATGACGCTGATCTATCTAGACTATCCTGAGAAAGATGTTCTCAGAGCGTTTGCTGACCCTAATGGCTCTTTCTTCTACGAGCTCAATGGAGAAGTTGACGACTCCTCCTTTTACAACACAGACCATGTCTACCACCCAATTCGCATCCGACGCATCCAGAACGTCGTTCAAGTGAGTCTAATGTTTAGACAATTGTACCGGCTAATATCGGTAGTTATGCATCGTTTTCGAGCCGAAGTGTCCCGGGTGCGATGCACTTTGCAAAGCCAGATCCTATGCAGCAGATATGATGTTCGAGATGTATGAAGATGAGGAGGACGGGTGCTTGGGTGAGCCATATGAGACCACTCATTCACTCTTTTTGCAGAGTCATGAATCGGAGATGCTGGCCAAACGGTTCCTTGCATCTCACATTGCCGAAAAGGCGTAAGGTGGATATGAGCAAGTACGAGGTTAGCAAAGAAGTTATCACATCGTTCCTCACCTTTGGTTGTGATGATCCACCTGCACCATAACGATCGACCAGCTAGAAGAACGCAACACACCATAATGCAGCCCCGCTTGCTATGAGAAGGATGTGTATGTTTCGGGTCAAAAGGAACGAGGACGGTTTTAAACCAGACATGTCATCCACGCTGTCCGGTTCGGTGAGTTGCGTGCATATGCGAAGCATAGCTATGAGCCACAGCAATCGCAAAGGTCTTGATCCTCACCAGCTCAACCATGACAAATGGTATCAGGATGCAGAAGAGATAGGACGACTCGATGGCACGTTAGAGGAAGCTACAGAGCAAGGACCAATCTCAGTGATTTAATTGAGGTTGCTATTAGCTTACGCACTACAACGCGTGCCTGCCCTTCTTCCTGAGACAATTGTTTTCGAACATTCGCACTTTCAGAAGGAGAAACATGCGGAGACGTGACGCTCCTGCTGTGCAAAATCTAGCAAACTTGCGAGGCCGAAGTTCTTCTTTTCAAAGTCTTCACGTATTCCAATTCTGCTTTCAACTTCGCACTCTTGCTGATGGGCCATTGTTCGTTGTCAAATGCATTCTCAAGCTGCTATCAACTCATTGCCATCTCTGTATGTCCATCTACATCGGCTTAACATCAATTCTGCAGAAAACTTTATGCTTCCTATCGAGGTGCAGTCATTTGCAGCAGACACTAGCTAATGAATATGTGCTAGATACACTCTCATACGTATTGTGGTATCGCAAGGGGAGGCCAAAATACAGAAATCTGCTAAATGCACAGACAACCGAGGATTTTTTTAGACAGATTTTCTTTCAGCCTCTTCTTTTGGCTTTTCCCAATTACTCTATTCAGTATGGCATCTTCACTGCAAAGCACTTTCGGATCGAGTTGACGATCGTCGTTCCGTCAGTATCATGCCAGGGTCGCACAATACTAATAGTGCTGAAACAGAGGCACTCGCTTCCAGCCTTGCATCTCACCATATTTCCGATCCGGCAGAAGCCAACCTTGCCAAGCCATGGGGTCTTGCGTATCACAAATCACATCGGACCTCACCAGAAGTGCTTACTCATACTCGCGAAGAATGGCTCGAGATGCTGAATAACGATGTCGTCAGTGATGTAAGATTTAGTGATCTTCTCATGACTCTTATCAATCTTGACAAAGGCAAAGATGTCGCCTCTACTCTTTGCACCAACAGAAGGTTTCGATACTCCTCAAACCAGAATTGTGGCGGCAGCTATTTTAAGGCCACAGAGGTCATCCGAAAGCAGCACAAGGTTGCAATACACAACGGAATGATATTGGAAAGACCGCTGAACAGTCTTCAGGTCTTGGTCCGATGGACCGCGTGCATTGCGGATTTCAATCACTGGGCTATACTCGTTGGATTCCGTCTCAAGAACGAAAAGCTCATACTTGAGCCCAAAGAACACCATATTCAAATCGGTGAGATGCCCAGATGACCACCTTTGTGTACCATGTTGACGGCCCCGAACAAGCTATGCAGCTCTGCGTTGACACTTGATTCAGCTTCTTATATGAGCACGAACCTTTCCATTCACGAGTTATGTAGCGCCATGACCCCAACAATAAGGAAGTACCGAGCAGCACAAATAAGCCGAGACGATAACTCCATCGAAGTATGCCACCCTCAAATCAATGGACCAGAACTGAGCCCAATATAGCTGTCCATCAGCTTTCAACCTAATTGCACTATTTGCGGTCATGCTGACTTAGAGCATTGTGATATTGCGTTCCGGGTAAGAGTCGATGATAGCCAGTCCCTCACTCTTGAGCTTGCGGAAGCCTATCACATGTCACTTTTACCAAAGGACAGCTTGAATTTAGCCAAGAGTTAGATTTGTGAGCAGATTTGGCCACCTTATGGTATACAAGAAAGACAAGCACACCCTGGCTGCGCATCCCGCTCGCTATGGGAAAGACGTGAACAGCCGGATTAGCCAAGGTCGAAGTGGCCGATGAAGAGACGTTATCGACGCTCGTCGCGAGAAATAAGCCTTCCACGTGCTCACTGTGGCAGACTATCCCCCATGTCCCGTACATCTCCGACCTGCCTAGTGTCTTTATCGAGGAAAGCGCTGCGCCGCTTCTGCTGCAGCCACTTGACGGGATGATAAATGCCAAGCACAAGCAGAGCCAACCACATCGGGACTGCCTCAAAGACCCACAGTGGCCATTCGTGTTGGAAGAGGTAGCCATCAACACCCATAATGAATTCGATGGTACGATAAACTGATCGAATCTGTCAAGGCACATCAGCGTCTCCTCGTTTAATGACGATTGGATGACTTACCTCAATGAACACAGCAGCGATCCACATACCCTTCACGACCTGCTTGTGCAGAGGATTGAAGCCAAATTCTCTTGTCTTCTCACGTGCAGATCCACCACCAGACAACAATCCATCACTCCGCGTATTACCACCATCTCCTTCACCACGTCCGGAACTGACTCGTTGACAGAATAGCGCAAGCACAATGATGAACAATGTGAACGTGGCCAATTGCGCCGCAAGTCCGAAAATGAGCACATTCGTTCCAATCTTGTCCGTCTCGCCCTGCCAATGGTTGCTCGCCGCGATGCCACTTCCTGCACCTGGGCACAGAAAGCTGAGCACGTCACTTGTCACAAATATCCTTCCAAGCCATCGTGGACTGATGCCAAGGAAGACTCGCTGCTTTCCTTCTGGTAGACAAAGCCTGATCAGATGTGCGATGAGAAGGTAAAGAGTAGCACAGATGAAGATTGGTGCAATGATAATCCACGTCTGGCTTAGAGCATACAGCAGTATTGATGAGCGACCTGATTCGGAGGACACACTCGCGATACGAAGACCGTAGCCTAGTGTACTGAGTACTGATGCAATGAAGAGTGGGATTGTGTACTTGTGCTTCTGGTTGACCGAGCGCTGGATATGTGGTAGGAAGATGGACAGATAGAAGTGGTATGGGACGAGGGCGAAGTATAGAGCTGTGAATGCAACTGCTAGTGCTGATATTGGCTTGTAGAAGTAAACAGATGACAAATCTGCGCTCGGGTTCGTGGTCTGAGTAGCAGATGCTGTGGACGATGTAGTCGAGCTCGAAGGCGATGACGTGGATGAAGCAGAGGTTGTACTGTTGCTCAATGACGTGGACGTCGTGCTAGTCGAAGTTGATGTGGTCGATATCGCTCCAGGCACGTTGTTCAGAAAGGCGGGATCTGGACGTCCTTGATTGCCTGACATCGTTGCTGGGGACGGCAGGATAGAGACTGCGCCGATACACTGTATACGTCTGTGATCTTGAGCAGACTGTGACGTTCGTGGACTAGCTCAAGTCTTTGTTGGTCGTGTCAGGCACCGGGTACGTTCGAATGAGCACCTGGCTTTGTACTTGAAGGTTGGTTCTTTGTTCAGGCATGGACGACGCATCTTTGTGAAAGCAGCCATTTTATACTTGCTGGTGCTAGTGTTTCAGAGCTATACTCCTTTATGATTATTCTTTGAATCTATCGTGCGATTGCTTCGCCATGCTTGGAACGCGTCTCAGGTAGAAAACGAGTACTTCACGTACTCGCGATGTCAGACCCCACAATTTATGCCAAGCTTGGCTCCAATTCGCCCGGACTGCTATAGCTCTGTGTTGTCGTATTGAAGCAGATTCCAGTCCGAAAGAAGAGTAATGAACTCTTGCATAAGATCGAAATTATGGCTGTTCCGTTTTCACGTTAGTATATGCAAGTTGTTCTTCTCTCGAACCGTCTTCCGATTCCGGAAACAAGAATCGTTCAGCAGCTCTATCAGTCCTGGCCGTTTCCTCTCTTGGTGTAATTGGCCCAATGGTGAGACGACTGGCACTTGCTTGTCTATCGCGATCGAGCGCTCCTTTCGACTGCGATGCTTGACTCTCTTCATCTTCAGCTCCGTTCGTCAATCTCGGCCTCTTGTTCGTGTTGGTGGAACCGTTGAGGTTGAAGGTGTGATCAGCAGACTCTGCATCAAGTGCATGTCTCTTTTGTGGCACAGCCAAAAAGCGGTGCGCTCGATTCAATGTCGAAGAATGCTGGCTTTGGCGGACGTCTGATGCATGTGACGGCTTATCAAGTAGCATTGGCGGATGAGTTCGATCAACAGCACGAAATGCGCTGCTCAACGGAGTCCTGGGTGATTTCGTCATCTGTTCTGCCAAGATAGTCCTTAGCTGTACTCTCAGGGCCATGACATGAGAAACAGCCGCGCTTTGCAGGAATCGGCGTAAAGCTACCTTGTATGCACCCTCCCGGAAGAATGGGAAGTCCTCTTGATCTGATACATATACAAACTCATGCGTCTCGGGCTTGATCGAATAGCCTGTGTCTGCTGAGAACTGCTTGTAGAGCTCACCAAGCTGAAAGTCCGCCCAGTGGCATGATCTAGTCTTAGGCTCGGGCTTCAGATCGATCATCGGCAGCCATACAACGCCCAGCCCAAACGCTAAGGCATCAATCTTGACTTCCATATTGTCCCATTTGAATGCTTGAAGTCCAGGCTTTGTTTCAGATGCTGATTCGGTAAAAGGTTGCTCTGATTTGAGCTCGGCTGACCGAGTCTCGCTTTCATCTGTGCTCGGGCTCCAGTAGTCTGAAGGTTGAATGGTATTGGCCGATGCATGACGCGTTCTGACTGGTGTGACCGAGTCAGAGTGAACGAAGCTATAGCTAGGCACCTTGACTGCAGGAGGCGTGACTAGCGTAGCAGCTGGCACATCGAAAGTACGATTAAGGTAAAGAGCCCAGCTTGTGTAATGCGAGAGTTGTCGATCGAATCTCTCGTGCGGCGGAGCATCGGTGGGCCAGGTGCTGTCATTGAAGCTTGCAATGAGCGGAAACAACCACTGACGAACTTCCAATTTCTTGTTGTTGAGTTTACTATTCGCAGGCCACTTCTCTCGCAATCTGCGCATCACAGCTTTCCGTCGTGCAGCGAACTCATCAGCAGGCCAGCCGGTCAACGCTTGCCACCATGATTGAGTGTTCTTCGTCGACTTCGTGCCATGGTCAGATTTACTAGCTGGCTCTTGGCCACAAGAAACTTCCATGTCTACCTATCAGGAGGCTGTGACAAATGGCAGAAGTGATATGCTAAGAAATTGGACATTGTCGAGCGGTAATGTAAACAAAGAGACTCGTGGTTCTCGTGCTCGAAATGTGACGAGATTCGATTCGCAATGACGATCCAGAGGCTCGGCTTTTATTTAAAGTGATGCAGAATAGCTTGAAAAGTGAAGAAGGAACAGAGGTGCCAAAATTTCGGGAACTGAACTTACGGTACCTAACCACATACCTAGAGGAACATGTTTCAGGAGCTAAGAAGACTGATCTTAGGCATCACACCTCTATGCATTCAAGCCTAAATACATCAAGATTTCCAAGTTGATCAGCAGAGCATTGAGAAGCATGTGTCTGGAACTGGATGCGTGTCGCATCCTCGCCATGCTGATGCTTTCACTTGAGCACTCGGCTGATCTCATCGTTGACGATGTGTTCGATGCTCAGCGCGATGCTGCAGTGGAGGCCTGTATCGAGAATATCAAGTTAAATTGTCTAGTGAGCTTGAGTACTGATCGCAAGTCTACATCCTACTCAATCGCACAGTTGTCTCCTGCTTGAAATACGTCTCATTAGAGCATACTTCGACCGGTGCACAATCACATGCGCCGGCTCGCGTGAAGAATTCTGGTCAAAAATCGTGATCAAGTTCAACGAGGTCTCTGTTTGTTACATCAGCAATGCTATATTGGCATTATGGCTTGTTGAAATCAACGACGACACGACCCGCAATCTGGGACTTCTTCAACTTCTGCACGGCGTCATTCCACTCGCCAAGTCCGACAACCTGAGGTTCGAGATGCAGCTTTCCTAGAGATCGTTAGCGACCAGCACAGACCACGCTCGTATGAAACTTACCTCGTGCCGCAAATTCCAAAGTCTTATCCAAATCACCCAAAGAGCTCACCAATGTACCCTTGATCTGCTGTCCTCGGAAAATCAGCGAAGCCGGAGCAAGATCGATGTTGAATTGTCCTGCAGGTGGTAGACCAATACACATCATTTGAGCACCTTGTCGCGAACCCATATACTGCTGTGCTGTTGGGTATGCTTGCACAGCCGTCACAAAGACACCATGTGCACCACCGCCAGTGATTTCAATGACCTTCTTTACTGGATCACCCTCCTTGAAATCCACGAATGCTTCTGCGCCGTATTTTTTGACCATTTCGGCTCTGTTTGAGCCAGTGTCAACGACGATTGGTCTCAGACCCATAGCAGCAGCGAGCTGTACACCTTGAATACCCACACCACCGCCACCGCCAGGAAAGCAAGCCCACTCGCCTGGTTTCAGATTTGCCTCTTTTAGGGATGTGTATGTTGTAGCGGCCGAGCACATGACCGGTCCAGCGACCTCATCACTGACGCCGTCTGGAATCAGAGTGGTGTAGTTCTCGGGGGAGACGACGTATTGCTTGTATGATCCTAATACTGTCAGTTTGCAATTCATCTCGTGCGGGCCTTGTACATACCGTCACAATGTAGACCAGTAAAGACAGACTTTGGGCAGTATGAGTCCTTTCCAGCTTTGCAGTACTCGCAGGTATGGCAAACATCCTGAATGGGCTTGTGTCCAGCTCTTTGTCCGACCTTCAATGACTTCACTTCTGAGCCAATCTTGACAATCACACCAGCACCTTCGTGACCGGCGCACTGAGTACCGAGCTCAGACATCTTCGGTAGACCCCAATCTGCCATCATAAAATGCACATCAGACATGCATAGACCAGTGGAGTTGAGCTTGATGAGGACATCCTTAGAGCCTGATTTTCTCATTAGCTGTATCTTCTGCTGTGGACGTGATATGCTCACCAATCTCTGGCACAGGTACCTTCGTCACCTCAACCCAGCAATCTGGACCTTCATCTCGCACAACACCGGCGATGCACTCCTTTGGAATATCAAATGTTGGTTCCGACATGATGTACAGTCTACGATCTTAACACAATGCAAAAAGGGTATAACAATCTTAACTGGGCAGGAAACACGAGGGAGTAAAGTACAATTAGCGGAACTTATACTTGGCTTCGAAGTGGCATTGCCGCCACAGCTGTAGAAGCACGCGCATCTGTCAACTCACCTGTCCCTGCTTGAGGGGTACAACATTCGTGCCCCTCGACTGGACGAGTCAGGAAGCTCGACGGTCGCTGAGGTGAAGTATAACCATGTACCTAATGCGTCTCATTGGATAAATGAGACAACTCTCCACAATACTCATGCTTCGAGACGTATGTCGCGGAGAAGCAATCGTGTTGGAGGATGAGCTGGAGTTGTGTTCGTTGCTTGGAGAATAGGAGAAGAAGTTGTGCTATACAACCTCGGTTTACTCGGGTTCCTGCTTTGGACAAGCGTGGCTTGGCAAAATTGGGTCTATAGAGCGCTCGACATGTTGGCAGAAAGACACGTCCACAAATATAACGAAGGTAGTGCAGCAATGACGGCCGTCGCGCCTGGAACTAACTCCTGAAACGAATGCGAGACAAGCTAATCCATTCATGTGTGCAGTCGGAAGATGCAGTCTAAGTTTCAGCTTGCCTAGCTGGGCGCAACTCATGCGTAGTTATGTTCAGCATTTCCACTGTGACAAGATGGTTTAGTGCTAACGGAACCACCTGAATAACTTTCTCCCACAATACCACATCTTCCAGCAGATCAGTGATGTCCAGATAGTCTGTACCACGAGCTCCAGATGGTTCGTCTTATCACTATGCTGCACGATATTGACAGAGCCACTGTTATGCAGTCAATCCAGCTCAACGACCGCATCCGGCAACGTACCACCCGTAGTCCTATACCGCTCAGCAGCCTCTTCCAGAACCTTAGCGTAGAGCAACTTCTTCTTGGTTTTTCCAACCACGCCCCAGAACTGGTCATGTCGACTCTTCGTGATCTCCTGCAAGTTGTGCGCCATCTGACCCACAATCCACTCCTCGAGCATACTCCTACCATTACCAGTACCATCTGCCTCAGCGGCTTGTGGTCTCTTATCGCTGAATACCACGCCAGCAAGCTCAACCAGACTCTTCAGAGAATACTTCTTGACATCTACACTAGTGATCTTCTTGTATACCAACTCGTCCAGGCCCTGAACCTGATACAGCTTAGAAAGACAGTGGATTCTGCCTGCTCGAACAAGCTGCTGGCTGTACTCGGCCTCGTCACCCGTAGCGATTCCATCAAGCACCATCTCACCACTTCCTCGTGGGTTCGTAATAAGTAGTGGCGCATACTCACCACTATGCATGTACTGGCAGATTGCGTCAAAGTCGGCCAGCTCGGTTTTCTGCAGCGCAGGTCGCATAATGAATGGTCCTTCGGGGTCATCGTCGGTGATCCAGGATGTCAGGACAGGAGACTTTGCAAGATTTGTGCGGCCGACGAAGCAAAGCTTATTGTGCCGGCCGATGTAGATCTTGACTTGATCGGTAACAGGGAGTTTTGCAATATAATCAGGGACTCGTGGTTCATCGGGCTCGTCTTTGATCTCGATCGGCTCGGTCGGCTTGGTTGAGGCAGGAGGCGACGTAGGTGCAGGAGTAGCAGGGCTGACAGGCGTTGTTCCACTCGTTGCGATGCTTGGCCTCGGTGTAGCTGGCTTGTAGGACGGTGGCGCTACCTTGAATCTACTGTTAGCGAAGTCTTATCTGTGGCATGAAAGCTGGCGCACCTGTTGAGCAGCTGGAGGTATCGCAGACTGTGGCTGTCGAGACTGGACCTGTTGCCGTGATGGTGCCCGAGGCTGTGGTGGATGACCTCGAGTAGATTCTTGTAGTATCTGCATGAGGTCGTTATCAGGAGCGTCCTCAGCACGAACAGAAGGAGATTGACGATCATCCTCGTCTTCTGAGCAGAAAAGCGAATCAACGTCGACACTATCTGCTCTGGCTTTTTGCTTCTGCTGCCGCTTGCTGGTCTCATCGCAACGATTATGGTAAGTAGCAGCAGGTCTTTTGCGATTGACACCTACACGATCCATATTGTTGGCAGTTTGATAACCTGGGACGAATTGTTTGAATGACATTGATCGATCTGCAAACCGATCAGATTCGTTCTGATCGGTAATATAGTCGTAGAAGGAAAAATTTGAGGATATTGAGCGAGAAGATGAAGTATGTATTTCTGGATCTGCTTGTGGGTTCATCGGAAATATTATGAATGGGGCGGTAAACACTTTCTATGGTAGACACATTGACCTGCTCCAGTCCTCGCATCGCTTGGTCGTTCCCGGGCAATGACAATGATGTGAAGTTGCAGCTGACTTGCAGCATACCTATGGCCAAGTCAGTAACTTTCAAGGCACATCTGCCACACTAATCAGCAGCAACCGCTTCACGACCGAACACAACTTGCACGACAGAAGGCCGAAGGTAGATCATCCACCATCA
>JAKLMI010000046.1:0-121506 GCA_022813495.1 Pasadenomyces melaninifex | reverse complement strand
ATATATAATATCTTATATAACTAAAGTTAATATATAGCTTTACGTAAGTTAATTAGTTTTACCGATAGATAAAAAAAGTATAAAGAAGTTATAAAGGATATTAACTAAGCTAGTAGTACTAGCTATAGTTATAGAAAAATTTAATAACTTATTTAATATTAATAATATTATATCTTATTTACTTCTTTTTAAATCTACTAAATTCGATAAGTTTCTTATATCGCGATAAAGCTTTTCTTTAAAGAAAAATATAAAAGTAAAAACTAAATCTACTTTATTATTTACTATAATAGTTCTCTTAAAGTTCTTAGATAGAACTATAGTAAAGTTATACTAAGAGTTAAATATATTTATTATAAATAAAGTTAATATATAATAACTTATATATCTATAATAATAAGATTCTATAAAATAAAATATATAAATATAATAGAAAGAGATTAAATTAAACGAACCGAGCGAATTAACTATATTAAATAAACTAAGTAAATCTTTAACCTCTAATTAAGATTCTACCTACTTTAAAATTAAGATTTTTATTATATATAAAAGAAAAGAATTTAAGTTAAATAAGATAATAATATATAAGCCGATAGTAGAAATATAGAAGATTAAAAAGAGTATTTAAGAAAAGATTAAACTATCTTATTTAACGATATATAAACTAAAAGTATATAAGAAACTATAATTACTAGCTATAGTAGATAATAAAGCTCTCGTTTAGTCGAAGTTATAAGGCTTTATACTTAAAGATATAGTAAAAACTACTAAAAAAAGATTTAAAATTACTATACTATTATATAACTAATAAAAACTTTTTATTACTAATATAATAAAGATACTAAGAATAAACTTAGTTAAATATAAAATCTCTATAAACTTAATATTTTCTTCTAAAGCTATAAAGTTTTTACTATTTATAAAGAAAAAAACTATATAATAGAGTAAATATTTACTAATTCTTAAGAAATTTAGTATTATTATACGATATAACTCGCTTTAAATAGTAAAGATTATATATCCTCGAAACGAAAATAGAAACTTAAAAATAGTATACGATTATCGTTAGTTAAATATAGCTACTTTTAAAACTAACTTTCTAATAAAACGGTCTAAATCTATCGTTAATAAAATAAAAATAAAAAGTACGAAATATAAAACGAAGTTAGATAATATAAATAGATATTAGAGTATTCTAAATCGCGAGGAAGATTAATATAAAGTAACTTTTTTAGCCGGTAATAATTAATAAATATATCTTCGAATAAGTTAAAGTTTAATAGATACTTATAGTAAATATACTAAATTTAAAGAACTTTTAACTAGATATATTTTCGAATTAAATACTAAACTAGTATTAAACGAAGTTATAATAAATATAGCGTTCGGATACTTCTAAAATAATAACTTTATAAACTTAAATAATTTTAATATATTACTAAATTTCTTTTATAATTATTATTTCTTAAAATATATATAAGTAAATATATCGCTAAACTCTAAGAAATATATTTTCTTTAAGTCGAACTTTAAAATTCTTAGATATATAGTTATTATAAATAGTATCCGGCTAAAAGTAAAACGATTAAATATATTTAAGAACTAGAAGAAGTTTACTAACGAGAAAATACTTAACGATTTCCTATACTAATTACTTTATATAATAAGATTTATCTCTATATATATAGAATAGAATCTTATCTTACGCGATACTTTAATTAAAGATATTATCGAATATAAGAAGAATAAAAAGAAAAGATATAAGATTAAGATTACTAGTTTTTAATAGATAACTAAATAGTAGTAAGCTTTTAATACTTATAAATATATAGTAATATATAATACTATAGTAAGTAGTAATAATACTATATAATATTATTTAGTAACGGACGCTTTAAGTACCGAAGAGGGTAATATATTATTTTAAATAGATAGTTTAAAACTAAAGAGTTTATATTTAATAAAGATTAAACTTATATAAGATTTATTATATTTATATCTTTTACTTAGATACTAATTAAGTAAAGATATTCTATTATAGAAAAAGAAGGTTTAGTACTCTTAAGATACTTAACTAAATACTAATAGTTAGTAGTTAAATACTAATATCTACTATAGATATATATAAATTATTTAGTACTTATTAATTTACTTAAAATTAGTAATCCTTATAGTTAAATCGTAAGATAGTAGATTAAGTTCGATAAATATTAAATAAATTTTAAATATATTCTTAGTAAATAACTTATAATTATAGATAAACTATTACGGATTTAACTTAACTATACCTTAAGGAAACTAATTTAAGTAAGCGATAAATTTATTATTACGGACTACGGGACTAATAGCACGGTAGTTCTAATAGATAGTATTAAAGACTAAGATTCAGTATAAAAGAGAAGGAAAGAAGAGTCGCGAGTCCGAGTCGCTAGTACTGTTCTATAAGAAAAGAAGAGTCGCGAGTCCGAGTCGCGAATCCGAGTCGCTAGTACTAATTAGTACTATAACCTCGGAATCGTTACTCCTTAGACTACTAAGTAACTAGTTATAACTGCTACGACTAGATCGATATATAACAGTACCCCCCCTCGTAGAAAAGACTCGTCCCGAGTCTTACAGTAGCTAATAATACCTTACTTTAACGCTGTATAAAACGGAAATCATTTCTAACTAATTAAACTCTTCTTTCGTCTAAGTCCTCCCGACCTTTACTTTAATTTACGTAACTCGACCTTACGTTTCTAACCTTTATTCGTACTATCTATTAATAACGTAACTTAAAGTAGTGTATAACGAGTTACGATACGTACAGCTGATTACGACGTATAGAGCTATCGCTATCGTAGTCTTAGTAGTAGTATACCGACGTACGTACCGGTATCCGGTTATAAAGCTTCGTCTTCTATAGAAACGATAACAGTTAGTAATCTAATATCTTGTCTTTCGGTAATACTTAGCTCGTAGTTAATATTAGCTAATAACTTCCTAGAACGTTCTATTATTAGCCTTACTTATTAACTACGGACTATATACTATCGTAGCTATTATCGACTAATTACGTAAACCGTTCTACCTTCCGTTCCGTACTACTTAGCTTAGATCTCTCCGTTATAATAGTCTCGATACTAATTCTAGAATATAAAGTAGAGCTTTTATATTTAGCGAGCTCTAGTTATTTTAACTAACGATAGTTATTAGTATAGCTTATTATAGATCTATCTCGTAAAGTCGTCTCGTATATAGTATAATATAGAAGATTTATATTACCTTTCGTAGAGTATAATAAGTATAGTAATTAGTATCCGGATATAGTATTATAAGCGTAGTCGTTATTACTAAAGTCGTATAAAACGTTTAATAGATCGCTATAAAGGATTAGTAATAACTTTCGGACGATTAATCTTTTTCTTATTTAGTATAGTTACTTTTTTCGTAATAATATCCTCTCTTTAAACTAATATAACTTACTCGTTTTAATCGTACTCTATAGAATCTAATACTAGTAGTTTATTAGAATAAAGTCGGTAGTATCGGAGTACCGTTTTATTACTACCGAGTAGTAGATCTATCTACGTATTCTAAGTAGATTATAAGTATTCGATCTATTTTATATAGTACTAAAGTATACTATTATATATAACTACGTTTAAAATCTCCTTTACTTTCTAAGCTAGCTCTACTTCTTCGTCTTTAGTAACTATTGATAGTAAAGGATCTTATAATTCTTAATATTTAAATATAGTCGGATTATAATATAGATATAGCTAATAGATATAGAAGACGTTATAGATCTTTATAGTATCTAGTAGCTTTAAACGGTAGAAGTATAAATTAATTACTATAGTTACTTTATAGAGATCTAAATTCTTATAGTTTAACTTCTTTAATAGTCGTAACGTCTTAATATTTCTAGAGTTTAACTATATATAGTTACTAATATAGAAAGTAAGTAGTTATTATTCTTTACTATACTATTCGTATCTAATCTATATAAAACGTATCTCTTTCTATAAAGTAGTATAAATATCTTATATCTTTAGTACTAATTCGTTTATAACTATCGCTTTTTATCGTAGAGTATTAGCTACTATAGAAGAGAAAGATAGTTCTAACTCTATACTTAGATATCGGCTATAGTTCGTATAGAATAGCGTATATTTAGTCGTCTTAGAGATATAATTATTAGCTATAAACTCTATAAATAGTAACTAGCGCGTTTAATCGTTTTATAAATAGTTATAGTACTACCGAAGATACTACTCGAGGATTTAATTAAAGTTCTTTAATTAACTATTAGTTTACGAGTAAAAAGTAGTCGATATATCGACTAAGACTCTTTACTATTAATATAAGCGCTTCTAAAAGACTAAATTAAATTATAGTTTACGATCGAATACTATACTTTTAAATAGACCGAATAGCGAGTAGATATATTAATAGAACTTTTCTACTAATAATAGAGCGCTAATCTCGTATATTAGAATAAAATAGCGTATCTTTAATAAACGATAAGTAATAACGTAGATATTCTTATAGATATTACCGTTATAAGTTAATAGTAGTAGCGTAATAATAAAATCGTAAGCGACGGTAGTCTATAGTCTAATAGAAGGTAGTAACTAGTATAGATCTTCGTACGTAGTAGTACGGAAAGTCTTCGATCTTTTATACTTTTTATAACTAGTATAAAACCGTATTACGTCTTTATACAGTTCTAGCTAGAAATAATATCGATTAATTAAATCGAACGTCTTTACTTTACTAACGTACTTAGCTATCGGTAATATATAGAAGGATAATAATACGTCTAAGCGAAGCTCTTTCGGTATCTATATCTTACCGCGATAGTAAATATATCCGTAATTATTAATCTTATAGTCTACTATAGATATTCTATACTTTAATTTAGCTAACGACTAAGGGAGTATACGTAAATTAATAGTTATAGTCTTTCTTAGATCTTAAATCTCCTTATTTTATATATATATAATTTCTACTTTTTTATTTAGAGATATTCTATTTTTATTATTATCGGTTATAGATTCGATTATATTAGCTCTTATAGCTACGAAAATAATTCGACTAGAGAGGAGAATACCGATATCGAAATTCTAAAAATTAACGCTCTTATCGATATTATAAAGTTTTAGTATAATCTATTATTAATACTTAATTCTCGAGTCGTCTTAATTATCTAGTAAGTCTTAACTTTTACGAGTAAGTATATCTACTTTAGTATTCTTCTTACTAACTATAAGTATAATTTTAAAATTAAACTTATCTAAGAACTTACTCTATCTCGTCTATTTACGGTTTAGTTACTTAGTAAATATAAAATATTAAAGAGCTTAGTAATTAGTAAAGATAGTAACGAGATCTTACGTACTAATTAATTTAGATATCTATTCCTCGAATACGCGAATAATCGCTAATAGTTCTTTATTATAAATCTTATAATTATACTCCTAAGGTATTATCTTCTTAAAGAAGTAGGTAATAGAGCGTAATAATCCGTTAGTATTATATTAAGAAAGTACCCCGGCTACTACGTAATTAAAGACGTCGATCTTAACGATAACGGCTTTCTTATAATCGAAATACGCTAAGATAATATTAATCGAAAAGATCTTAGCTAAGTACTTAAAGATACGTTAGTATTCTTCCGTTTAATAAAATATCGCTCTTAGTTTAGAGGAGAGGATACCTATCGGATCGTTTAGATCTTTCTTCTTCTTCTTATTCTTACTACCTTTTATTAACGTAGTTAGAGGTAGAGCTATTCGACTAAAGTCCTTAATAAATCGGTAATAGAAGTTAGCGAATTCTAAGAAAGATAATACGTTATAAGTATTATACGGTCGTTACTATTCTTTTACCGTCTTTATCTTCTTAGGATCTATCTTTAGGTCTTATATAGAGATAATAAGTTCTAGATACTTTATCTCGGTACGGTAGAATTCTATCTTCTTAATATCTATATATAGAGCTATCTTTCTTAGACGTAGTAGTACCTTCTATATATAACGTTTATACTCTTTTAGTAACTTACTAAAGACGAGTATATCGTTTAGATAAGCCGTATAGTAGATATTAAGAATATCGTATAGTACTTTATTAATATAGAACTAGAACGTACTTAGAGCGTTATATAATCTAAAGAGTATAACGAGATATTCGTACTAACTATATTTTATAGAAAATACTATTAACTATTTCTATCTCTCTTTTATATATAACCTATTAAAGGCTACGACTATATTAAATTTCGAGAAGATCGTCGCTTTATATAACTTATTTAAGGTATCTTTAATAGTAGAAATAGAATAGCGATTCTTAATAGTTACTATATTTAGAGTACGATAGTTAATATAGAATCTAATACTACTACTAAGTTTCTTAATAGTAATAATAGAGGATCTTATCGAGCTATTCGAGACGCGTATAAAACCTTTCGCTAGCTATTTATCGAGGTATTTCTTATATACTATCTAGACTTCTTATAATATCTCGTATAGTTTAATATTAGGTAGGGATTTACTTTCCTCGAAGCGGAATTCTAAGTCTTTTTTAGTACGATATAGTAGTAGTATATTAACGGTAAGTTTATAAAATAGATCGATTAGATCGTAAGTATACTTAAGTATTTAAACTTTAAAATCGACTTCGTCTTAAGGTATAGATATAAATTTCTCGAAATCCTTACGTTTTAAGTCTATAGTATATAGATATAGTTTAGTAGAATACTTAATATATTCTACTAGTAATCCTTCTTATTATTTAATATCTAAGATATAGTACTCTAGCTTATTCTTCTTATCTTTCTTTAGGAGATCGACTAGATCTATAAAACTAAGAGTCTATATCGATATACTATTTATAATTATCTTTTATAAGATTAGAGTTTCTTTAATATCTTTTACTTATAATAGAGTATATACTATATAGTCTTAATAATAAAATAAATAGAGTATTATATATATATCTCTATAAAACGTAATAGAAGTACTTCTAGTATTAATTTAAACTCTATAGTAAGTTATCTATATCGTATCTAGAATTAATAGATAGTTAAGATTAAGTACGATAAAGAGGTATAATCTTTTAATATATTTACTAATTATTAGTTCTACTTTAGTATAATAGATAATATATTCCCCTTTACTCTCTTATACTAATCTTATACGTACCTTATTAGTAGCTTTTAGTTTCGGTAAATTATATTATCGAACGAAAACTTCGTCTATAAACTATAAAGTAGTACTATTATTAATTAGTTCTATAGTAAGCTAGCGGACTTAAGCTTACTCCGAAGTAGTAATACTATATTTAACTATAAAGTACTTACTATTTATAACTTCTTCTTCGATCGATTACTCTTTAGTAATACTACTTAATAAAACCTTAAATAAACGTAAAGTCTTAAGTCTCTTAGCTAATCGGTACGCTAATATTTTAGATAGAAGTACAGTCTTATTAGATATTTTAACTACAGTAGCTATATATATAAGTTTATTACTTAGTTAACGATTTAACCTCTTACGCGACTTCCGTCGCTTATAAGACGATAGATACGGCTTCTTCTTACGCTTACTAACTAGATCTAGATCGAGACTTTAATCTAGACTATCTAGTTTTTCTATAAGAATAGCTCCTTATTACTTAAGTTACTATCGTTATTATACTCTAATATACTAGCTATAAGATAAGTATATAAAAGTAAAGGCTCTTAATTAAAATAGCTATTATAATAGTTATATTTATATACTTCGTTCTTATCTATATTAGTATTAATACTAACTATAGCGTTTCGTATAACTCGTTACTGTTATTAATAAGATCGGAAAGGCGGTTTATTTAGCTTACGAATAGAAGTATATTTAAATAACGGGTAGTTCTAATTATAACTAGTATACTTCTACTCCGGATCTTAATATATATAATAAATACCTAACGCGTATATCTTCTCTATATATATATTACCGTCTAGATATTTATATTCCAGTAGAGGTAATATCTAGTATTAGATAGACTATCGTTTACGGTACGTAGGGATCTAATCTTATCGTAACGGAGGTAGAATATATCTATTAGTAGAGAACGAATAGGTACTATCTAGCTTCTTAGTAAGTATAACTAATATAGTAATACGTATAGCTATAGAGCTAATAAATTCTTTATCGATATCGTATCGGAGAGTAACTATATTATTTACTATATCTATAGTACCGTTCCGCGTACTATAAGACGGTAAAGATATACGAAGTATACTATAATATTAACTATAAGTAGAGGTATATAAAGAACGAGTTTATATTTATTAAGAGACGTTCGGAGTAAAGCTAATACGTTTTAATATATTTAGAGCGCGAGCTACTACTATAGATTAATTAAGATCGCTATTAATAGTATAGACTTTAAACTTCCGCTCGTATATCTTTCTTAAGACTTCGATTTAATTAGTAAAGTTATTATCGGTAAGGTATAATTCTAAAGCGAATACAGTATCTTATAGTATCCGAGGAATCTTTATCTATAGATCTTTAATCTTAAAGCTTCTATTAATAAAGTTCTTATTACTATAGTTAATAAGGGTAGTAGTATATCGACTAAAAAAGATCTTAAAATCCTCGTCTAGCGCTATTTTAAGCTTCTTAAACTTAAGCTACGTCTTAAATATATACTACTTATTATAGAAATAGTCGTTTAAAAGTTATAATAAAGTATCGAAGTTCTTAGGTATCTTATCTTCGTATTCTAGTTAAATATTATTAAAGTATCGGTTACGAAAGAGAGTCGCTATATTATTAACGAGTTTCTCGATAAAGAAAGTAACTTTACTATCGTTATTTATAGCTAAGAATTAGCTAATATTAATACAGTATTTTTATTTAATTTTAGTTCGCTAGTTTAGATATTTATCCTTATCGCCGTTAAATATAGAAACTTCGTTACCTATCTCTCGGGTCTACTTCTATTTCTAAGACTCTATTATAATCTACTTATCGACGGTATTATTAGATATATTAAATTTAGTAGCTCGACTAGAGCGAGGTATAAATCTACGAGTAGTAATACTAATAAGTACTAGAACTTATATTTCCGGGATAGATAAGAAAGCTAGTACTTAAATATTAAAATAAGCTCGAGGAACCTACTATTTAAAAGTCTATATTAGAATTCGCTTATAAATTCGATAGTATTAATTCTTATACTTAGATATAGTAATATTCGAATTAATATATTACTAACTATTCTATACTAATATACTATATAGATTACGATCTATAGTAGAACTAGATCTATTATAGTCGTAATAATAATATATTAACGATATAGATCGAACTAGAGGAATAGATACTACCGATACTTAAACTTATAATCGTAATATTACTCGCTCTTACTTAAGCTAATTAATAAACTTTATTATCTTCTCGTATTTACTAGTACGACGCTTAACTCTAAGCTATTTCTTATATAATTCTTATTATAGCTAATAAACTCTATCGTTTAATATCTTCGCTAAATCTTAAAGCTATATAATCTTAGTCTAGTAGATTATTATATTAGACTTAGTCTTCTAAAGATCTTTTTAATATTAAATAATACTAGTCTCTATAGCTTTTAAGTTAGCTTCGTACTTATCGTTATCCCGCTTAGCCTTCTTTAAATCGTTAATAGCGATACGATACTTCTTCTATAATCGAGTATTAAGTTATAAAGTAGATTAGAATACTTAGTTAAGTACTAATATTTCTTATACTATATATAGATCTTTAAGAACGCGGTTCCGATCGTATTTAACTATATTATATTATTTAACTAACTTATCGTACTACTCTTTCTATAATATAAGAAGAGTCTTAGCTCTATTATATTTCTTAACTAATTTTAAGTTAGTATTATAAGTAATAGTATTACTAAGACTTAATCGCTATAGTAAAGTAAAGACTATCTCTATATTACCTAAGACTAAGTCTTTAAGCTACTTTATAGTATTAATTTAAAGACGTTTACTATTATTAAGATCTATATTAGCTAAATTTTAAATCGTATCTAAGGTATTTAATACGATATAGCGGATATTATCTTAATCGTAATATACTCGAATCTATAAACGTAAATTAAGTTTTAGTAAATCTTCTTTATTAAATAGAACTAGTAATTTCTAATATTAGTAGTTAGTAAAGTCTTTAAATAACTAAGTATCTAAATTATTAAAACTAAAGTTAGAAATAACTAAATCTATAACTAATATAGTCTCTTCTTAGTTATAAAGTTATAATCTATTTAAATTAACTTCTTCTTTATAGTCTTTATTTACTTTAGTAATTCGTAGTTCGTTTCTAAGTACTCCTCTATAATTAAACTAAATCTATCGTTATTATATTTATTAAGTATTACTAAGAGTAGCTTATATATTAATTATAACTAGAAGTAGAATTAGTATTTTAGATATAATAAGTAGTTCGTCGTTTTAGTAATTAAAAACGGGAGATCCTATCTATATAGCTAGCTTTAAAGGAGAAGACTTTCTACGATATCGCGTACCGTTAGGGTTATTTAGTATTAGTATTAAAGATTTACGAGTAGTTCGAGTATTATTTACGATTATAAATTAGTTACTATCGATATTCTATCTATCCTACTCTACCGATTAGAATCTAGATTATATTATTCTCTTACGTAGCGCTCTAAATACTAGATTATCGGTCTCGCTAATCGAAGCTATAATATATATAGCTACTTCTTCGCTAAGTTAAGGTATTTATAGATAGTTATCGACTATTAAAGAAAATAGCGATCGGTAGAGGGATAGAGGAAAGTTAAGTTCGTAGTTATAGAACTAACGAGGAAGTTAAGATTATAATTTTCTCTTATTCCTATATCTTTTCTTACGTATTTAAATACGCTAGTTTATAATAATTATAAGTAACTCGGTTACTTTTTCTAAAGTTATTATTCCTTACGTAACGCGCGTACTTTTTCTTATATCCTTATTCCTTAACTTATATAGAAGTCCCTTACTCTTTTAGCTCTAGCCGTCGACGTAGAGGTATATCCTTATCCTTATATCTTTTATCTTTTATCCTTATCTCTTATTCTTTTATCTTAATACTCGATACGTCGTATAAGGTTTCCTTACAGTCTTATAGCTTAAAGTTCGTTCCTTTCTTAAATCCTTAAATCTTTATACTTTCTATATAGCGCTTTCTACTACGGTATAATTACTCCGTAGAGGATCGGTACTAAATAATATCACGGACTACGGGACTAATAGTACGGTAGTTCTAATAGATAGTATTAAAGACTAAGATTCAGTATAAAAGAGAAGGAAAGAAGAGTCGCGAGTCCGAGTCGCTAGTACTATTCTATAAGGAAAGAAGAATCGCGAGTCCGAGTCGCTAGTACTAATTAGTACTATAATTTCGGAATCGTTACTTCTTAGACTACTAAGTAACTAATTATAACTACTACGACCAGATCGATATATAATATTTATTTAACTTAACTTAATTCCGGATAATTTAGCTATAATAATAAGAGCTCGATAAATAAAAGCTATATTATTATCTATAAGAGTAAATAGTCTTAGTCTTCGATAGATAGTTAATATAAGAGTATAACTTATAGTAGATAATAAAGAAAAGAATAAAGTTATTCCGGTATCTTTAAAGACTTTTATAATATAAGATATAGATTCTAAATAGAATAAATATATAAATAACCTATAGTATATCTTAATTATTAAATATAAAAAGACTAAGAGTATTAACTATACTAATAAGCTAGAAGATTATATACTATATATAATTAAGAAAGTAACGAAGTATATTTAACTAGTAAATAGATTAAAAACGAATCCTCTAAGCGATTATAAGTTAGTATATATTAAAAGAAATAGTAAACTTTTAAAGTATATTACTAAATTAAAAGTACTAAAATAGTTTATATATATTTATAATATTTATAGCTACTAAGTATATAGAATTATAGAATCGTATACTATAAATAAATACTAGTAGCTAAAAAGAAGTATAGATATTTTAGTATTTTATAAGTTCTATTCTATATACTAGTTCTTAGAACTATTAAGAATTTCTATTAGTATATTACTTATTTTATATCTATAATCTATAGATTATATCGATTTAGATTATCTTAAACTATTATTACCTCTTATATATAGTAGAAATCGATATATTCTAATCGTAATTAATTACTTTATTAAGTATATAATTATATTACTAATAAAGATAGCGACCTTTACTAATTTAAAATAGTTTCTAGAGTATATAGTATTCTCGATCTTCGGATATTTATAAGTAATATATATAAATAATAGTTTTTATTTTATAAAAAGTATTTTACTAAGCTTTTTAAAAGAATATAGTATTAAATATATTATAATACTTATAAGCTATTTATCGTCTATAGATATAGCGAAGACGAGTATTTAATTATTACTTAGCTAAATACGTAAAGCTATTTAGAATAATAGAGATTTTATTTAAAATTAGAATCTTTTAGTTCTTTAAATAGTATATTAGTATAACTCTCGGTATATATATATATATAATTATACTCTAGTTTAGCTTTTCTTTAGCTTTAGTTTTTAATTTACTAACGCTACTAAAGACTTTAAAGATAAGCTATACTCTAAAGCTTTAATAAACTCTCTTATTTAGTATTAATAAAACTTAATATTAACTATAAAAAAGAATAATTTTATAATATAATTTACTATACTAAATAAGATTCGTAATTAAGTCTTAAGATATCTTTTAGCTAAGTAAAAAAAGATTATAGAATAAAGTTATAGGAAAGTTTATTTAAAGTAAATACTTATAGTAAATAATATAGTACTTCTTTAGAGAATCTAATATAATTAGTAAAAAAGCGATAATAGAAATTAAAGTAGTATAGTCTCTATAAAGTAAAGAAAGTTTATTAGTATAATAAATTAGTTAAGTTATAAAATTTATACTTTAAAAATATTATCGATAAGTATAAAATAAAATATATTAAGATCTAAATACTTAAACTTAAAAGATTATAGATTTTTAGTATAAATAAAGTAAAATATATTATAGAAAATAATAAATAGATTTATAAAGCGATACGAGATAAAATAAATAAGATCCGTAAAGTATAAAAGAAAGTTAAATATATAGAAGATAAACTTTTAGTTAGTATACTAGAAGATACTAATAAGAATCTTCTAAATAATACTAAATTTTTATATTTACTAAGTAAGGAATATTTAAATTATTTTATAAATAATTAAACTATATACTTAAAGAAATATAGTAACGAGAATTAACTATTTTAGAGAAATAAAGAGATTAATTAGTAGAAAATACTAAAGTAATAGAATCGTAGTAAAGATATAACTATATATCTTAATTTATTAAAAAAAATAAATTATAATTAATTAAATTTACAGTTTAGCGTTTAGAGTTCTATTATATATAATTATTCTACTTTTTTATAATTATAATACGGAGAAATATATAAATTAATTAAGTATTAGTAGAATTATAGCGAAACTTAAGCGATAGTATCGCTTAATAAGATTATAGATAGTTATATAGTATTCTTTCTTTTAAAAAAGAGATAGTACTATAATTAGAAGCTTTTTAATTAAATATATATATAAAGTATTAATAGTAGTAAATAAAAGTTAAGTATATAAAAAAAGATAAAGTTATCTATATAAATATTATACTTTTACTTTACTAGAATCTTAAAAATATTAACTTATATAATTAGTTATCGCGAGATAAAGATATATACTAAGTTCTAAGTATCGTTTAATATAAAGAATTATCTAAATAGTTTTAAATTATAAAAGGAAGATTAAATTAATATAGATAGCTATAAGGTAAATCTATTTATTTAAAAGTAAGGCTATTCTTATAAATATCTACGTATTTAAAGTAAGAAATATATCGGATCTATAGATAGATATATCTTTACTTCGAATTATTTTATAATACTTTCTACTATTTTATTCTTAATACTTTCGAACGAACGATACGAAAAGATAAGTAGAAATTATATAAGATACTAGTATAGAATAAGTAAAGTCGAATATAATTAAATACTAATTAAGCGAAATCTTATTTAATTTTATATAAAGAAAATATAGAAATATTTAAGAATTTTAAGAGTTTAAATAAGTATAAGATAGATCGAAAGTGTATAAGATCGAAGATTAAATATCTAAGCGATATTATAGTAGGTAACCGAAGAATAGATCTAAATAAGAGAATTAAATATTTTAAATTAGCTAATAGAAAGTATAAAGAGCGTTATTTAATAGTTAATATAGATTTAAATCTATAAAAAGAAAGATCTACTACTATTACTAAGGATTTATATACTATAAAAGTAGAAAACTAATTAAATTAACTAATATCTATAATTCGATTTAGTATATTTCGAATACTAAGTTTAAAGAAGAGCTTATTCTAGAGCTTAGCTTTTAAATATAACTATCGAATCGAAAGAAGAAAGTAGTTATAGTAAACGATACTTTAAGTTTATTAAGAAATAGTATATAAGAAAAGCTTACTAGTTAAAATAAAAGAAATAACTAAGTCCTTAAAGAAAAAGACTATAGTAGATAATAAAGAATTACTATACCTTAAAGACTTAAGAAATATTATAACTACTAATAAAGAAGAAGATATAGAAATTAATTTACTTTTACTTAAATTAAAGAAAAAATAAGTATTAATTAGTAAAAAGAATAGTAAACTATTAGATACTAGAGTAATTAAAGCTCTAAATCGAGAAAATAAAGTTCTTTTAATAAAGATCGAGGATAATTATAACTATATTTTTTAATTTACTAAATAAAGTACTAGTAAAGTATTACTAAGTCTCGATAAAATCTTAAAAAAGTATTTACTTAAAAGTAATTTAAAGAAAAGAGATTTATTCCTTATATTAATCGAATATACGATCTCTAAAGCTTAAATCTAGAAGCTATAATATCTAAATAGTAAATCTCGCTATTAAAAGAAAGTAGTAGCTAAAGTTAAAAAACTTTTAAAAGCTAAATATAAAACTAAGAAACTTAATAAGGAGATTCTTAATTACTAAAAGATATTATATTATAATAAGCGATAGAACTATAAGAACTATAGTTTTATAAGTAAAGAAAAAGAAGAGTCTTAAAGCTTTAAAGATAATAAAGCGGAACTTAGTATTAATATAGATATAGTAGATAAAGTTTTCGGTATAAAAGAGATAGGATCTTTATAATAAGTTATATCGATAAAAAATCGTCCGATATTTATATATAACTATCTTTAAACTTTAGAATATAATACGTAACTACCGATTAAGAAAGCTAAATAGTTAATTACTAAGTAAAAAGTAAAAGCCTTTATATTATAGTATAAGAAAATAGAAAGTAAAGATTAAAATAACTAGCTTAAGAAGTATATTTCTTTTAAGTAATAAAGAACTATATATATAATAAGTAACGCTATCTTAGTTAATACTAATAATCTAAGTATATTAAATAGTTAAGAACGCTAATATATATAAAAAAAGAAGTCTATCTAAGATAACTTTAATTCTATTATAGAATAGTTCGAGTTTAGTCTATAGTTACTTTCTAATTTTATATTAATAGATATAATTATTAATAGACTTAAGAATAGATTATTAATTACTATTAGAAAGGATCGTACTTTATCTAACTATAATACTATTATAAAGTAACTTTTATCTATCTATAAAGAACGTAAATATAATATATAAATACTAAATATATAAAAGAAGTACTATAAAGATTAAATTAAGTAATATAAATCTTAAGTAAAAGCTCTTTAGCTATAGATCTATATAATTAGCTTAGATAGTATATAAATATATCCTTACTATATACTTAACGATATAGAGAACTATAATCTTTAAATCGATAATAAGTTTAAAAGTATCTATATTAAAAAGCTAAAGAAGCTTATTTAAAAGTATATTATAAGTAATAAAGTACTACTTCTTTAATCTAAAGTCTTATTTAAAGTAGATATTCTTATTAAGAATATTATAAAAGACGATACGGAGATTATCGATACCTTAGTAGTAAAATATTAGAATCTTCTTAGTAAAATTAGGAATAACCTCGTTATCTAAAGATTCGTAACTATTACTAAAAAAGTTAAGAAAGATATAGATCCTTAATACTAAATAAATAAATCTTATCGATTTAAATTAGATAAAAAGATTTATACCTCCGATAAAGCGTCTTTAGGTAACGAGATTAACGATATCTCTACTTATATACGACTTAATCTCGAGGTAGATATATACTAATTAACCGAACGATATACTAATATATCTAGCTACCGAGCTCTTTATCTAGAATATACTCGTAGTAGTATAGTATTCTAAGATAATAACGACTTTCTCTACGAGTTATTTAACGATAACGAGCTATAGTAAACGTAAACTATTACGAATATAGCTATTAGAACGGCTAAAGGATCTACCTAGAAATATAAGTAACGAAGTAAGTTAAGCGATATAAGGTAATAAGATAGTAATAAAGAAAAAGAGTACGTAACTTAAGTCTAAGATTAATAAAGTTATACTAGATCGAACCTTATATACCTTAAGCGACTTTAGAAGATAGATTATATCGAGTATATAGAGATAGCTTCTATACTATCTACTACGACTGTATAGTTAATTTATATAACGAATTACTATATACCTTTCGTACTAAGACTCTTAGTTACTATTCCCTTACCCCTTTTAGATATATAAGAACCTACCTTAGGCTGTAAGACTCGTCGAGTAGTTTATAATATAAACTACTACTCTTACCGAGCTTAGATACGATATTCCCGAAGATAAAGAGCTAGAACTAGTTATATTATATTATAGTATCTCTATTAATCCCGCTCTTCTTAAAGATAAATAAGAAGGCTGTATACTATAGTAGACGACGCTCTTTACTGATAGATAGTAACGTATATACTTATTTAACGACGACAGTATTATTTCTTTATATAGAAAACTAAAAAATATAAAAATATCTAATATTAAGTATATCTAATATAGATTATAAAGCTATATATTTAAGCGGATATATATTATAGTAGGCGACTGTATTCCTTTAGTTACAGTACTTCTATTACTATATTTATTTAAGGACATTAAAAAAGCGTTAAAGATTTAAAAAGGTATTATTTAAGAATATTAGCTATACAATAGGTAGGTAAAGATATATAAACCCCGGACTTAGTTCTTATTACTGGCCTTTCGTTATCTACCTTCTTTTAAGAGGGGGATGATATTGGGCCTATTATGGCAGGTACGACCCATGTCGCGTCCCACACGCTGCTTTTACATAGACCAAACTTAGCTAGCTAGATACCACACAATATACGACATTAGTACTAGAACCTCACAACATCTACCAAAAAGTCCACAATATATTCCTGGTTCGTCACGAGTATTCGCGCGTGACAAACGCTAATCACACGCACATGTGAGGTTCAAAGCGACGTGATCCATAGCTCTGAACGGTACAGCACCGTCGACGCCAAGCTTCCTAGAAGCCCGTAGGGTAGTCGAGATCTGCCATGCCTGCAAGAAACGAATCGATATGGCCTAGCCGCTCCTCGGAAAGCGTGTCTGGCACTTCGACATTGTCATACCCTTCAGCATACTCCTTCTCGGCAGCTAGCCACTGCTCCGGCACCGCATGACCAGACTGCAAGAAAGCGATGTACTCGTCGTTTGACAGAATCAATGGCCCTCGAAGCTCAGTTACCACCGGTTTAATCGGTGATGGCTCAGAGGCAGAAACACTCTCACCGACGTCTTCCTCGAGCCCTGGTTCCTCGTCATCGATGATCACAACCTCATTTGGCCCGGCAGGACTCGAGCTCGGCTTCACACTGCTGCTCCGCTGGGCTGCTTCGGGGTATGGTGAAGCTAAGACCCTGGAACGTTTACTTGATGGCAGAGCGCTGCCGGAAAGACCATGATCCTCTTCGAGCTCAGCTATTCTACGCTTTTGTGCCGTGCCTGGAATTGTGTCTGGCTGTTGCCCAACATTTGTACCAGCAGTAGCACGATGCGTAACATTTGAGGCAACGTGAACTTGAGCACGAAAGTGGTGATGTGGCTCCTGGTTGTATAATGAGCCCACGCTTATCAGCGCCTTGTTCTCGAGCACAGCAGCTACTCCCGGCCGTCGTGGATGAGGCTGTTGAATGCTATCACCTGTACGTCTATCCTGTCTTATTGAACTGTGGTTATTCTGACTGCCTTGTGATGTTGCAAGGTGCTGAATATGCTGACCCGCAGCGTGATACTGTTGTTCAACGCTTGGTGGAATAGCAGAGCTAGTCTGTGGCGCCGAAGGACGTACAAATGGCGATGGAGCGTAAGCCGCTGCAGGAGGCCGCTGAATTCGTGGAGTTGGAAGAGGAAATGGCGACTGGGCCGGATGCACTTTGTTGACAGTACGCGAAGTCAGTGGTGGTGTCTGTTGGACTCTAGGCATAACGCTTAGATTTTGTCCGTACACATGTGATGCTGTGGAGGGAAACTGCTGCTGAGCTGCCATGGCACTATTTGTTGTCGATACCAGTCGCATATTGCTTGATACAGAGAGAGGGGTATGTATCATTGGCCGCTTTTGAGTGTTTCTCTGCTGCTGGTGAAGTAGAGGTGATGGGTCGAGAACAGGTTGAGTTGGAGGCAAGGAAGGAGCATCCCTATGCAGTTTCTGTGCATGTGAGTACATGGCAGGAGACTGCTGCTGCTGGGATAATTGCATCTGGGCGAGATTAGACTCTGTGAGCGGAAATTGACAGGGAGCTCGAGCTGTCGATTGAATCTGCGAAGCCATACTGGCGTTCGCGACCTTCATCATCTCCTGGTATTTCTGCTGTTCGACCATGATAACCTGCTGCTGGTATTGCAACTCCTGATACATGAGACGCCGTCGTTCGGAATCGCCTTGCATCGGAGGACCTGCTTGGTATCGTTCAAGGACCTGTTGCGGAGTGCGAGTAACCGCCATGTAGGCCGCTGGAGCGGCTGAAGCGGTTGTATTTCCCAGGAAAGGCGAAGCACTGGGCATATACTTATTATCATACGGTCTTATAGCCGTAGGATTTGATGGAAGAGGACATCCAGCTCTGTTGTATACTTCAGAAACCTGAGCCTGTTCAGAATGATTGCTCTCCATTCTCGGACGCTTGATGTTTTTTGCAGAGTCAAGCATGTTTGCCGGTTGTTTACGCTTGGCTGGCACGACAAATCCAGTATTGCCATGGTTCGTTGGTATGCCCGTTTGCAGGGGAGAGAACCGCTCGCCAGAAGCTGGATGGCTCCCATGAGCGATTGAAGGATAATACACTTTGGGAAGATGAGGATGCTGCGACATTGCTACCCGCCCAGAGCTTGGCTTGTTAGGAGCTTGATGAGCCTGTCCTCCTAGACTGGGCTGGAGTCGATATGCTTGCGGGTATTTAGAGACCGATGAATCAGGAGGAATTATGGCTGTTCGACCAACAGAATGAGTGGTATTTGATGTTTGAGGTCTCATCGGTTGTGGTCGTCTGATGTTTGGTATTCGAGATCTGTCCATCACGTCTCCCTCAGCGATACGCAGAGGTGAGTTTGGAGAGACTAGGTTTGAGCCATGGTAAGCACTGTCAGCAAATTGGATTGGTCCAATTGGTGATTGTGCCTGGTATGCGGTTTCGGACAGACCATCGATCAATCTCTCTGGTGACTGGTTGAGCTTCTGATACAGATGAAATTGCTGTAGATCACGATTCTGTCGTCGCCGACGTTCTTGAGCTAGACGAGGATCGATCACATCGGGGATCGTCTCTGGCGTCGCGCTGGTCGGGAGGGCGATAGGTGTACCATTGTTGTAGTTGACGCGGCTGGAAGTTGGCAACATGTTTCCTGGCTTAGCTTGAGGACAGTGTTGTCGACGATGAGCACGTTCTCACGAGGTTCTGATTGAGTACGTAGGTGCCTGTCTACAAGCAGCAGTAGAAATGTGGCAGGCAGAGTATTCAGTGAAGGACTCAGTTTTGGATCAGCTCAATATGGTGGATGAAATGAAATGCTCAGAAGAACAAAAAGGTTTTCAAGCTAATGAAGAAGACTTGTGGAAGCGGGCGAAGAATTAGGCTCTCGTTGTAAGTGACGCGAAGCATGAGTCAATCGCATCGCGATCTGTTTGTTTGGAAGTGACAGTTTCACTTAATTTCCTACCATCACTGCCACGCTCCTCGATGCTCGCCAGGCACCGGGACGACCGCCGAGCATCCTGAAGGGCTTTCACAGCTCTCATGAAACGTTGCTGCCTTACTTTAGTTATAGCAAAAGAACAATGACCTAGAGGATGCAGTAGCATTTCCGAGAGGTTGCAGTAAGTAATTTCTTCAATTCATTCCACTAGGTTGTATCATTCTAAGCATCTCCGTCAACAGCTTTCTCCTGCAGCCACTCAATCAACCAATCTGCTCTCTTCTCATACTCAAACCCATTCTGTCGATGCCAATGCAGACAGTCTCGCAGGTAAAGCCAATTACGATCCACGATCTCAACATACCACTTCTTAGCGCGTGCTTGAGCAGACTCATCCCAAACTGTCTCTGATTTCATCTTACTGCTCAGTATGCACATGTAGGCAAAGAAGAACTCTTCCACTTCCCTTTCTGTCACAGGCCCTTTTGTTGCCAATGGGGTGTTGCTGGTAAGCTGCTTCGCTACTAGTTTCTGGTGCTCTTGTGCGGTAATGCAAGAGAGTACTAGACTCCAAACGTAGGTGAAGAAGCCTTGGACTTCTGCATACACCGCATTTTTGTCATCTGAAACCCTATTATCGATCATGCCATTGACAATTTCGACGAGCATAGGAAGCAGGTTCCTACTGAAAGGTGCGTGGTAAGTTTTGATGAATTGACGAGTGAGTGGGTTGCGTGCTTGACTAATTTCTTCTTCCGATAACGACTCCATACTTCGTTTCTGTTTGTTTATGCGCTTCACACTGGCTTGTTGTTGATAGTGTGTTGTGCTGTTCGTGCGGTAGATGCTCGCTGCTTGCGATGCAGAGTCTGACATGAGATATGACACCTCTAAGCTAGATGGTGCAAAGGAGATCAAGGCAGTGGATACAGGCGGTACTCTTGGAACAGCATCGATTTGTCTGCCTATGGTGTTGGTTCTTCTGCGCGGTATGGGGCTTGTTGCCTTCCTCTTCCTTTGTAAAGGACTAGACACGGGCTCGTCACTCGACTCTGTGACTTCCACGCTGCTCGATGTCGCAAGACGGGGTATTGTTTGCTTCTTTCTTGATGACTTGTGAGCTTCCTCTATGGCTTCTGGGCCAAAATCGCATTTGTGGGCGCTGTTACGCCTCACACAAGTATCACAGACTGGAGGGCTACCCTTACACCCTTTCTTATGCTTGATGCAAGGACCGCAGCGAAAGCCTCTTTTCCGGTTGCCATCTGGGGCGAAGACGTTTGGATCGAGCTCTATAGATTATTAGGTGGATGAGACAGAGAATGCAAAGTATGATTTACCTCTGTTCCGCAACATGGTGGTAAAGGTTGGTTGGGGTATGATTAGGATATAGTAATCGACAACAAAGTCATGAGTTGTCGGGAACTCGGCGTCGTAAATAAATATCCAGTGAATAGCTTAGTGACATTGCTGCAAGATTGATGAGTCAGTGAAAGTGAAACCTTCACCGTGGACACTCCAGTATTTTAAGAGGCAGCATCACTAGTAACAGTAGTAGCTGTTCTCTCAAGTCTTTCATACAACGCTTACGATATGACATGTACTTCTCTTCGACTTATGGGTTGTGTGAGGTATTCCTCGTACTGTAGAAGTGGATTCCATTCCTTGTCTGAACATTTCAGACACCCACAGTTACTGGTAACAGAGACGTTGTCGCTTGCAAAAACGATAGCTGCGAGCGCCGCCTCAGCATCTGTAGTCGTGTCTATGCATGACCAGATCTCCTGATGAGGTATCCTATGTAAACCTTGGTGACGCTGATGATGTACACGATGATCCTTGAAGGGTCCATTCAGCTTACTGAGAGGGTAGACTCCGTTAAACCAAGCTACAACACCTGGTTCTGCCTGAGCTCGTTCTGCTCTTTTCGCAACGTCTCGAGCCCTTTCATAACCTGGTGGTAGCTGATGTTTCTGGCTCGATCTCGCCATTGAGCTTGTTATCGCAAGTGAATTGCTGAACTGGCGCGAAACTGGGATAGCAATATCGCGTGGCAATCATTGATAGATATACAGCCATTGTATGATAGTGGCTAAGTGAATCATTGTTCCTCGTTGCAAGTTTCAGATGGGAGAACGTAGCTATTTCCGGAGGCAGAATTTCCTTTGTTTGTCTTACAAAGTCATCGATTGGATTTTCAAGAGCTTGAGCAGGGTTTCTCTATCCGAACTCAAAGCGTCAGAAGCTGAAAGGACTCAAGGATGCACTGAGCATATCCAGCATATGGCTTGTTTACCATTAACCTGAACGACGGCATTCATGTTGGCGTTGACTAGCACTAAAAATCGAGTGTCCTCAGCTCACCGTTGCTGTAGTCTTTCACGACAACCTGCTTGGCAAGTGATCAGATATTGCAGGCCATTATACAGTGGCTGTCGTCCAATGCGTGCAAGCTGCTTCTCGCATGGTGCCGGAAGCAATCCATGAAGTCAGTTCCTTTTCGAGCAGATCATCACGAGCATGCTCGGTGCGATTTCATCCCTGCGGCTGCAGTCGAGGTCTATGATTAGGCGACCATGACTGCAAGTAATTTGCAAGCTCACGAACACAAATTGCGAAACTGAATGGAATATTAACAAGACTGATTGGAGAACGAGAAACCTCGATACAATAGAAGTTGACTTGCTACAGCACGGAAAGTTCCTGCTCGTTTCGGGACAGGAGCAAGCCTAAATGAAGCAAAAATTGGCGACAATCGCTAATTCATAGGCATCCGGTTGAGTCCGACATCGCCTGAATCGCCTGGACCAAGGAAGATAGCCCAACGTGCTCAAAGTTGCAGGTTGGTTTAGCAATCAAGAGCTCGATGGATGAAATATTGGCATGTACATCAATTTGCTGATGAGCTTCTATAATCAGGGTATCATCTTGAACAGAAAGCAGGAGTATCAAGGAAACTCCGCGAATGCTACCATCAATAAGCACATAATCCACCACCTTCCGTCTCCATGTTCCAGCTACCTGCCAGACCGACGAGTGCAGAATCATCGTTTAGGTCATCAATACCCAACCTCAATCTCATGCTCTCAACATCGACCTCTTGATCAGCTTCCGAGCGGCGACCGCCAGTCAAGACCTTTCTAGCCCAGTTATCGATTGCCGGCTCGCCTGTTTCGTCTCTAGCCTGTTTCAAGAATGGTATCAGAGCTGTTCCACCAGTCCCACGCATTTTCTTCTTCTTCTGGTTCTCATCATTGTCCTTGTACCGTATCGAAGCAATGCCCCGGCCACGGATTGCGGGCGCAGGTGCTGCGTCAGGACTTCGTGTCTCACCAGCTCTTGGTCTGCTCTGACTTCTGGCTTCCCGACTCTTGACGATGATGTACCTGGATACCATCTGGATATGCTTATCGCGCAGTGATCGTAACATGGCTAGACATGCATCATATGCTATTGTCAAGTTCCTGTCACGTGTATTGGTTTCAACATAATTTCGAACATTGGCAACGGACTCGACAGCTTGAAGGAAGCGTCTGTGTGGACCAGGCATGTATTGTCTCATCTCGTGAATAAAATTGTGTCTCGACTTTGGCGCGACGCCGGATTCGGCTTCTGACTCTGAGGTATCACCTGCTTTTGCGCCTGTAGGTCGATGCTCGACACCCAGAAAGATATCGAAGAGCTGGATAAGACTGCTTTGAGCATTCGAGCCACCACCGTACTGCCGCCAGGAAGAGTTTCGGCTACCATCATCGTAATAGACACCATGCGGTAATCCTGCATCTTTCATGTTCTTGCTTCCTGCCAGGAAAGGCCTTATGCGGTGGTAGAAGACGTGTGGATCGCAGTTTTCGTACATTCTCGTCAATATCGAGCCGACTTCGTCGACAATTTCAGCTATCGTCCTCAGACATTCTGTGACTGTCTCTCTGTCGTCATCTCTTACCGCTTGAATTGCCTCGAGCATCAAAGGTATGGTAGAACCACCTTTCGCTTCTATTGCTACGCTCACGAGGTAGAACCATTGCTCGTCTAGGGAGCCCGTGTACGTTATCATCGTAGAGAGGTTCTCGAGCGTCAAGCCATCTTTCAAGAAAAGCGGCTTGTAGTTCCACAAGCACAAGCCTGCGTATGTGGCGACTGGTGGCAGCTCCAGATGCTCACAGACCTGTAGCAATGGGTATGTGATTGGAGGAGGAAGCCGTTCTGCTGGTTTTTCGCCACCCCATATGTAGCCATGTGCCAGAAAGATCAAGACTGTGTATGCTCTTCGCCATTCTGCTTCTGTATAGAGATGGGTGGCAGGAATGACAGGAAGCTTGTCTATGACTGTTCTCAACCTCTTACTCAACAGCAGTGACTGGAGATTGGCTATGATTCGTTCCCATTTCTCGTAGACAGGGTCGGGGAGACATAACAGTGGGAGCTCGACAGGTAGGAAACCGGTGGTGGGTGAGATCTGGTAGTCCTGCAAACGGGGCAGTGGAGGCAACATCATGCTTCACCTCCCAAGGCTTCTGTTGCTGTCTATCGGAGTACGAGTCAATGGTAGGTCGAGTAGTGATCGAAGACTGTTCACAGTGATTTAGACAGGCAACAATGTGTAGTGGTTAGCTGTCACGATAGGAAAGCGGAAGGATGTTTTCCTGGGTTAAAGCTGCGAGTGCAGAAAAACAGAAGTTCGCAACCTCGTAGTGAATTATGCAGCTTACAGGAAAGTGAAGAACATCTTCTCGTGGGACATCTGTACGTGGCTGACCAATCGATCAAATCTCAAAACTGTGAAAACATCGTTTGTTCTGCGTAAGACCGAGATGAATCTGGGTGGGACAACCCGCAAGACCGATTCCTGCCGAGTCCGGAGGTGGAAGCTCGCAAGATCTAGACATCAAGCATGAAAAGTCTATACGATACGAATGATCCATCACTTTAATGTCAGGCACACTCGAGGAAAGAACCAAAAGATTGCATTCAGACTGAGATCATAGACATAGGCGGATGGTCAGCCGTAAAAACCACAATGCACGCACTTCATCTGTACCTTGTCTGTGCGATGGTACTGCTGCATCGTGATGTCACTTTAGTCGCCTGAACCACAAGGCACCAAAATTGCAAGCATCGAGAGAGAGAATGACAACGCAATCTGGTCAATACGCAATTGGTAGTTTACGACGACGCGCAGATTAGAAAGGTCGGGTCGTGGTGTGAAATTAGATACCAACAGGAATCACCAAAAAATTGCAGTACATAGGCTCTTTAGCGAAAAGTATAGGTCAATCATCCTAGATATCTTAATCTGTCCATCATCAACACCTGGCCCAAGTCAAATCAAAATAATAGTGGTAACTCAAGCTCATTCCGCCTTAGCGCGATCCTTGCATCACAGCGTAATTTTGTGGTTGGTATTGCTGGTTTTGCTGCGGTTGGCGATGCTGGTTTTCCTTGTTGCTGTCTTCGAGTTCTTTCGGTGGCCTGGGCGGCGCCTCGTCGCCAGGTAGCTCTGCAGCGAAGCTCTTTCCTCCTGCATAGTCAGGTCGGGGAGACCGCATAGGATCAGGCGCAGAATAGTTAGTTGGCCCCGAGTAGACAGAACCATCGACACTGCTTTGATTGTCAGACTGAACACCGGACCATCTACCTTGTTGTGCTCCCGGAGATTGACTTGGTGAGGTTCCACCGAGCTCTGAGTAGGTCGAGAATCTGGTTTGGCTGGGAGGTCTCAGGTGTGCTGCATACTGCGTGTCACCCTGCATCTCGATTGCAAGCCCATTTTGCTGGGCAGGCTGGTAATAGCTTTGCCTTTGGTTCTGTTGCTGAACGTGATATGGTGATTGCTGTCCTGCTGAAAACGTCGATTGAGGCCTTTGCGAGAAAGAGCCGGAGGGCGATCTAAGGTTCATTCCACTTGGACCATATACGCTGGGTGAGAACGGTGGCGCGGGCGAGCTCGATTCCTGCTGCATACTTCTATCGTGTGGATTTGTGGTCCTCAACCGTCCCGAATCATCGAACATGGCTTGCAACACTCCAGCATCTATCAGCTCTGCTTTCTTGATCATGCGATCAATCATGGTCTTCGACGCGGCTTTGAGCTCTTTCTTAACGAATGACAACATAGTCATGTTGCACTTGATTTGCGTATCCGTGCGCAGGTACAAGCCCTCCGAAGGCGCATTGCTGCCCAGCTCTTTTGCTTCCGGTGGCTCACCTGGTTGATTGCCTTTGATCTGGTACTTGTGTCGTAAGTCGACGCCGAACGGCACATACATATGAGTCTGCACTCCCCACGGCATATCGTGAAAACACCCTCTGAACGTAATCTTGCTAGAGCCCATCTTGCCTATTCCTGGCACGAATTGGACACGTTCCTGAATCTCATACCAGGTCGAGTAGAATTCATCGTTTGGTGCATCACGAGGAGCTTTGATAGGGTGGTATTCCAGTACGAGAGGATTGAGGGTGATGAGTTCGCCATGACTCTGAAGAAGTTCTATAGCAAGCTGTCGCGGAATATGGGAGGGAATAGGGTCAATCGTCGTGTATAGCGTTTTCATGGTGGGTAGGCATGCAACTCACTCGTGCTTATCAGTGAGATGTGATGTTTGGGTAAGACGTGATCAGATGCGCAAATATTGTCAGAATCATATAAGAACAACTAGCATGATCACTCGACGTTGCCCAACACCCTTGTATTAAGCGGTGGCTCGGGATGTCCTAGCATGTAGGTAAGCAGCCCAGGAACGAGGTTGATCCGAACAACACGACTGATGCGACTCCCGCACCATGATGGCGCAGTAGTTGCTGCTAGCTGCCCAGCACAGACTCGTCATTCCACAAACGAAACTTCGGCAGGTGGATGCTCCAAAACCCTCCTGCTTCAGCTATTTGCTAGAGGCGTCGAACCTCCCCAGGCTGTCGAAAATAGGCCAAGCCCTACGAAAGTTAGGCCTTCCAACTTCCGTGCTCCGATGAACCCTTGAACATTTGTCACGTTTGGACGATTTCACCCGTAGGTACCTGCCTGTTGTCTTGTCAAGTGTGTTCGGCGCAAAGAACATAGCTCGTCGCCAAACATCTCGCGCGAATCACCGCCATGATATGGGGCCGTCTCGGGCAGTCGTTCTTGTCGAACCGTCAAGAAATTGTGCCTGGTGGTAAAGATTGGTTTCTGCTTTCAGTCCCACGAGAACTGAATGTTATCTAATAGCTCTGCTGGTGCTAATGCTGAGTCGCACATATCGGACACGAAATCTTCTCCAAAGACAGCAATGCGCGGTCACTCATTCTTCGGTACTCTCCTTGTCTCGCAGGCAACTGACGATATATGTAATATTTGCGGTCATACCGATCTCATAGCAGTCGAGCAAACGGAAGTGTGAAGACTAAACTTTCCCAGTTCACGCAGCCCTGTATCACCAGGCTTGCTGCGACCACTCGAGATATCACTTAATGATGACGGTTTGCAAAATGCAGTTACTAGTGGTTCATAACCCTGATGCGTTGTACTTGATCTGCTCAGCAGATTCTCTATTCCCCTCAAGCTGTCTTTCACAGACGGTAGACTCTAAAGACCCCAAACAGGCTTGTGACAGAAGCATTTCATTGGTTCAGTATCGACTGAATCATTCGTTATCGATTTATGACAATGACACACCGTGTAATCGAGAGCGAATGCAGATGTATCAACCTGGACTTTGCTGAAAACGAAGGGGAAGCATGGGCACAAGCTACCTCTAATGATGCAGGTATCATGTCAAGTACAGCCTATATGGCAGCTCTTGACGGACAGCAACATTTCTGGCCACTTAGGTCATCATCTCTAGCCTTACAGAAGTCTGTGCTTAACATTACCCGGGTTAGAGAAAATGAGAACGACTACGAAGAGAACGAAACGAAGTCGGCACTGACATTGCCCCATGATATATCAGCTGAACCACATCACATGTTTGCTGCCAGGATCCCACTTGAGAATAGGCTTTCTGCATCCACGGAGCTCATGAGATCAGCTCTGGGAGGTGAGACCGTGTCAAAGATCGAGTTCGACGAACTATTCAGCACTTATCGAGATCTCCTTAGCCAGCATAGAAATCTGCTACACCGACAGCAGAAGATAGAGCAACAGCTCCAAGCAAATCAAGCCATTGCTCAACACAGGCATGAATCGCTCATTGCTCGAAGCGATTCAACGAGTCAACAAGGGCTCTATACTTTGCGTTACGAGGACAGTCATGTCGCTATCACCAGAGTGACTGTGAGCTCGGAGAAGCGGAACAACATAAAACGTGTGCTGGTCAAGATCGAAAATTTGAGCATGAAGCTGACAAGAGCTGAGCTTCACTCTTATTTACACAGATTCAAGAACAGCGGCAGAAAAGCAAAGGAGAGAATCACTGCCTTTCGCGGCCTGTCAAAATATAGGAGCACCTCGAGACTTCCTGGACCACGCGGGGAGTGATGGCTAAACACCTGGGCGCTTGTACTGTGGTTTGTATATTCTGTGAGCTGTGCATTCGATAAAGATGACTGTTCAAGTGAAGAGCTACGTGCGCAACAAGTGAATACACTGCTGTCATTATCAGACTTTTCTATTATTCTAGCACGGGCTCTTAGAGCCATGTATTGGTAAACCTGCTTAATTATACCATTTCTTTTCCATGCACTAACGCTCTTGCTAAGATGTCCCATCACAATAAGATGTCCTGGTTCCATTCCATTGCCATATTGACATTGGAAATTCGTGTCTCGATTGCACCAAGGGGAAGAAGGCTCACAGAGCTTGCCCTGCGATATTGTCAGTCACGTGATACGCCCTTTTATGCGCCAATACAATACCATGTGCTCGTTCTTTGCGGCTCTGACTGACATCACCACAGGTCCTGAGCTTTCTCACTATCAATGATCCGTTTTGGGCGATAGCAAGATGATCATTCAACGCCTGCTCAGCAGGGTGGAACATGGAGCGCTTCTCATATTTCAGTCGGTGTGATAAGTGATACGAAGACGCCATCAGCTGTCACTTGGGAAAATAATGGCCATGACGATCCCCGTGCTTCATGCTATCTTGTACTTGCTTCAAGAAGCTCGAACAAATATTGATTATGGTTGCGCATGAGCATATTTGTATTATAGGTGCTGCTGAACATGTGATGTGTATACTGGTAACAAGGGTGAGTCTCTCGTGTAGAGACCAATGTGGCAATTGCCTCTACGGGGGCTAACGGATTTTGTCGAAATACACGAAATCATGCGTGGTAAAAACAGATACAATTCAAGCACATTGCGCAATGTCAGCCGCAGCAGCATCGTCGGACTTTGACGACCAGGAGATGCAGAGCACTTACAAGACGTGAACAGTTTCTACTTGAAAGGTCGACCGTCACTTTCTGTATCAAGCATAGTACAATCACTGAAGTTCCGCTGAAGAGTCTTGGAAGCAAGCTGGGCTGATAGATCTTTAAGAACTGGTCAACGATTCGAATCCTCCATAATGACCGCCTGAAAAGCAAGTGCAGGACTATGAAAAAGACCGTTGCATAAGCCAGCAATGAGTACAAACATTGCGACTCAAAGTGAATTAGTGAACATGCACTATTCGATCAAGCACAAGTGGCATCAGACACTTTCGAACAAATGATTGTCTGAATATGGCGATAAGTGTCTGCTAGTGACAAAAGCACAATCTCTATTTGGTTGATCCAATCTGTGGTTCACGACTACTTCTCTTATAACATTGTCCCACATCCTTCATTGCTTGACATATTTTAGACAACCACAATCGATCAACTATACTGATCCAACCGAGTACCACGATCAATCTGTACATCATTTGAAAGCTCAAATCCGAACTTAACAAGGTGAGAAGCTCTGCTATCAGTGCTTCGTTCTGTTGCTTCACGACCAGAGCATTGTATAACACATATACTGCGCAGTCTTCCAGGCCCTCACTGACACTACCTAGGCTTCAGGATGACAAGTCACCTTAACGCGGCCGAGACGCTCTCCAGAGGAGCAATAGTAAAGCCAGCCGACGGACAGAATGCCAAGCAAGAAGGACAGAAATGCTTGACATGCATAGGTACGTGAAGCTAAAGCTCACATCCAGTCGTGACTAACCAGTCGCTAGCGAATAACAGAAGCTGTCGAGGCACCGATGTGGTCAACGGAGATTGCGCAATCTGCCGAGGTGCAACTGCGCGAGAAGGTGCGGGTTTCAGAAGGCGAAAGTGCTTCTGGCTTGAGCCTGCGAACAACATTGCAACATACCGGGAAGCTCAGGAACACTACGGCTCAGTTCGAATCCCTGCAAATACAAAAGCAGGTCGTGCAGCTGCGGCAGGTGGAACGCAGGCTGATCACGGTGTCGAGGACATCAGCTTTGCTGAGATTGATACTCACGAGCTCGAGAGACGTATACTAGGACAGATGATCGTGCAGCTCAGGGATGAGGCTGGCGTCAGTGATGATGCTGCCTCGAACTACACAAGCTTGCTTGCGCTTACAGTTGTCGCATTTGATAGGATTGGAGATCAATATCCAACAGGCAGTGATCTCAGAGCGCAGTGGCTCGTAGCATTGGATGTGGTTCATGGGATTCTGATTGGTATGAGAAACCAGAATGAGCCTTTTGGGCGGGTGGAAGTCTTGACACTACTCTTAGGTGTCGACACATACACCGACAACATCTTTCAGTAGTTCGAGCGGTCATTGAAAAGCCTTGAGGTCTCCGCGAAGGGGACTTTTGAGACAACGATAGTAGCACAGCTCTTTAATCATGATAATCATCGTCAGTACCACAAATGCCATAACGCAGGTCACTCTGTTGTTCAAGCTAGCCCTCGCTTCATCGTACTTGGTTGATGCTCAGTCCAGGCTAAAACCTAGCAAGTGAACTGCCTTGCAAGTGACGCGCGAGTAAACACTAGTGGCTTGCTTTCGCAGCTTCGTTTTGATGGCCCAGTCATCTCTGTCACAATCATCGTCCATTATTATTATTGATTGATACCTTTCCTGACAACCACAATCGATCTCTTAAACAGATCCGAGTAGAGAAGCAAACGCAATCGATACATCCAACGATCAGATCAGATCTGCATAAAGGTAAGAAAGCTGTCTTCCTCATGATCATCCTTCCATATCATTGTTATGATATATTCAAGTATATATCGCGGACCCAACCGTCACTAACATGTCGCAAGCAATCACAATGGTCCAGCATCATAGCGCACAAGAGACCCTCAACCGCAACCCCATCAGTCAGCCTGCTGATGGCCCTAATGCCAAGCAGGACGGTGAAAAATGTCTGACTTGTATAGGTGTGTAAGACCTACCCAAATCAAGTATTCGGCTGACAAGCATATAGCATACGGGAAACCCTGTCAAGGTACTGAAGTTCGAGAAGGCCGGTGCATGTCCTGCTGGGGAATACCAGGCGTCAGTGGGACTCGACGCAAATGCTGCTGGCTGGATGTGGCCAATAATGTGCACACCTATGAACAGGCGCAGAACTTCCGTGCCTTGACGAGGATCCCGCAGAACACTGTTGCCGGACGATCGCTCAGACAGGGCCAAGTTGATGACGATGTCGATGACCTCGACTTCACTGACATCGCCACGAACTCCCCTGAGCGACGACTTCTGGGCCAAATGATCATGCGACGCCTCGCCAGGTCTGGAATAGTCGACATTGCGACCAACAACTACGATAGTCTTCTGGAGCTAACGGAAGAAGCCTGGGATATACTTGTGCAACGAGGTGAAGACGAAAGTGGCTTTCTCGTGGCTGCAGATGTTATCGAAGGTATTTTGGTGGGCATGAGGAGACGCAACCAGCCTTTTGGTAAGGTAGAGGTTCTCGTCCTCCTTCAGGGCGTCGACACATACACAGACAACGTCTTTCGTGTATAGACGCAATTTTTCAAGAGCAACATGCCAGAGTAAAGAGCCATAATGATAGAGAGGTCAACCTTAACATAGCGAGTTGTCAACAATGTCCGTAGGCTTGAAAGATGATGTCTCGATTCAGACTTAAGTCATATTTGCCTTTGCTGGAAGCAAAATTCGATGAGCATGCGTTCATATTACTGTTTGTATCTTCCTCTCCACCAGGCCCAGAAATGATCTCATTGTGACAAGCAGAAGACTGTCATTTCAGTGGATGCGAATATCAACATGAGGCACAGCCACGAGGTTCTGTCCTAAGTGGACGAGTTAAGTCCTTACGAAACATCGCATCATTCTTTGAATAGCCATCGAAGTACCTGGTTTCGGCTAGATCTCGATGCTCCAGCAGAGATGAGCACATACCAATAGTGATCTTCTGCCATCTAGAGCCCTTGTCATGGAAGCAGCGCACCTCCAATCTTGCACGTGTGCTCTTTGTTAATTGAAAGCCATCTTAGCATAGAGAGACGCCCGTGAAAAGCTCAGTCGTGGGCAGTGCGTAGGGATAACAGTATCTGTTCTCGAAACACGCATCGGTGCTCCGGCTTCCGGGCTGAGACTCCGTGTCAGACCCTTGCAGGCTTACGAGCTGACAATTGAACAGCCATAGCGACGATATGAAGGGAAAATGGTGCAGATCAATGTCTTTGTCTCAAAACCAACCTTCTTGGCAAGATCGATAGCATGCATGCGGAAGGAACAAAGGCAACGAGAGCAACATTGACATTGTATTGGGGTTTCATGCCAGTGACTACACGATGTGATGTGGCGGCCATGCGTGCACCGAGTCTCCTTGTCGTCAATGTACACCACAGTGATTGAAGTACTGTATCTTCGAAGCCGAGAACAGCGACTCTGGCAACATCAAGAAGTGATCAGCAAAGTGTAGAGCACAGCGATGGAAACATATCGGCTACAACATTGATTAGTGTCTGCGTCTTGACTGCAAGTGAAATTTCCTGTACCGCATAGCCTTTCGTAATATCAGCTATTTCTGAGTGGCAGTCGTGGCATGCTGTCCCGCTTGAAGATCTTGATTCTCCTCGGTGAGACCCACGACTCTCCTCCGTCAATATACTCTCTTGTGATCTTTGAAAGAGTTTCTGCAAGCAGGCTCTCAACGATAGTGCTATAATCCTCCTCTGACAGAAATGTCGCTGTGCTTGCGCCCATCGACAAGCGCAAATGACTCATTGCCTTCTTAGAGAGAAGAGCACTCGAGTTTAGATCAAGCGCGAGGAGCCCATACTTGTAGTGCTGTGGAGCACGATTCGTCTTCGGCACATTGCAGCGATCAAGCAACGACACCCCGGCGACTGACTAAGCACGAGACCAGATCGCGTTATAAAGGGGCGGATATAGGCGCGCCACGCAAACCAGAGGCTGACACTGTCCATCCCGGTGGTAAATGTTTGACATGTATGGTAAATGAACGTCAATGTCGCAGTGTAGATGGAAACCTCGTCGGCGAGTCCTGCGCAACCTGTGCAGGTTTGACAGCTGCTCCTGGCAAGAAGAATATGGTGCGCAGATGTGTGTGGTATGATCCTGAAGCGGGCATTCATTGCTTTGCAGATGCAAAGCCATCAGGAAAGCGTGAGTTGTGGCGTAAAGTTGCAGACAAGAGCCATGCAAAGCGCAAGACAGAGTCTGAATCTGACGACGATGCCTCCACTACGCCCGCAGAAGCAAATTCAACCGTTGCAGAAGCGAACAAAATTCGTGCACAGGATTCTGGTGACCAGTCGTGTACACCTCCAGAAACCACGACCGTAATGCCTGAGTCCGTTCTGGAGATTATGGGTTATGAAATCGTGCTTCTAAGCCTTGTGCTTGCGGTAGGAGGAGGAGCGATCAACACAGATGAGCACAGGAACATGGAATTGCTCTATTCAGAGACAGCCAAATCGTTGGGCGAATGCACAACAGTAAAGGACGAAGGACCATATCTGGAATATATCAACAGGATGAATTGGCTTATGCATCAGGGCCACGGCTTAAGTTATGCCTTCATGAGGAAGTGGTTGCAGAATGCTGAAGCTCTCTTAAGTTGATACAGTATTGTCCTGCAGTAATTGAGGATACTCATTGGTAATATGTCTCGATTTTCGTTCCAATTCGACTTCAACACTGGGAAACCATACAGAACCCTCGTTGGTCGAGAAGTGAAATCGCTCGTAGTTGCACTAGGAGTGAAAGTTCAATAGCACAGCATTTCTCTCGAGTGTCTGTTTGACTAAGTGATGCTGCATCGCGTGTCACTTCCCCAGTGCAATTATTACATTGACTGACTTGTCCAGCTCTGACTCTACTGCCTTGTTGTTCTTCATCCTAACCGCTCACCACCAGAAACAATTTATCCAATGGTAAGGGATCGAGAGTGGTAAATTGCTGATGATCTGACAGTTGTTTGATAGAATATCGACTTTCCAATCATGTCAATGGCTGAGCGGCCAGTCATGACTAGTATTCCGTTCCAGATCGAGCAGAATAGTGAGTTTATAGCTTCAACCCAGGAACTTTGCTGACAAGTCACCACAGGGGAAATTCAACCAGGTGGTACGACCTACTCTGTCGATGGGCTCGTAATCTCAGAGGCTGACGACCTACTTACGACCGAAGACCCAGCTCAGATTGAGCAGAACAGTGAGTGCTATAGCCTTCACCTTGGACATCTCGCTGACATATAGTCACAGTCCGAGCTCAGTCCGGTCCGGTAACCTACTCTGACGATGATCGTAAGGCTTGGGCTAGCGCTAGAGATGCTTATAATGCTAGCAGCAACATTGTCAAGCCCGAAGGCTGGCCGAACTCCGAACACGAGAAGTACTGGCATCACTTCGATTACATCAAAGCTGGTGCGATTGTTCAGCCTGCCGATGGCGACAATGTCAAAGTGTCTGGGCGATCAGCTCGATGCTTGACCTGTTGCCGTCAGAACCGAGGTTGCGACGGCACAAGTGTCCTCGATGGCAAGTGCGAGTGCTGCAGAGCTGCTCGTGGCGGTACAAATGCTCGAAAGCGTCGATGTGTTTGGCTAAACCCGGAGAAGAATCTCTTCACATATCCAGATGCGCAGTCTGCAGCTGGTTTCAATGGTGGCAACTACAAGAAGGCAGGACCCAAATCAGCACCGAAGCCCCGTCCCAAGAGGAAGTCGAGAAAGGCTGCAGAGGCTGTCGATGTCGAGCAAGCCACGTCAGCTGCACCTAATGCTGCAACAGCTCAGTCTACTTTCTTTCAACTCAACGCAACCACAACAGTCGTTACCCACATCAAAGACATCGAGAACGATTCGACCAAGAAGATTCTGCAGCAAGCAGCAAAGGAGTTGGTGAAGGAAAAGGTTGTAACCCAAGAAGCTTTAGCCAACACTCATCTGCTTTTCAACAAGGTGACTGAAACAAATTACTTGCGAGGACCGATAGAGGAACTACTGACTCGAATTGTTGACTTGGAGGCTCAAGTCGAGCTCACACAGATCTTGGCATACATGGCCACAGCTGGAATGGGCGTTGGCAAGGACGAAGTTGAGTTGATTGCGCAGGAAGAATAGCCTTACACGAAGCCAGGATCGGATAGAGCATTAGGTTTGTGGTGAAGAGCATGCTGAACAGTCGGCAGACAACGTTGGAGTTAACGAAGGTTGTACTGCTGGACGACTGGCAAAGTGAGATCTGAAAATCTGGGAAACAGGTACAATAATTCATACCACTCATGCAAGCATAGCCATAAGACAGAATGGCGCGTCCGAAAGGCATTAGTTTGCAGGCCTTTTCGTGTATGGCCAAAAGTCGATTGCAATCGCAAGCATAGGAGCTCTTGTCATGCATGGCAAGCATTCGACAATGCTTGCCGAAGAATATTGCATACTCTGTGCTTCCACACGCATCACGTTCCTTTCTTTCGACGGCACAAGCATCGGCTTCAGTACTGAACAGGAAGTCTGAGGCTGACCAGTTTAGTCCATCTGGAAGCGGCAAGTGATAGACCATTGCCATGCAGATATCGCTATTGTTGAGCATAAGCAACAATACAGCACGATAAGGCTCTGTAATCTCGCTCACGTGTGTGTGTGTCTCTTAAGCTAGGCTCCACTTTAGTGGTGTTCCAGGTATTTCAGCAGTAATAGGCAGTTACGTCGCCACTTCCTCTCCTTTGCATTGTGTATGAAAGACTAGAGTCCGACAGGAATCTTAGGAGCTATATCCATATAGCGCCCTCGTCGACAAGCCGGTGCAGGTTGTATGCTGCGTGAACAAAGGCAGTAGACACTGCTGACGTTTGACAGTAGATACTAAGACCTCACTTGGCGGCCAGGTTCTGGAAAGCGCAGACCTCAACTTAAAGGTCAACTTGGTATCGAGTAAGTCTTGGACGAACGATTCCTTGTAATTGATATCATGCTGACTTTATTGAAAGAAATGGCGAGACGTGCCGATCGACTCGCGGGACATCATCAACCCCAGCAGGGAGACCCACAAGATGTGGCATCTTCTGTCTATCCTATCGAACCATTGCTGGCTTTGGAACATGGCTTGAGAGATGGAGTTCGAGTTTCGCCTTTCGCGAACGCCCTGATGCCGTCTGACGGCCAGACTGCTCAACATCGAGGCTTGCAGTCTACCACATTTTAGAACAATGTGGACCAGACTATTCAGGTCGATCAAACAACCACAAACAGCACAACGTATCAAGCACTGAAACAGATAGGCAGTATGGCAGCTGCAGCAGAAAGTCGCAATATCGCTGTGGAGCAGCCCCACAACACCTTGGAGGCAGATGTACGTGAAAATGCCTCAACTACCACAATGCCCGAGGGCTTCTCACCCGCTGGCCCTAGCCAGATTGGCGGCAGTGCGAAGGGTAGCACAGTGCTTCTCGAGGAACTCCGTTCAGGTGGGTTTGCGACTATCGACTATCGAGGGTTGAAGCTAGCAGACATCAATATCATGACAACACGTCAGTTTTTGAAGCATCTCGATATAAGCACTGCCTTTCTTGAGAATCATCCTTTGTTCGAGCTTGATATCAGTCATGCCGAGAATTGTGCCAGACTCGTCACATGGGTCGAGGACAACAAGCCAGAAAATGGAGATATGACTGAGCATGTCGGGCACGCACGAGCGAATCCTACGGGTTCTGGAATGTTCTACCCATTTTCATTACCAGCGGCAATTCGGCCAACATCGGCAAGTCTATGCATGAACGGGCAGCGACCTCCATGGTACTCAGATGAGCGATGCTTGACATGTAAAAGCAAGAAAATGTCAACCAGGACCATTGGTGGGTGGAAAGTGCGCGACCTGCAAATCGTATGGCAAGTCAGATCCGAAGACATATGATTGCTACTGGGCAAATCCTCTTTGCTTCATAAGCACCAAAGCAGTAGCGAAGGTGTTTGAAGGTGGCCGCTTTATCAATCGACCGGCAAAGAAGATATGAGGTTGATGCGAGCAGGATTCAATTGAAGATAGACTTGAGGAAGAACAACACCCGAGTCCAACAAGAATGCCACGATAGTAGAGTTTCATAGCAGCCAAGAATAATGAGCTCGTCGTCCAAATTTCAACGACCTGTGCCTGTCGTAGCCAAGGATTATAAGATTCCGTGCTCAATGAACGTGCAATGATAGATTCCAACAAAATTGAAGGCCGTAAGTCAGCACATCTACGTGCGCGATTGGTCAGACGGAGTTTGCTAGGCGTGATTGTCAGATCATGTCTGTGCTTGTCCTGTGAATGACGTCTGCCTATAAATCCTAGCCACAGACCCGACTCAGAATGCAGCTTGTGAATGCTACCGCTTTGTAGATATATTATCGATGCATTTGAGTCCCGACAATCGGACGCTGTTGTGGCGTATTTGAACATACAGCCACGATGTACGCGTCTTGATCCAAGGCTGACTCATTGTCCGGTGGCTGGACGCCAGATTCGATCTGCTATCACGTGCAACGTGCATAGGTACAGTTATGCTCCACAAGTTGGCGGATTGAGTCTTGCTTAAGGAGTATCAAAGCTTTAACATATCCTTGTGGTGCAATTTGGTGCCGACCATTCCTTACAATTTCTTCTGTCTGATACCTGTGGACAAAGTTGTATGCCACTCAAGCATCGACATCTGTGGACTAGAGCACTGTCTGTGAGTATCCTTGCACCTTCAAGTCAGAAAATGCAATCTCCTGGAGTGTGGCCGCTGACTATTGCTTACAGGTCGAGGGGAAGGCACGGTACCTCGACTGGCACAAGCAAAGCTGATCTTTGATCATTTGAGAGCTGTTGAAGATGGACAGCGGAAGAGCCTATGGAACACTGACACCTCAAAGGCTTGCTGAGGACAGGGAATACATCGATGAATTCCCCGATTCAGTCTACCCTCTTTTGCCGCTTCTGAACTTTGGTGAGAGGATTCGTACGGTAAGCATGAATTCCTCGTTCTTGGAGCCATCATGTTAGCTAATCGTTGCTAGGTTTATGAGCAAGAGACGACCGCGCCATAGTATAGTGCGGCACGACCTTTGCAAATCACTGAACGAATTCAAAGTACTGACCAATTTGAGGCCGATGGCTTGCGTTCGACAGCCACAAGAGATCGCAAGAGGAAACGACGCTCACAATCCCCAGAGATTGACGATGCTGTTCTAGACCCTAGCTTAAGACGACCTAAACCACAACAGGTCATACCAGCGCCCACGAGCTCGACAGAGGCTGTTGCCGGTGCGATACCAGTTTTGCTATCGCCTAACCAGCATACATTGCAAGTCAATTTCATTGAATTAGGTCGCACATTAACGATCGACTTTGGTGGCCTCAAACTTGAAGCCATTTACAACATGACCACTCGAAACTTTTTCAGCCACTTGGGAATCGCTGTCACCTTTCTTCAAGGTCATCCGCTTTTCAACCTTGATGACATACATGGCAGCAATTGCGCAAAGCTGCACACATGGACCGTGCAGAATATGCCGGGGCGAAAGCAAGACCATATCGCGGATCCACGACAGAATTCAACAGGTCGAGGCCTGTTTTACCCTTTCTCACTGGCCAAAGGAATGAGGCCAAAATCGGCAGATCTGTGTCCCGGTCAGGAAAGTCGCCCAGCCTGGTATTCTGACGACGACCGATGCTTGAGCTGCAATACAGGCGATCGGGACGTCAGACCTTGCAGAGCGGGTCCAATCAAGAAGGGCAAGTGCGTAACCTGTCAAGGATATGCCACGCACAACAAAGCGCTTGCATGTTATTGGGCAAATCCTCTATGCTTCATCTCCACGAAAGATGTGGCGAAAGTGTTTGAAGGCGGGCGCTATGCATCGCGAGAGCGCGAATGAAGTGAGATTTCGGTGCGAGTCAGGAGAACCAATATAAAGCCGAAAGCAATAGAAGCTTATTTGTGAAGCGACCGTATGATGCCGTTTCATTGAGGTTGAATATTGGCTCCAAGACTGCGAGTTCATCTTAACATCACACACCTTTACTTCTTTTCACAAAGGCAAATAGCGCATACTTGAACGTTGTTAGGAATTTGCATTCAACGATGCAATTGAAGCATCGTCGGTCACATCCATGACTCTTTGTGTGAACTCCTGATGTTGCTTGCAATTCGACCTGACACAGACAGTCATGCTTTGGTTCGACTCCGAGAACGACGGCAGCTGAACGGCTCCAGGGAAGTCATACACGAAAGCTTGCTTGCCGTTGACTTGGGAAGCATTCGCAAACAGACCATTGTGAAGGAGTCGAACTTTGACCTTGGCGGACAGAATCTTGGGCCTCGCACGAGCGTCTATATGTGGACTTGCAATGATCTTCCAAAGCTCTTGTATCTTTGTCACCCTGACAATTTGCTTTCCTAAGCACATGCAGTCATCTTGACGTGATCAAGGAAGGGGTGCCGATATTCCTTCGTGATTTCGATGATCGATCTCTCTGTCATCTTTCTTCTGGATGGCTTAAGGCATGTCGTGAGTTGATTGGGATTGGGATTTGGCAGGCGATGAGGTTACATCACATCGAGACGTGTATGAGAGCACTGACACAGAACGCGTGGACATGGCAATGGTCGATGGTACAGCTTCGCCAGCAATGAGGTCGCTGCATCGCAGCTCACATGTTTGGATTCGATAGGTGGTGACGCAGGCCCCCAGACCCACAAGAGCTTCGGTAGAGTAAGCACTAGCCGGTTTCGCGCCAACCCTCCTCCGACATGAAGTCAGAAGAAACCATGATTTTAGGTGGAAATTTTGTGTATGTACGAGTCTAGGGGAACATAATGTCGTCCCTGATCGAAACCCCTATGATCTAAGCCAGATTTGCGCGAGCCGGCCATTCATTTTCGCATAATGCCCTCACCAGAATTACAAAAGCCTACCTAGCTATAGTTCTCCTGCTGTTCTACTACTACCTCTTCGAATAGCATGCTATTCGAGCTCGTGCACACTTTGGCATACGATACCAAGCCACAGATACGTAGCTTGCGGTATAATCCCCAAACTAATGCTAAAGTGTGATTCACAGGTTCTGGGTGCTGCATTGGTTTTCGTGCGGTCTGTTCATACCAGACGACATGTCGATATGCAAGATCGTTGTGAACGCATCTGCGGTTCGAGATGTAAGGTATAGTCTCTTCGATTCACTTGACTGATCTAGTGTCCTACTAAGTCATCTAAATGCTACTGATCTATCCACATATGAAAGGATTGGTAGGTCATGTTTATTGTCGTCCAGCATTTGTCAAGGGTTGCGTGTCTTGTCTTTCTTGACCCTACTTCTGGTCCCTTTGTCTCACAAAATCAATAGGCTGCAATAGCTATAGGCAGGCGACAACATCCCTTGTACTTTATAAAATGGCATTTGGCACTCACTGGGCGTGGGTTTGAGGAAGAGGCCAATCATAACCCACATACTCTGCTACATCTATAAATACTGTCACTACGTGGAGTAGGTCAAAGTGCAACATCAAGCAATTCTTCCTGCTAATAAGGCAAACTTCTTACTACCACCGCAGTGCGTTCAGAGATTGTTGGTATATCGGAAGGCGGCATGAGCATCGATCAGCACGAGTCAGATCAGACCACTACGAACGCTGCTAGCGACAGCATGCATTGTTTGACAACAAACACTTCTGACAGGTCCATCGATAGTATTAAGATGTACCCAGGCAGCTCGGTCTGGCCACGGAATGCCTTTCCAGTCTCTGTCTGGCAAGATGTGAACCAGCAACCACCACAAGACGTTCCGCCAGCCTCGGGCCTCGAGACAAGGAACGTAATCACCAACATACCACCACCATCTTTACCTACGAATCGGACGGATACGAAAACACTATTCAAGCCACGCGAAATGAGAGTAAACGGAGACTCATACACGATGTTATTGGCAAAGAAGGAAAGATTGAAGCACAATGGAGATGTGAGAGACTACCAGATGATTCAAAGTGCAATCAATGTCGGTATGGTGTTGCAATGGAGTTATGAAGACCTTGCCAGAGTTGTTCGATGGATCGAGAAGTGGTTTGAAGACAGTCGTTTAAAATTGACAACGAAGATGGCGATCGTGCTTGGAGAGCAGCAAATTCTCGCTACCGATCACGAATACGCCAATTTTGCGTGGCTAATGCGTCTCAGAACAGAGCCTCAAGCATGTCTTGACCATGGAAGTTATTCGCCCTACTTGCTCATCAAGATACAAGCCGCTCTAAACACGGCTTTTACGCACGCTTGGGAGAGTGCCTCAAAACTCCCACATGATGATCGAACTTACCGTTCCAGATTCAATTGGATTGACTTCTATCAGAAGGCGGCCCATCTACTTCGAGTTCCCGACAAACAGTGTGGAGAAGAGGTGAAGTTTCTACTTAGAAATTCGAAGATCGGACGAAAACGATTCCCCACAGCGACTAACGATCAGCTACCAAAAGCTATGCCAGGTATTGAGCGACCTCTCAGGCGTGAAGAGAAGAGAAAGGTGTTGGAACAAGTTATAGACCACTTCGGAGAGGGACTTCAGGCTGGTCTTGGCACGGAAGTGGTCGAGACGGTGCTTGACGTGCTTAGCAGAAAACTCGAGGCTAATGAGATAGACTCAGACCTTATGGAACGTGCACAACAGAACCTAGGAGACGAGGCCTATTTGTTGCTCAACTCGATGTTCAGACATCAGGTGGGCTATCCTATCATAGCCGTCGATATTGTGGGAGAAGAGGATGAAGAGGATGTCGAAAGTGCTTTTGATGAGGAAGAACATGTCACGAGTTCACACATGCATTGATGTCATGCTTGTTGTGGCAAGTTGCGATCGTGAACATGATCGCGCATCTGGGAGAAATATACCTCACCAATCAAGTAGTTCCGAAATGAACAGTGCTACTAGAATCTAAACAGTCGAGTAATGCATCAAGTCACGCCTTTAGACGCTGTAGCGGTCGGCAATTGATCGAGCTGCGGAGGAGCTTCAGCGTCTGGCTATGTCTAATAAGATTGCGTTCTCTGATAGTTGTTAGATAAGTAGTAGAGGCTCTCCCTGTAGACATCTCCACAGCGGATGAGGAAGATATATGAAAAGGCAAATAGAGCCTTGAACGGTATAAAGGCTGGAACGTCTTATTTTTGTTAAACGATCTATGATTAAGCAGATCTTAGCTTGAATGTTCGTGCCATCCAGCAAATCCAAGTCTGCGAGTGTTCAAAACATGCTTTAGGGTATCTCTTCGTAGCAAAATGCTTGTCGCTAAGCAAACGATGTTATGCAAAGCTTCCTCTTCGTGTGTTTGTGATAATAGTACTTGGTGCATAGAAATGCTTCGTTCTTCTAAACCGAAGCCCTCCGACACGAAGACGTTGTGTGCAACAACTCTGGACTTCATCTCCGACTTCATCACAAGGTTAGACGCGACTCGTATGTGTAGTGCGCGTCTTTCTCCTTCTACCACCACCGCGACCACATGTTACGCATGAGATTATGATATCGAAGAGGGAGACGATGCCGTTGACGATGGCTGTCAAGATCGAGCCTATACCGTTGACGATGGCCATGAGGACGCTACCAATGGTCTGGCATATTGACCGTAGCTAGGATTGTCAGTATGAACCACTTGCTGATGCAATCATAAGCCCACTTACACAAGATACTACCGCACCCATTGTGGATTGTTGTTCAAGTAGGTATGTCGTGATGAGAGTGTGTCTTTGTTCTTTGAGTAATTGCTAGCAGTGACAGATGCGGCCTTGCAAGACGTGGCGCGAGCGCTTTTAGTACTACAATCAACATTCGTATCACAAGGCAATCTCCACAATCAGACCATGACGTTCGTCGTCAAGGACGTGCTCGCCTATTCAGCCTAGCTAGCAATGTGATACGACAGCAAACACCCAAGACACGAGCCACTCATCTCGGCTGCGACAAACGTGGAAGGTATGACCAAGTCATCTCACTTGCAATCCTAGAAAATCAAGTTTCAGGCGAACGCTCTTCCATGTCAATTGGTTGAAACACAGCCAGGATTAGCAGGTTTCCGCGATCCATGTCCATGCTTATACGTCACTGGTACAACAATACTGGTCGATCATGTGGCTGATGAACTTTCTCACGAGTCCATCGCTGATTTCTGACTCTTCAATTTGGCAGACTACTTCAGGCTCCCCAAAACTGTGGCTTGACAGCTGGAGCTCAGTGACTAAGCAGAAGCCTTGCGTGGCTGTGTCGCAAAAGCTCGATGATTGTGCAATCTCAGAGCTCAAGGCATGGATATTGGAAATGCTACCGTCACTTCGCTGCCCCAGGATAGTCGTGTGACAGCAGCAGTATGTATTTGTACCTGCGCTATCATTCTATACCTTAGCGCGCAATGGTTCTTCAACGACAACATCGACGCCGTGCCAATCGTTGTTGAGCTCCCACCACAGTTGAAAGACGACTACCCATGGGACAAACATGGCGCATGTGTCGAACCAGAAATTCGAGAAGGGTTCATATTTCCCCAATGTCCCGCTGATGGTCGAAAGCTGACTCTCGAACCTCTCATAACCGCGACTCCTCATGACATAGATGCTGCTGTCACTAAAGCAAGCGCAGCACAAAAGCAATGGGCGAAGACAACTTTTGCGGAACGAAAGAAATTACTCAATACAATTCTGAGATACGTGCTTGATAACCAGGAACATATCGTGGAAGCATCGTGCCTAGATTCTGGCAAGACCAAGATCGATGCGAGCTTCGGCGAGATTCTGGTAACGGTCGAAAAGCTGCAATGGACAATCAAGTATGGAGAGCAAGCTCTGCGGCCCTCTACGCGGCCGACAAACTTGTTGATGTGTTACAAGAAGAACTACGTGCTCTACGAGCCGCTTGGAGTGGTTGCTAGTTGCTTCAGCTGGAACTATCCTTTTCATAGCTGGATAAGCACGGTGATAAGTGCACTGTTTGCAGGCAATGCGATTGTCAACAAGCCAAGTGAACAGACCTGCTGGTCGAGTCTCTACTATTTGAACATAGTGCGCACAGCTCTTCAGACATTAGGACACGACCCTGAGCTTGTACAAAATATCATTTGTCTGCCCTCAGGTGCTGATTACCTTACGGCTCACCCAGGGATATCACATATCACCTTCATCGGCTCCAGACCGGTGGCTCACAAGGTCTGTGCATCGGCAGCGAGGTCGCTTACCCCTGTCACTGTCGAGCTAGGTGGTAAAGATCCTGCGATCCTCCTCGATGACGAAGATACTATCAAGGATATCGAAAGCATAGTAGCAATCCTAATGCGTGGCACATTTCAATCGGCTGGTCAAAATTGCATTGGCATAGAAAGGATCATCGCCCTACCTCGAATTCACGACATGCTAGTGCAGAGGTTGAAGGAGAATATTAACAAGATGAGGCTGGGTAGTGTGACACTGACCACTGGAGCACATGCTGATATCGATATGGGTAGCATGATATCGTTTAACTCATTTGACAGGCTCGAGAAGCTCATTCGCACAGCAGTAGCTGCCGGAGCGACTTTACATACAGGGGGGACGAGGTACACACATCCAAGCCATACGCACGGCAGCTACTTTGCTCCAACACTCCTTAGTAACGTGACTACAACTATGGAAATAGCACAAACAGAGCTATTCGCGCCTATTTGTGTAGTAATGCGTGCTGCCGATGCATCGGAGGCCGTTGAACTCGCCAACAGCACGTCCTACAGTCTTGGAGCTTCAGTGTTCGGTGCGCCCACAGCACGCAATTGGCCAATATTACAACGGATCTCAAGGAAGGTCAGAAGTGGTATGGTCAGCATCAACGACTTTGGCGCCTTTTACCTCTGCTCACTTCCTTTTGGTGGTCTCAAAGGATCAGGCTATGGCAGATTCGGTGGCGAGGAGGGGCTGAGGGGTTTATGCAATGTCAAAAGTGTTTGTGAAGACGCCTGGTGGGCAAGACTTCTGGGATTAAAGACAGAGATTCCGCCCATCCTGCAGTATCCAGTGTCGGGGAAACATGGATACCAGGCTTGTGAAAGCATTGTGCGCGTAGGGTATTCTGACAGCTGGAGTGGAATGTTTGCTGGTGTAGTCAAACTGGTGCAGGCAACGATACGGAAGAAAGCTCCTGCATCTTGATTGAGTTCTAGCAGCTGACTGGCCGGTATGTGAAACGCCGTTGTGCTGATCACTTGTGACCTCGAGAGATCTGAGGCCACGCTCAGCTCTTCATAGCTTCACATAGTAGTGTATATATGAGCAAGCAACAGCCACGTACGGCTGGCCGCAAGGAATAAGTGTTTGCATGAGAATGGCCGCTATGGCCCCGCATAGCCATCAACGACCTACCGCCCATCATTCGAGCTCTAGTGCGGACGACATGCCTAAAGAAGTTTCCTACCACTCCGAGGTCTCGGCATCCTAGGCCAGTTTATTTTAGAGCTGAGCACTATGCTAGCGGCAAATATTATCCAGGCGTTTGTTTTTAACACCAGCAGTTTTCACGTGGATTTGGTTGAGGCTTATTGAAGAACTCGTCCTTGCAACAATTCCGAAATTTGTCGTCTTCTCGATGCGTCGATACCCATCGCAAAACATCCATTGACTGCCCAAAGTCGTGAGAAGCAATCCAAAAAACGTCATGTACAACCTGAAAATCAAGAGACGAAGCGATCAAGCACAACGTCTTGAATTTGTTCCACCGTAAGCTGATATGTCGAGCACCATACAGTGTCCAAATTGTGGCAATACAGACTTCGAAGATGAAAACGGTCTCCTTGTTTGCACCTCATGTGGTCGTCAACAAGAAGGTCCATTGCTCACGGAACAGGACGATGCAGATTTCGGAACACAAGGTAAAATTGTTCGCAAGAAGGTCGAGAAATCTAAGATCAAGGTTACCACTATCTACCGTGGGCCTAAAGCATATCGACTGTATCTGCTGGCATGGCAACATATCATGTGGCGGCAGACGCATGCATTGATTCATGGATCAGCTAAAGCACCATCTCAGATATGGACTGTTGCTCGTGATCTGTGGACTGTATGGCTATCTCGTCTTTCAAGGCAAGCACCTAGTACTGGCGATCGCACGACCACCGTCGCTGATCGAGATCAAACAACAGAGATCTCGGAGAGCGAAGTAGAAAAGGCATCTATCAAAGAGAGAACTGGCTTTTCTCCAAAGCTTTGGGACACGATTGCTCTTGTCTATCTGGCTGCTCTGCTAGTGCAGGCTCCTGTCACACTGTGCCAGCTGTACCAAGCAATACGCACAGAAGAACTACCTTTCATTCGTGCCATTCGTTATGTTCCCATCGAAATGGCGAGCAAACTCCCGCCAGAGTACGGAGAGGCTCTGGACACCACCACGATTCCGCAAGCGCATGACCTGCAAACAGCTGTTTATCGTAACCTGCAGAGATATCGTCAGAGTTTTGGTTTCGAGTTTCCGCCCATCAATTGGCACATCGTTCTGTTCAGATGGCTAGAGCAGCTTGCCCTGCCACCAGAAGTATATGCCGCTGTCAAACGGCTGAACAAGATAATTGGATACGACTTTGCATATCGCTTAGACAACAAGCAGAAAGACCTACCGCATGCTGCTGAAGCAACCCGCACTCGTCGAAGTGCTGTTTCAATGGCCGAAGTGCAACTCATGGCACTCGTTATCATGATCACGAAGCTCCTATTTCCTTCAGACACCACTGCTGTAGGACATGCCGAGCTACGGCTGGATTGGGCAGCCTGGCTCAAAATACATAAATCTCTGGGAATTAGTAGTACCGAACAGGGATCTCCAAGCAAGCACATTGAGACGAAGGACAGAGACGTCATGAAATTCGATCCCGAGCAAATGGACAGCTATATGGATTGGTACCAGCGGACATTCAGCAACTCTGATGCAAGTTTCGCTAGTAGAAATTCAGACCTGGAGAAGAGCATTGTCGACATGTTTCCGCTGCTTAATTCGCAAGACAAGTCTGCGACTGATTCTGATATGGACACGGTGATTAAGGAGCAGAAGGACGGTGTGATGCGAATCACATCCGAAGCCATATTGCCAGCATTGGTGCACGACGACGATGAAGCTGATTCGCTGCAAGTAGCAGGCTCTATGTATGCTGTATACCAATCGGTCGAAGCGCTGAAAGCTTCGGTCTCGAATGAAGAGGACACGAATGCTCAAAAGGCAATAGTGTATCTTCACGAACAAGCTGCAGAACTTGCATGCACAGATGTAAAACAGCTCTTGAGAGCTGTCAGGCATACTGAGATGAAGATCATGGCTTGGCAGACAGATCAGAAGCGAAAAGAAGTCTTCGGTGTGTCCGAACCATAACCCCTTCTTCGGAACATGTGCATACTAATTCTTACCAATATTACTTGCTCATAGCGCTTTTGGCTGCTGCGACAGCACCAGTACTTGTCTGTCGTTGGAAACTTTGCTTTGGTTCATCTATCTCTTCAGTGCTGACCCTGCTTTCACTTTGTGCAGTACTAGACCGACTTTCTTGCCACTCTCTGCTTTTGTCCTTCGCCCAACTGCTCCAACTACTGAAGTAGGCACCAGCGCGAGCTGCATTCTCTCTGGCGACAGCCTGCATCTGCGCTGTGTCCACATTCGGTCTCTGCACGTTAGCAGCACGATTGCGTAGTGCTGTCGTCCAGCCGCCTGTACTGTCAGATGCTACAGCTGTCTCCTGGGTCTGGTCAGCAGAAGGTTTCCCACCAGTCTGGTCGGTTGACGACCGGCCGGCATCAAACATATCAGGGTGATCGACCATGACACCGGAGCCCTCAGAAAGGTTGCTCGCCTCCTTTTCCGGTCTCTGTACGTTCTCCTCGCGTGTTCTACTAGCGTCACGCCGTTCGCGAAAACCTTCAACCTCTTTCCAAAATCTCGCTACACCAGCACCCACACGTTCTCGTCCAGCTTCGAATGCTTTTCCGGCCGTCTCCCGTGCTTGGCGTGTCCTTTCGTCGAGATGGAGCTCCCCTACAGCCGCACCTACGCGTCGCTGTACGTCCTCAATATTCAGACCTCCGGCAGTCGGATGACGCGGCTCCACGATGTCGAATATAAGAGAGTCGCTTGTGAGATTTTGCCAAAGCGCATAGTTAGCAGTCTGTCGCCATTGATTCAGAAAGTCATTATTGAAGTCTGTAGCTGTTTCTTGAGGATCAGGATATCTCTCATCCGAGACCCCACCAGAGTTCTTCGATAGGTATGGATTGGGATGATTGTCGAAATGGTTCTTGTATGCAGTCGAGCTGAGCAAGCTGAGGATATATTCTTCGAAACTTAAGCGTACAGCATCTTCGGAGCCCTGATAGGCATATGTAGATGGTCGAGATGGATCGGATGGATTCCAGGTGTCAAGCACGGTTTGAGTAAGATGGTCGATCCAGCGCCGATCTGCTGCGGATAGGGACAGGGTTGATCTCAGTGAGGCATCAAGTATGGTGACTTTTGCAGCTAACGAGGTCTCGTCAAGGTTGACTAGGACGTCACAGTAGCGGGTTTTGCTCTGCTGAGTGTCGTTTGAGTGAAGGTGGTCGCGTTGAGACAGGAAGAGAGTATTTGTACTGCCTGCGACATAAGATTTGGCTTGCGCTGAAGACAAGAAATCGAGTTGCTGCAACGGCGTGTAAGGTGAGAAGAACGCGCCATTGCCAAAGAGATGCAGAGGTAGTCCGATATATGCAAGAAGTGAACTTCGCTCACTTGTTTTCAAATTCGTGGCCCGCGAGACATTAGTTGAGTAAGAGTCGAGCTCTGGGCTAGCACAATCTTGCAAGCTCTCTAACAGATATGGAACGAGCGACACAAGGGCGAACTGTGTCATACACAATCTCTCACACTTTGTACCAAAGAATAAAATGCGTTTCTGCAGTAACAAGCATTTGAACAATACGAGGGTTTGAAACCGCAGCTCATATAAGAGCTCGCGCAGTGATAGTCCGAAATAAGCTTCTCTATCGGGTTTGCGGTGCTCTGACTCGTGCTGCAGGCTCGCCTGAAACTCCTCGAGGATATTGATGTCGGAAAAGTCGGCCTGAGCAAACCAAGCAGCTGTAATTGCAGCAAGTCGTTCTCGCGTGTGTCCTAGTGTGCTTGGCCTATCAACAATGATAACGACAGCTTTTTGAACAAAACTTCGAGTAACTTCAGCTGATTTAATTTTGAGCTTGTCACTTCGTATCTGACGAGTACACGATATGCCAAAGAGAGTTGTATCAGGGTTTTGCGACGTGCCTTTCGACAACAGTGTGAAATATGAGAACTCCTCTGTGCTCGAATGAGCCCCGTCTGGCAAGGCTAGAAAGGGTAGGTGAGACCAGTCATTGTTGTTGAACAGAGTGGTCCCTGTCTCATCGTCCGCCCAGAACTCTATCTCGGGACCTCTGGCTCTAGTCAGCTAGACGATCGAGAAGGAAGGCAGTGACGTACTAGGCAGGATAAAGACCTACCTGTGGTGATTGAAGTCAACGACCGCTACTTGCGGAACGAATAGGTCTGTCATACTCGAAGCAGACTCATTTTGAGGTTGCAGAACCTAACTCCTAGTTCTGCTCAAACGCGGTGCTTTTTGAGCGTCGTGTATTGTGTTCAAGAGGAAAGGCAATATTCTGCATGTGCTACATCACTTGAAGATACAATATTATAATGACGACTACGGCTGCTCATATTGACTGTGTTCATTAGGGTGAAGCATAGTTCCTCAGTACGAATAAACAAATGAGCTTCAAGAAGGCACTGGCATCGAGATGGGTTTCCATTAGTGGTGGGTTTGTATTCATATCTATGGTTTTGGAGCAACCAGAAGTTGTATAATCCGACGATCAAAGTTGCAGGCTTCGCTCATGCTTCTGCCTGAGTATTGCAAAGGAAACAGATAGGATGACTGTAGCAAAGACAATGCGGGAAGTGCTCTATCATATGTATCGCAGTGACGCAGAATGTATGCGCTTGCAGCAAGCGCCACACGACTTCTTGCAAACCACCCCGGTTTTTCTGTTCTGAGAAAAGAAATGCAGATCTGGTTTCTATTGCACCAGTCTGAATCACTCCGAAGCTAGCCCACCTCACAGCTGGAGATCAGAAGTCCAGCTTTGTTCTACCCAATGCTATCTGTTCTGTCCGAACAGTCCAAATTGTTCTTTATGCCACTGCTTGGCCATTCATGGCTTGGGCCTGCTCTATCGACAGAGCTTGTGGTTGTTGATCATCGGTTGCACCTTCAACATTGTGATAATCCAGGATCTCGGAATACATCATGATCTTCCACGTATCGACTGGCAGATCAGCATCATTGAAAGACCAATCAAACTTCTCCTCGGCAACGGGCTCGTCTGTTGGGTCGTGATAAGGTGAAAGGTATTCGTGCGTCAAACCTTGGGCGGCAGAGACTCGTTTTCGTGGATCAAAGACCAACATCTTCTCAAGGAGGTCTATAGCTGGAGGATCAGCATTCCTGAATTTGTTCTTCAGTGGCTGTCGTTCTCGTCTTGGCAGAGATTGTACGAAGCGCAGCGTGTTTTCGCTGCAAATCGTCTCGATCACGTCTTGTGGGGGAGTTCCAAGCAATTCTGTTATAATTGAGAACTGATTGACGTGATCTTTTCCAGGGAAGAGCGGCTTCCCTTCGAGCATTTCTGCGAAGATGCAGCCTGCGCTCCATATGTCTACTTCAATGTCGTACTTTTGCCATGTGAGCATGATCTCCGGAGCGCGGTAATATCGAGTTGAGACGTATCCGGTCATTTGCGGATCCTGGATCCGTGCAAGGCCGAAATCGCATATTTTGAGGTCGCAATTCTCGTTGACGAGGATATTGCTGGGCTTGAGGTCTCGGTGAACCACGCCGGCACTGTGAACGTACTTCAAACCGCGCTGAAAATAGATTAGCTTGTCTACCGCGAGTGCAACATTTGAGGTCGTACTAAGATTTGATACAGAAAGTACTGAATAAATTGTTTCTCGAGCGGTCTGCTAGTCAGAAGACGATGCAGATCAGTCCCCAGCAATTCTGTAACAAAGTAAATGTCTTCGAGCGGCGAGATGAAGATGTCGCTCAGTGAGATGACCTAGAGGTTCTGTTAGCCATGCTCTTCTGCTGGTTGTCGGAGCACATACATTTTCGTGTCGGAGGTGCTTGAGCAATTTCAGTTCTCGGTAGGTTCGTTTCGACAAGACGGGTGTAGAGAAAGGCTTCATGATCTTCTTCACCGCAACGGCCTGTCCGGTCAATTGGTCCTTGGCTGAACTGTAGTATCTTGATAAGTTGCCGTCTCGTGTATGCGCGCGTGAGCAGACTCACCACACAAGGCCAAAGGCACCCATGCCTACAGGCTGAAGATCTGTGTACCTGATCGACAGTCAATCAGGGCTCTTCATTACGAAAGTTGCATCCCGCGTACCTCGACGTGATCTCGAACGTCGTACCGAAGATCTGCGCACGCACGAACTCCGCCATACTGATCGATGGCTACCAATATCGTGCCAACAATAAATCGATCGGTGCTGCGTTCTTTCGTAAATAGGAGGGGTACAAGGAAGGTGCGGTTGTGCGGAGTGTGAACGGTAGCGCTGAGCTGCAAGTGTACTTTACAGTAGCACCTCATCAACAATGCACCAAATATACAATAATGTTTAGAAGAAGTGAGGGTGTCTACAATGCCTGCGACAAAGGCTTACTGCAGCAACAAGGATGCAGAGGGTGAAATTCTTGACATGTCAAAAGCCAGCTACTTGTGGGGCGAGCATTTCTGGACGCGGCTCTGTGACAATGCAGCCACAGCCTGAGGAACACAGAGATTGGGCGGCGGTGTCAGTCTTCAGGCTACACGCTCCCACTACTATCACAAATACTATGCCAAAACCATTTTTCCTTGACCAAGCTATGTTTCGGGTAGCAGAGCGCTATCAAACACGAATCAGCTGTCGCTTCGGTGTCATCTCGAAGGCCAAATTAATTCAAGATCGCGATCGCCATGTCCGGTTATTTCCAACCACTAATGGACAGTAGTCAGCCAGCCAGACTGCCAATCAGCCTCCTCACTTTCGTACACACTTCATCGACGAGATCATGCTTCTCTATACCTACGTGAGCCTCACCAGCCTCATTGCTATTCCTGAAGCATTCGTCGACCATCGTCCAACGGTCTCCGTGCCAGACACACGTTCATCACAGTCTTGACGTCACTGCTCAAACACTTGGTGCCACTGCCAGCGCAAAAGTAGTAGCGGCTACGGGTGATTTGCCCCCGGAGTTGAGGCTCCGATGCTAGCACTTCAAGTTTTGGTACCGGTTCTAATGTCGTGCATCTTATAGTAGTTTGCCAGGCATGCTTACAGAAGTGCTCAGTCTACCTCGGACTTTGGAGATAAGTTTCCTTCTGTCTCTTACCATTACTAGCATTTCAGAACAATCGAATTACTCGTGGAGATGGCTATCCGTAATCGAGAGTCGTCCTTAACGAAGCTTGGCATTTCTGTGACTAAGCTGGAGCTAACTACCTAACTTACTGCGACCTGTGGCGGTACATTCCAACAGACGAGATAGAACCGTGGCCCATCTTCGAGCTTCTAAGAAGGACTACTCTGTCTACACCAAATTCCTCGTGTGCAGTCATGTAGTAACACACCGTAGAAGACCTTTAATAGAATATCCAGGTGTTAAGCGAAAAGCATGGCTGTTTCCGTCGTCAGAGCCATCAATCCAATGGGCGCTGAAGTGGAGTCCTAGTTCCAGATCGATATCGCACGTGGCAATGCATTTCACGTTTGAATTGAGGTTCGATGCTCGGCTGTTTGAGTCTCTGGATTGCTATAAAGACTTATGCTCTGGATAATGATTATTCGCGTGTGCCCTCGAGGCACATGATTATAGATTAACGAATCCCGGGTACTGCCTCAATAGATTCATCACAGATCTTTGCCAGAAGTCAGTATGGATCCTGACGAACCATTCTCGGTAGAGCTCAAGATCTGTGTCGGCTTATTGGCTCGTTGTATGTCTCAATCCATTTCCTTCATCCTCAAGTTTTCTGTCGAGAACGAGACAGATTCGTCGTCTTGACCTGAGGGAGAACCACAAATAGTCATGCGTAAGCTTGTGTGATTATTACCTGCCAGATCCAATCCTAGGTTGTTATCCATCGTCATTCGAGACCAGCTCAACTAGCATTGTCACTATTGCGTCCCAAACATGGAAAGTGCTCAACGTGTACCCCACCGTTCGCAACTACTCCGTATGGCGACATGGCGGATTTGAAACGAGGCTGCTGGAAGCAGGCCTGGATATGCTTCCTTGTTTCGGATTCGAGATTCTATGTTTTCCTAAAGCATCCAAGCAAGATCTGTGCTGCTGCGTGATCTGCACATACGAACGTCTTGCGTGGAGGGAAAATAGCTGATCGGAAAATTTGTTCACCTGAACCGTCCAAAACAGAAATCTGACTTCTCCGCGATTGGTAAATTGGCCTAGCTTCAAGCGAAGGCTTGGGTCAGGTCGACCACTCAACTTGAAGCACATCCACGATTATTTGTTCTTGCTGGTAATGCTCTCATCGCCTTTGCTTCCTTCAGTCGCAAGTAGATCTGTAGCTTACCAGGGCGTCGGTTGGCTAAGTACTATCGCTACGGCCTACTCTTTAGGCTATAATTTCCCTCTTTCGTCTTGTCAGAAGGTCAACTACACGATTTGATGGCTCTCGTTTCTTAGCTGCTTTGGAGAACTGATATCCTGGACTGTCTGCGTGTTCGCTTGTAGTGGCCGCTCAGCCAGCACGCTTTCGATTGGCCTCGAACGTCTCCTCTCGACCTCGAACATCCGCGCACCAGCTTCGCAGCTATTTCTGGCCCTCAGTTTCATTTGGTCGTTGCTGTCCATCCACCTCGGCATACTATCGACATTGCAGCATATCATCTCACTGCCGACCTTAAGCCCTTCGAAGCACCACGACAAAATCACGCGACTTGCTCAGCCTCAAGCAAAAGCAACTTCACAAAAGCCTCCGTTCGCAACCTCGACTCTGTACATACGTCTTGCTTTGTCCAGGCTCCTCGTGCTGTCATCTCCGTACCAACTGCACTTAGGGAACCTTGCTGCGGGACGAACTTGCGGTGGTATTCAACCCATACGCTCGACATTGAGCACAATACTGTCGATCTTCTTCCCAGCTCAACCGATAGTCAAATCTCCAGCTTAAGTGCAAATTATCTTCAAGGACAAAGCAAATATTGCGCACCACTTGCGACGAATCATCAGACTTGTACGAGTGATAGGCCTCGAACGTTTGCGCTGCGATTGCAGCATAACCTACAACCTGGATTGAAACGCCCAAAGCTAGTATGGGTGCTTGCGGCAGCACAGAGGCTGGTGCCGCCAACGATGTTGACACCGAGCAGAAGAAGCGCAGCCAGGCGATAGACAGGCGCTTAGAAGAGGATTCAAAAAAGCTCCGGCGAGAATGCAAGATCCTCTTGCTGGGTATGTGTGCGGAAGAATCAGCACGTAGACGTGGTTAACGAAACGTAGGTTCTGGCGAATCCGGCAAATCCACGATTGTAAAACAGATGAAAATTATACACCAAAATGGCTATACACAAGAAGAAAGAGCTTTGTACAGGTTGACTATCTACAAGAACTTGGTCGACTGCATGAAAGCGCTCATCGCAGCTATGCAGCAGTTTGAGATTGAGCCGGACAACGAGAAGACGAAACAAGCCATAGCGGACATTGAGGAATACAACGTAGACCCGGATCCAGACACGCCACTCGATCCGCAAGTCGCAGAATGGGTGACCACGGTATGGCAGGACGAGTCCGCTACGAAGACTATGGACAGGCAGAGTGAATTCTATCTTATGGACTCTGCAAGGTAGTACGTATGAGCACTGATGTGTCACGGCAGACCGCTGACGTATGAAGCTTTTTCGATGAAGTGAAAAGAGTAGCTGCGCCAGACTATATTCCCAACGAAGCCGATGTCCTCCGAGCACGAACGAAGACCACAGGTATTTATGAAACAAGATTTACGATGGGTCAACTCAGCATACAGTACGTTGGAAGCTCTAATCGAGGGCTGCATTGCTAACAGACGTTCAGCATGTTCGATGTTGGTGGTCAAAGGTCAGAACGAAAGAAGTGGATTCATTGTTTCGAGAATGTCACCTCAATTATTTTTTGCGTGGCGCTGAGTGAGTACGACCAGGTATTACTCGAAGAAGCAAATCAGGTAAGTGGATCACATTTTGTCTTGTTCGATGACTTAGTATCTTAGAACCGCATGATGGAAAGTCTTGTCCTTTTCGATTCCGTGGTCAACTCTCGATGGTTTATGAGAACCAGTATCATCCTCTTCCTCAACAAAGTCGATTTGTTTAAAGAAAAGCTAGAACGATCGCCATTAGGGAACTACTTCCCCGACTACTCTGGCGGCAACGATGTGAATAGAGCAGCAAAATACCTCTTATGGCGGTTCAATCAAGTCAACCGAGCACATCTCAACCTTTACCCACAGTGAGTCGCTCGCCCGATTTGCTCTACTCGTGGCTAATCTTTGCAGTCTAACACAAGCCACTGACACTACCAACATCCGACTGGTGTTCGCTGCTGTCAAAGAAACGATCCTCCAGAACGCATTGAAAGATTCTGGCATATTATGAGTTAACGACCTCCGCATACTAATATTTTCTGCTCGCTGGAAGCCCCATCGATTGAGCAGGGGCTGGCGTTCTTGAGTACAGGCCTCTAAATTTGTGTGTAAATTCAGCCATGACCATTCATATCGAGATTTTGTTGTTGAGGCGTTGACGAGCCGTCTCATAAAAGTTGTTGTTCAGCAAATGTGTACACCCGTCAGGAGTTGGAAATACTCAGCATGAGATGCTTCGGGATGGCTGCTTGATATTTGCTTAAGAGAACTAAATGCTGTCGATGATCAGGACAGCGCGACACGGTGCAACGCATTCACACCGAAGCATCTCCAAATCGAGCAGCGCAGTGTGCAAGCCGCCGTAATGAAGAAAGAGTAAGAGGAGGTATTGGGTAGTATGTAAGAAAGCAGACGACGAGATCGCAGATTCCTCTCGTGGTAGCTACTGTCGAGCTCGACATCTAGACAAGCATGGTTGCAAGAGAGGTGCTCCAAGCTCAAGTTGAAAATGCCAACTCTGCAGCTGCAATTAGGATCTTAATACAAACCACCTAGTCAGCCTTCTCTTCGTCCTGCTGTGCCTTTTCGTTCAGTGGGCAAACGAAATGTGGTATTCCGTATGGTCAGACACAGTGGTCTCTAATACCCTAAGCAGGTAGATGATCTTGAATGTACACCAATACACTCTGCTCTCGTGAACATTACTTGTATTTATTCTTCACCAGAAATCTCACAGATCATGCCCGAGTCAGGGATATTCCAGGCTAGCCTGTGCTAGATCCCTGTGCGCTGGAATCCACTATCGTAGAGATCCTTACTTAGCGAACTTAGGTTGCGGCGAACATGTGCATTTCCACATATATATACTACTCCTTCGAGAACTACGTACTAATTGCTATGTGGTGTGTGCAGTCTCGTGGAATTGATATTTTCGCTTATTTTATCTGCGGAACGGGCGCTCCATGATTTAAAGTGCACTCGTGAGTGTAATGCGTATATGTAGATTATTATTGAGTCAGTAGTAGTAGGGGTATTATTGCTTGACGATCTTTTGAAGATTAGACTCCCATCTCAAACATGCATAAGCTCAATCCCATTTGCGATATGCCGCCAATCGCTATACCGGCACAACACGCTAAACACACCGCCAGACAGCTGTGGTCCGTCCAAGTCGAGCTTGATTGTGCCGATCGTCTGCAAAATGACGATAGACAAATGTTGTACAAGAAATGGTGGCTTGTGTTCAGGTACATTTAGACGGCGGCAGGCGGAACCACCTGCATTAATGTTGAACGCACCGGATGCACGAGCTGCACATGCTTCTTAACTCGCGTCAAGACGCGCCGTAACTGCCCCAGATAAACGGTCCATGCAGCCCACTTTTGATCATCGTTGTCTGGGTTGTCCCTGCCCCGCAACGTGTTACAGAGAAATACTTTTGAGGAAAGCACGGAAGTCAGCTTCAGGTGAAGTATGAGCTAGGTTGTAGACTGCGTCTGCACTTTTTCTTCCTTGCTTATCTTTGGCTATCAGTCTTTTTCTTTGCATACTGCTTGCTGTTCATCTTACATTGCAGTAAATAGCCCATTATGTCTGCAGGTTCAACAGCAGCTCCCCGGGAGCGCAAACCCTCCATGGGAGCACCCATCTCAACATTGCAAGGTCCTGTTGGTCCTGGTTTCACGAGGCCGAAGCACAAGCGTACTGCTACTGGCTTTGGAGCTCAAGACATCAAAGCTGTAGAGTCGAGCATTCCAGAACCACAAAGAGAAGCGTAAGCAGCAACCCAACTCCCGTTGAGAACTTCATACTAACACGAATGAAGCTGGAGGAAATACGTATGCACCCAAACCATAACAAATGCAACAACCTAACACCTGATATAGTCTGCTCAAGGATTCAAGTCAAAAGATGAATTCCAGGTAATCAATACTGCAAACACTCTGCAAGCAGGCAAGAGCTGATTAGTCCTAGAAAGAGACAGTCAGACACATCGAAACGACACTGGCTCGATCTTTGTTCAATTGCGATGAGAAGTAAGATCTCGATCATCTCCAGAGTCAAGAATGGACTGACTCGTCGAAGGGCTGCTTACTCCGGTACCTCGTTGGCATTCAGAGACCGACTGATCATCGACTGGAACAAAACTCAGCAGAGACAAACTTTTGCTGATCAGAAAAGAATTTACTGTAAGTAGTACTGCTTCGGGCTTCCTCGCTTTTGGTTAATTCATCTCCAGACTTGTCTCTCGAGTTCTTGATGGGAAGAGCGCTGGACAATGCTATGCTCAACGTTGGCCTGAAGAATGCTGCCAAAGGTATGTGATCTGGGCCCTACCATCTGCTATCACTAACAACTCTCAGAGGGTCTCGGTGAGCTCGGCTTCCGTGTCGAGGACATCATTCAGCAAGAGCACGATGCAGCCCTTGGCAACGGTGGACTTGGCCGTCTTGCCGCCTGCTTCCTTGACTCTATGGCGTCCTTGAACTATGCAGCATGGGGCTATGGTCTACGGTATAGATACGGTATCTTCAAACAAGAGATTGAGAATGGATATCAGGTCGAAATTCCAGATTACTGGCTAGATTTCAATCCTTGGGAATTCCCACGTAATGACGTGACAGTGGACATCCAGTTCTACGGTTGGGTCAACAAATACACAGACGAGAACGGCAAGCAGATTACCTCCTGGCAGGATGGTGAGATTGTTACTGCAGTTGCCTACGATGTCCCAATTCCAGGTTACGGAACTGCAACAGTCAACAATTTGCGGCTGTGGACTAGCAGAGCATCAGCTGGCGAATTCGACTTTGCAAAGTTCAATTCTGGTGAATACGAAAGCGCAGTTGCGGACGAACAACGGGCTGAGACCATCTCTGCAGTCTTGTATCCCAACGACAACATGGAGCGAGGAAAAGAGTTGAGATTGAAGCAGCAATACTTCTGGTGCGCTGCATCTCTGTACGACATTGTCAGACGTTTCAAAAAGTCGAAGAGACCATGGAAAGACTTCCCAGACCAGGTTGCGATCCAGCTCAATGATACTCACCCAACTCTGGCCATCGTTGAGCTACAGCGTATCCTGATCGATATCGAAGGCCTTGAATGGAGCGCCGCCTGGGACATCGTTACAAAGACTTTCGGCTACACCAACCACACTGTTTTGCCTGAAGCTCTAGAAAAGTGGTCTGTTCCACTGATCCAGCACTTGTTACCCCGACATCTGCAGGTAAGTCGATTCTCTTCCCACCCACACTATGATAGAGAAACATGCTAATGCTCAAACAACAGATCATATACGAAATCAATTTGGCCTTCCTCCAACAGGTCGAAAGACGATTTCCTAAAGACAGAGACATGCTCTCTCGAGTGTCCATCATTGAAGAATCTCAACCGAAGATGGTGCGAATGGCATACCTGGCAATTATTGGTTCCCACAAGGTCAATGGTGTCGCGGAATTGCACTCTGACCTGATCAAGACCACCATCTTCAAGGACTTCGTCAAGATCTATGGCCCGGACAAGTTCACGAACGTTACAAATGGTATCACTCCACGAAGATGGTTGCACCAAGCCAATCCCCGACTCTCTGAGCTGATTGCTTCGAAGCTTGGCAGTTACGAATTCTTGAAAGATTTGACACTATTGAACAAGCTTGAGAACTTCGTGGACGACAAGGACTTCAAGAAAGAGTGGCAAGAGATCAAATATGCCAACAAAGTCAGATTGGCTCAGCACATTCTTTCCGCAACAGGTGTCAGTGTCAACCCGAAGGCGCTGTTCGATGTACAAGTCAAGCGAATTCACGAGTACAAGCGACAACAGCTGAACATCTTCGGCGTGATTCACAGATATCTGGCTATTAAGAAGATGTCTGCTGAGGAACGCAAGAAGCTCGCACCGCGTGTCTCAATCTTTGGTGGCAAGGCAGCTCCTGGCTACTGGATGGCCAAGACCATTATTCATCTGATCAACAAGGTGGGAGATGTGGTCAATAACGACAAGGATGTTGGCGATCTGCTCAAGGTCGTTTTCATTCCGGACTACAACGTTAGCAAGGCAGAAATTATCATTCCAGCTTCAGACATCAGCGAACATATTTCAACTGCTGGTACTGAGGCTTCAGGCACTTCCAACATGAAGTTTGTGCTTAACGGTGGTCTCGTCATTGGCACACTAGACGGCGCCAACATTGAGATTACTCGAGAAATCGGAGAACAGAACGTCTTCCTGTTTGGCAATCTTTCTGAGGATGTTGAAGACCTACGACACAACCACTTCTATGGCAACCACGAGATCGATCCAGAACTAGTCAAAGTCTTTGAAGAGATAAGAAAGGGCACATTCGGCGACGAAGGTGCTTTCTCCAGCTTGGTGAGCGCTATCGCCGACCATGGTGACTACTACCTTGTGAGCGACGACTTCAACAGCTACTGCAAGACCCACGACTTGATCGATGAGGTCTACAAGAACCAAGAGGAGTGGATATCGAAATGCATAACTGCGGTGGCTAGAATGGGCTTCTTTACTTCTGACCGATGCATCAACGAGTATGCGGATACGATCTGGAACATCGAGCCTTTGCAGGTGAAGGAGGAGGCTGAGGTCCGGGCACGGACTGGTCTGGAGACTTAGAAGGATTTGAGATTTCGGAAGTATAAATACTGGAGAGGGGCCCGTCCTGTGAGTGAGGCTAACTCCCTGCCTTTCCTTGAGCACGTACCTGAAGGGTCGCGCACGCCACCGAGGGGCCGACCACGTCGCACCAGGCTCGTGTCTCCGCCCGTAAAGCCTCGGCCTCGTTGGAGAAGATAGAAACATAGCATTTACGACGTCCTTGCTGTAAGGTACCTACCCACCTAGGTATCTATCTCTGTCTCGGCAACCCTCCTTAAAGTTAGGGGATATTTTCTCGGCTAATCAGAAAGCTTCGTTCCAGGCTTTCGTGCCTATGCTTATAGGGCCTATAGGCTTTCGACCAATCAGAATCGCGGCTTTAAATTCCATCTGGCCCGGAAAGGCTGATAGCAGACGAGTGACCATGGATAGGACCTTGCTGCGCAAGGATTACTAGATATACGCGAGACGTGAACGCCATGAGTCGCCTACGCAGCAGGCAGTTCAGGTAATGGTACGTCTAGAATACCTAGTAACACGCTACTTCTATTAGTCGCCGCTTCAATTACTGCGTCAGTCTACCATGCGATGTCCCTTCTGCTTGACCAAGTTCGCAATTTCAAGAGCAGATACCCTCGGGTACTCCGTACTGCGATCATGAACTTTAAGAATATTCGCGATTAGAGAGCTAGCCTGTAAGGCCCACTCAATGTCGACCATGGCGATATCGATCCGTCGGTGTCAAGCTATTCTTTCTTAGTCCCTGAGTTCCAGGTTCCGATCTCTTTGGCATGACAGACTCAGAATTCTGGTGCAGATGCTGTGCCTGTGAAGGATGATTGTGATTGTGATGATGGTGGTGGCAATATGCCCTGCCCGGTTGCGTGCTGTGGTCCGCTCTGCAAAGTGATCTGTAAGGTGAAGGAGGTGGGACGACATTATGGAGTGGCTGGTGCCCTTGAATGTGCGTAGTAGGAAGAATCGGAGGCCGCGGAGCATGGAAAGCGTGCTCTGTGTGGCGAACTAGAGGAGATGCTTCCAATCCCGGATAAGGCAGGTGTCCTACAGGATGGCTCAAGAGTTGATGCTGAGCCAGTGGTGTATTACTGTTCCAGTGTGGTTGATACAGATGTTCAAAGTCATGAACATGCGGTCGCTGCATGGACGCATAGACTCTGCCTGTAACCTTGTTGGTTTCTTCAACAATATGACTTGCAGGAGATCCATTGGAGTACTGTGGAATATGCGAAGGACTTTGCGGACGACTGTGATGGCGATAGTGATGTTGATGATTATGCGGCGGCGAATGAGTTGCTGTCGAGCTCAAATGCGCGTGCTTGATGAAAGGCGTCGACCATGGTGGACGAAGGCTCTTCGCAGGAGCAATGTCAGAAGTACCATCAAGCCAGCTTGGTATCAACCTTTCTTGCTGTTCTGGGGCTTTCCTCTCGGAGCATTCCTTGCAAATGTGATCTTTACCCACGACAGTCTTGTTTGAATCCGCAAGAGGGATTCGGTGAAGCTCGTACCGATGTGCAAGCTTCCTGGTACCGTTCTTCGGCCTGATTATCCTATGCTGATAAGCCTCGTATGCGAAGACAAGCCATGGTGGACGCCACCCAGGGTACAGTCGAGGTGGATTTGATTTCACTGTCTTTTCAGTAGCCATTGGTATGTCTTCTACGATGGTGATAACCGATCGAAGAAATTTCGGGACTGTTAAGATATAGCCAAAACGGTAACATGCTTTGCAATCAAGGCATTGATTGCCGCAGAATGGCTTTTCTAGCTCTAATCGATAATTGACCTTCAAACGTCAAACTTTCCACGGTGGACTTGCTTCGTGCAAACTCGCTGCGGTGGCTCTCGCAATCACAAAAATCGAATGACAAACGCGTCTTTGAACTTCTCATATGTTTCTATCCCACGTATCCTTTCCATCTCACGTTCTTGAACATCGCCAGCTCGAGATAGAGGACGAATCCGTCCTGTAGCCGATTGTCCTTTGGTCTCAGGAATGACCACATCTCTCAAGCGCACTTTGAGAAGTGTATGCAGTCTGTCCTGACCATTTGTTGTGAGTAGCTTGTCCTCAAATGCATTGCGGTATGTCCCATCACAACGTGGCCAATAGATCGAATCGAATATGCTCGCTTTACCATCTGCAGAAGGCTGGATGATCGGGGTTCCGTATATCTTGCAAGTGTTCGTATAGTCTGCTTTTGCATGGCGATGGACCCAAAGACAGTAATGTGTGCCGTGGCTGAATGGATCGTTGAACAGCTCGCCTGGTATCCCTGGCGGAGGTGAATTGAGCTTATCATGGACAAACTTGCGTCGGAAGCCTGACAGCCAGAAGAACGTATTGTCACATGTTCCGAGGCTGATGTAGCGTGGTTGTACTGAATCTATCTGTGTTTGATCGTCTTCTGATTGTGTTCGGTCTTGAGACCAAGAGCCAGAACTGGTTTGCTGATTCATGATGGATTGTCAGGTTGAACGAGCTGATCGTATGCTTCCCTCAGAGCAGTGGTATGATTCTCCGATCGAGTTCCAGTAGTATACGTGATTTGTGATCAATTGTAGGCAAGCTGAATCACGCAAGAGACATGATGTTAGGTAGAGGTGAGCTCTTGCTCATGGCAATGAATTCGATATGCGGAACGATTTCGATTTACACCAACCTTCAGCATATCGTCATTTGAAGCTTAGGGACAAACAGCAAGTAGAATTACTTGCGGCCATCGTATCGATTGTCCTCAGCTACCAGGAAGAGGTTTCAAATTTAGCGTCTGAGCAAGAGAAATGACAGAGATCCGCGTGGATATTGTGCCAGAAACGGAAGGTGTAACGCAAACGTAGATACCAAAAAGACAAAAAGGTCGAAATATCCTGGATTCGAACCAGTATCTGTCAGGGTATATCGAGCTAGTACATTGACTGAACACAATGCACTGGAGGATCACCGCTGCGCTCTCCGATGAGCTAAGTACGCCGAAATCACCGCAAATGAGGGCCGTACCATGCTGACCACATTTCAACATCTCAATATATAGTAGAATGTATAGCTGACATTCATTCGATCTCATGATGCGGGAAAAACAGATATCAAGAGAACAGACACTCAATGGTATTAGCACAAAGTACGCTTGAGGAGTCATACTGTGGGGAGATGCACAATGGCGAGAATTGTGCATAGACATCCAACCAAGCTCACTCCATTGTGAGAAACTACCATGTACTGACCGTAAGTCACCTCCAAGCGCCTTGACTCAGTGATAGCAGACCCTGGATGCAGTCGAGGTCGTCGCCTTTAGCCTTGCCATTTCCACCCACAGGTCGGGAAGGTTTCTCTTGCGATAAATTCGAGGTTGGATGTACGTGAAGACTCGGCTTGTCAGACTGTTTGTGTGAGACGGCCTCTTGCTGCATCGAAGGCTGCTGACCAGGCATATCGTGGACCAAGTGCTGTGCACCAGGCACCCAGTTCTCTTTATCCGAGTCCGCACCGGAGCTGCACCGATGTTGCTCCCCAAGCCTTGGCCGCTTCGAGCTCTTCTCATCGCCTATGCTATCAGAGCTCTGAAGACGCGCCATAGATGACTGTGCCCGAATGAGTGAAGGCTTCGATTTGGCGTTTGACTGTGACCTGCGCAGAGCATTCTGCTTGTTCGGATTGGGTGACAGGACTTGCGACCGCTTCTGGCTTGCAGAACGCAACAGGCCTATTGCTCCAAGAGCTGAGCCTGAGGCTTCTTCTTCGGCTCGTGCTGCCAATGACGAACGTGCAGACCGATCACAATAAAACTCCCAGGTTCTGGCGTCTCTAGACCGGCCCATCGCCCCTCGCATCGGGGTTGGCGCATCTCGGAAATTGAACATTGATACATTACTTTGTGTTCGTGATAAACCGGAAGACCTACGATTTATCTGCTCTGCAGGTAGTGCTGGTCGCTTCTTCGGCGGTGATGGTGTGGTTTCATCGTTGACACGTACTTTGACCGAACCGTCTGCCGATACTGCCAGACGCACGAACGAAGAGGAGCGCTGAAGAGGTTTCGGCTGTTTACTGGCTTCCCCTTGCGCGAGGAATTGTCCAAAATGGCCTGACATCTGCTCGTGGCTTCTTTTCTTCGTCACTTGTACTACCTCCGGACCGGTTGATCGTACCTGGATGGCAGAAGAGCTTTCTAAGCTCGAGGGTGGTGTCGACAAAGCGACAGCAGTGGTTGGCGTCTGCTGCTGTGATATTGCTGGACTGCTCGAAGAGTAGCCGTCCATATGATCGAAGACCTCGCTCACGTTTGCAGCGAGAGCAGACGTGAGCTCTCCCACGCCATGCTTAGTGGCATCATTTGCAACACTGCTTGCTGGCGCCTCTTGACTAGTCTGTGGGCTTGGTAACTGCTTAACAGCTTCGATCGGCACACCGTTACGAAAATGAGGTATAAGCTCATATGGCTGCAAGGGCTTAGCTTTCCTCCTATCATTTTGTCTTCGATTTTGGAACCATATCTGTCAATGTCAGCAGAGCCACAAGGCAAGTAAATGGCATTCATTACCTGAACTTCCTTCTCAGTCAATTCTGTCTGTCTTACCAAAGCTGCCCGCTCTTCTTTATCCGGCTTTGAGTTTTGGTGGTAAGCTGCCTCGAGCGTAGCATGGTCTCTTGGACTCGTTCTCTTCCGTCTCTGTATCCTGGTATTTGCTGGTGTTTCGAGTCGGAACGAGTCGTTGTCTGGTATCTCGGGAAGTGGCTCGAGCACGATGGTCGTTGGCACGACACTTATAGCATTCTCATCTAGAATTTCAGACATTTCAGTGGATCTAAACGCAGTATAAATCTGACGTCGAACAGCACTAGAGGTTCACAACATACGTTTGTGCGAGAAGCAGATGCTTTGAAGATCGCGAGACGCGTTCCGAAATATTGCACACGCGCTGACGCCATTAGTGGAGCGTCCTCGCTGCCGATAAGTTTATGCGCTTGGTTTGGTTTAAGCGGGGGCCAACGTGAATGTGAATTAGGCACTGCTTACTGGTGAAACTAGCCTAAATTGCCCCCAAAAGCTGGCTACCTAGGTATACATCGATTGTTACCTAGGTAGTTCGTTGGTGATGCACCTGATTTCGAAGGCTGCACGGAATGAAACAACAGATACTACTCTACCGGGCTCATGGCGTCAAAATGGCTATCGGAATTCGATTCTGATGCGTGCATTGGACAATTACGCTGCGTAGGTAGCTGATGCCGATAGAACTAGTAGCTATCCAAGTTTCGTTCATTAGCATGACTTGGGGAAAGCGTTTCATCGAGGTGCCAAGTTTATTTGGGTAATGAGCACTCATTGCAACGCAAATGGCTATCTGCTACTCTCGCAACTCGGCTGGACCAAGTATATCACTATGTCAATCAAGATACCTCTTTCTAGCTTGTAGTCCCGATGGTCGATAGACAGGTGTTTGGACTGTATAGACTTCGATTCGAACTAAATGCATGATTTGTCGTAGCAACAGGATAGTTTCATATGCTTTCCAGTAGTATATTGTAAACGTCTCCATCTTACTCAGCTATGCTCTTCTGATTCGATGATAGGTGCCTGCCTTGCTGCCGACATGTGAACGGTCTTTATCTCATCGTCCGTCAGAAGCTCAGCACTGCGTCGTATCCGCGAGCCACCGAGCATCGTGTATTCGAGGTGAAAGAGGGCCAGACAACTTCAAGCTCGCTTATGCAGGGTTTCCGCAGCAAATCGGTTCACCGATCCACATGTTGTTGTTCGGCTATTGAACCGCTTCTTGGATATGCAATTTCCGCTCTGCCGTCTTCGGTGACACGTGTCAAGGTGAAAGCTCGTTCTCAACGACATTCATCAGTCCGCTTTCCTTAGATAGAGAATGCTCGGTATATTTTCATCTTTTGTGTAGTTAATCATGATTGCTTTAGAACTGCTGCGAGGCGTGAGAATGCTTGCCTATGCGTCTCAAGGTCGCTTCGATGCTTGATCTGTTTACGCGCTCGTATCTATTGCTTTAAACAGTGTATTTGGCAATCACTTGCGTCTAGCTCGTCGCTTTCTCTCGAACGACAAGGTAAGTCCGCTACAATGCGACGATGCTGACATATGAGTCGAGTACCAGTGAAAGTCAACACCTCGGCCATCATCGATACCGCAACGCTGCCGCTTACTCCTGTGACAATGGAACTTGATGACATACACTGAAGACGGTGAGTCATGCTTGAATATACCTGGTGTCTTCTTGTTGCTCCTCACCCAGTGTCGCTGGTGTAGATACACACCATTGCGCTTGTCACCCTCTTGACACTTTCGACACTGTATAGCGTTGTCAACTTCTTATACGACTAATCCTGATGTCAGCAACTAAGCACAGCAAGGCTGTAGGTGCTCGTTGCCTACAAACGTTGCTCCTCTGCAGAGACATGGTTGCCCTTCTCGACGTGCTGCACGATGGCGTAGCTGCGGTCTGTGAAAACACGTCACAGACACTGCCTACTTACAGCTACGTGGTACTATGAGCTCTACAAGTACAGCGCAGCTCTATGCACGTCTTGATGACCTCGTCGCCGCCTTCCCATACAAATTCTTCTGCTCGCCCCTCCTGACTTGTGTACGGATACCTCCGCGACCGCAAATGCACTTTGTTCACGGTCCAACCCGATACGCATCATCCGACCTTCGGACAAATTGACCGAGGAAGCTCGTTGTAGGGTATCTCTTCCAGCCTTGGACCGAGACTCTGACAACAGCTAGGAAGCTCGTTCGATTGGTACGCTGCTTTGATCAACTACGGGTGGTCTGAACAGCATAAGAAGGCAGATGGGTCTGGCGGAAGGGAAAAGACGAATAGATGCTCTCCGTCAGGACAGGCTACGTTGAACTCGGATAGCGTCGAATCAAGCTACTTCTATCTGTTTGAGCTCAGTTCCAACTTGACTTCCTTTTCTTTTCTTCGCTGCGGCCCCCAGTTTTGAATCGACCATTAGCTATACAGCAACTTGAGCTATACAGCAACTTGAGCTTTCAAGACTACTATAGTAAGTACCTCCACGGCTCATTACTGCCCCAGAACTGCCCATACATTGTAACACGAATCTCAACGTTACTGTCGCTTCATTTCCTACTCTTTCTGTCATGCAGACATTTTCACATGGCCGAAAAACCACCACTCATCTGCTTTACCGCCCAACCGCATAGACACATGCACATGCCCATTACTCCTGCTACACAGAGTTCTCACCTCACTCCCTTCGTTATCATGCTAGCACCGCAGCATCACTGACCTCACCGTCACCTGCCATGCTCACTCAACTCCTACTTGATCGCGACTAACTGTACTGCAGATTGTGAGTAATCCAACCCCTTTCGAGGAGCTAATCTTTTGCAGAAACGCAAAATGGCGAACAAGGATACCTTGTTGTCGTCTTTCGAGGTAAGTCTTTCAACCCATCTTTTCATCTTACTGCAAGACATGTACTAACATATCTGTAGGGCCTTTCCTTGGCTGAAAGACGTGAGCGGAGGGAGTTTCGGTCTCGGCCGTGGCTTCACAATGCTCGTCGTTCCGGACGCCTTGGTTCGGCATCCTCCATGGCCCGTGATTCTGTCACCGGCTCAAGCCCTTCCTCAGAGACCTTGACCACCTCTGAGGATTGCGGCGAGCTCGCGGCCATGCCTCTTGTAAGTCCATGCCGACCTAGCAGAAAGACATTACTGACATCTATCGCAGGCACCCCGCTCTGGCGACGTCGGCCTCGTTATGGCAGATGCGATGCTTGAACCAGCTTACCCTCGGTCTGCAGCTTTTCGAAGCCGCATTCCTACACTTGCTGGAAAAATCATGGCTAGCACACCTGCTGTTCCGGTCGTGCGAACCTGGAAGACGGAGGGAGAGAAAAAAGCCGTGAGTGCAAGCGGTGAGGCGGTTGAGCCCCTTGTGCCAACAAAACCTGCTGTGGAAGAGGCAGGTGTGAAACAGCTGCAGCTAGCTCTTCCTGCACAAGACAATGGCTAGGAGCCATCTGTTCAAGTGCAGGAGACAACTGCAGCATGTCACACTGAGCCGGCCCAGCAGGAGGCCAAGGTGGTAGCAAAGCCTCGAGGTATCTTGAAAAAGACCTCCCAGAGGAAGAAGAAGTGCTCGGCGAAGAGTGTCGCGTGGGCTCGAGATGATGCAGGTTACATCTTAACCACGCTCAAATACCTCCCGGACAAAGCACTTGAGGACGGTCGCTCAGATGCGGACTTCATGCAAGCATGTCACGGGAGTGCTGGGCCGCATAATCGTCGAGACCCTCGTTGCGGCCTCGACGTTGATCCGGCCTTCTGGCCACACTTCGATCCTCCTTTGCATGAGCGTCGACCATGGCACAGGGACAGAGACATCTTCTGGGTGAGTCTACTGAATGACGATGCTGACCTTGTTGCCACAATACTAACATCGTCTAGAAGTATAGCCCCCTTGTTTCCAACAAGAGGCACTGGCATGTTTCCGAGCAGAAATTTGTCCGTGTGATGCGGTGTCGGTGGTAGACACTTGCATAGTCGACGTCAATACCACAGCAGGTAAGCTTGAGGGATTGGTTGCCTGGATTTGTATTAAATCCTCGACCCTATGATGAATGGGTAAGTCGTCCGCGTGCTTATTTTGATCTTGACTGACAAGTGAGCAGACTGACTACACCTTAGGGCTAACATCTGGTCAACTCACGACTCAGTACAGAACAAATCAATGTTCAGATATCCTGTGTGGGCAGAAAGAGCTGGAAGTGAGACTTGTGTACGAGTCATAGTGCTCTGGAGTTTCATGGTCAGACCCGGTGAAGAGGCAAGGCCATAGAGCACGGGTAAGTCGTCCTCACCTTGTCGTTGACACATCGACTGACTGCGGACAGGAGAGTTCAGACGCTTCTCTTGGAGGTCTACGCTGGATGCTGATGCATACGTGTCAGTTATCTGGTGCCAGGAGGTGAGTGAAACTGCTTTCCCAATGTTTCAGCACGGACTCTCGTCATCATGTCTTTTGGCACAGGTGACTGAGCTCCAAACGCTGCAAACAGAGATCAAACAGAGCGGCGAACAGCTTCTCATCTGCTTTCTTCAAGCTTCTGACTATATCATTGGTGCATTCGTGCACTGGTGTTATTCGTGTCAGTTGGCTTTCACAGAGCAGAAACATTTCCATCACTTCATCATGATGTTTTGTCTTGTACAAAGCTCTTGAGGAAGAGATTTTTATCTAGTCAATTTAAGTCTTCCCAAAACTTTGCTCCGTGTCTTCGCTTCTCTGCTTTCGACTCGCATGGTAAGAAATCTCATCGATGCTGCCAATTCCTCATCATCTTTTCTTCATCCTTCGTGCTCAAACTTGACCTTCCAGCATAATCCTTCAACCATTTTACAACCTCGTTGGCGCTCTCGTCTGGCGGGAAGACAGGGTAGAACACCTTGACAACCTTGCCGTCTTCGACCGCCAAAGTCAAGCGCTTCAGCAAAACCAATTTGCCACCACCGAAACCATCCTGTCCCTGCCACTCAAAGGTCGGTAACTTCATCGCTTCAGCTAACTGAAGCTTTTCGTCTGATAGTAGCTGATACGGAAGATGCGTTCGTTCCTTGAGTTCAGCTTGGTGGGCTGTATCCTGTGTTGAGCAGCCAAAGATGTGGCTGACACCAAGACTCAGCAGGTCACGGCTGGCATCACGGAAGGAGCATGCCTGTGGTGTACAACCTCGAGCGCCGGGTATCGAATTCCAAGACTCCGGTACGTTCTCGGTAGGAGCAGCTGTACGTGGATAGAAGAACACGATGGTTAGGCCTGCAAGTTCGGAAATGTCTGTGGTCGATCCTGATGTTGATGGGAGGGCTATGGACGGCAACGGTGCATCTTGTAGATGGTCCGCGCCACCGTCATCTTCGGGCTTCGGAATCGAGTCCCAATTCGGAGCTGCATTTTGGTAAGTAATGCACATGCTGGGAGTGGTAGGCTTGGCGAGTCTCACTTGGTGGGTTTCCCGACATCGTGGTAGCAAGCTTATGCTTCCGGTGGAATCATATAAGGAAATGCAGGTCGGCAGGTATTAGCGCTACGCAGTGAAAGATAGAAGACTTGTGGGATCGGGTTCGGTTTTGCACAATAAATGCTGACCTCAAACACTTGAGAGCGCCCAAGTCCAAGGCTTTTTAAAGTCTGAGCCTACTGCGATAGGAACAAGTGGGTTCCTCGTCACGTTAGCCTGTATCCCAGGATCTGAGTAGATGGAGTTCAATGTTGCAGTCAAGGGTCACAGATTCGTACTAGTATACGAGCTTCAATCTGTGCTGTCATAGTGCGCTACGACTTAAAAGTGTTGCAAGAGACGAGTGCTAGGCACGAGTGAAAGCATCGCCCAATAGATAGGGCTCCGGCAGTGCTTCAGACCGCCGAGAAAGTGTTACTTTGGCCTGGACCGTGGCCGGGAGAAACCAGCGGCGTGTCTACATTCACATCACGATCTCTGGCAACTTTTCGAGCTAGAGGGACAATCACGGATAACTTGAGATTATTCTTTATACAGCTCAAACTGAAAGTAGCAGACGTCGAAATTCGAAGTTTCAGCTGGCCCGCCCAGGATGAGTGTCATAATCGCCTCCATGCTAGTAGTGCGTCTAATCTCGGCGTGCTGTTATTGTACGATTCACTCCAATGTGAGGCTGTGAGGCTGTGAGGTCTTTGTCTCGCGATAAAAGCAATCTACTGGCGGAGTTACCTGTCGAAAAGGCTCTTCTTTGTTTGCTAAAATCCGAAAATAGAAGCACAACAGCTATTGTGTAAATCCAGAATGTATCGGACAGACCAGTTTTTGGGATATGCAAGGTGAACAATCCAATGTGCTTCGATCATTATCGTGCGCATCACCCTGTGGCATTGCAATCCTCCTTACTGCTAACGGAGTACGTTCCCGGAAGCATGGTCAACAAGTCTCCACAGTTTGCTTCAAGCAGTCGAATGTCCCTGATGCTTGTCGCGATGCCAAGATCTCCCACTGCTGAGTGGTCTAATCCAACGTCGTACAGGGACACTCAGAGTTCTTTAGACACATTGTTGGACTTCGTTCCTCCTGATCGTAAGTACTGGACAGCACCAACCACGCCCTTAACATACAGCCCAATAGAATTGCCTGATGGCCCCATTCACTATATAGCGCATCTGCGCTATCCGCTGACCACAGATGCTTCATCCTTGGAACAACAACATCTGGAAGTCTTTCATAATCCGTTCCATTCTGCCTTTGGACCCGAGCCTGCTACTGAAGTTCCGAAGATTTATAAACAGGGTCATCGCGATATTCGCGAACATGTTCGTCGGAATATTCTGCTCACGCTTGCTTTCATGTATGGAGAGATCGTTGAGAATGATTTTGTTGAGCGATTAGACCGAGAAGATGAAGAAATATACCAACGTTATCTCATGGTAAGTGGTTGTCTGACTGAAAAATGCCAGATCGAGGTCGATTGGGCACAGTGGGGTCCTGGTGGACAACCCGGTCACCCGTGGACGTTCGAGATGCATGATCATCCTGGGGGTCATCTCGCATAACGGGATATTCTTTACCTAAATCTATCCCGATGTTAGAATCTGGTTATCCATGACTCAATAATATCGTATGATTCTTCATTTGTACTGCGTATCCTTTCCGGACCACGGCTCAACGAAAAGCCATCGTCTTCTTCAGGGAATCACGAGAGAAGTTAATGGATAGCTGCTGCATACGATGTCTTTCTCTTGTAGATAGATGCTCGATGCTCGGATAGCAGCATGTCGTAGCAGCTCGATCATGGTTTCCATTTGACGGGGTCTCGCTTCGTTCTAGCTTGGGAAAGAATTGTCGAGGACTCCATCGCAAGCTTCTTGCTTCTGAAATCATACCCAGGTGTAGACACGCAATAGCGGAGCTAAGTCGAACTGTCGGTTATGGATATGCGTGCTTACTCTTGTTGGTTGGTATAAAGCCCGGTAAGGAGAACATCTGTTCAATTTTAGCTCAACAACCTCTCAGGAGAGGCGACAGAGCAAACCTCAAAGATGCTTTCAGCACTGCAGCCCCAACCCCGCTCGCCTTCTATCCGGTTGTCCATGCGTCGACCACTTGTCATACCTATTACGGAACCTGACTCCGCATTCACGATAGGACCTCCCGAAGAGCCTGGTGTAGGTAATACTGAGGTGAGTACGTGAGGCAGGACGTTGGAAACACCAGCCTTTTGATGTGTTAGCAAAGATCATGTATAAAATGCCGAACGTACCTCTATCTCGACGCCGGTATAGCTTCGATAGCCAAGCATATGACCTGGACCCCATCTTCTATAGGCCATAGCTCCCAGCCAGTCCTGAGGCTGTTCGATATCATTGCTGTTCATATGTTCGGAGGGAAATTTGGTACGAGCAACAGAATGTTGTATTGAAGGTGGTTCTGATGAGCCAAACAAATGTGTCAAAAGACGGGTTCCGTTGTAGACAGGATATGGGCTTAGAGGCAACGACCTCAGACGATCAGATGCTGAAAGAGGCTTGACTTCTAAGGCAACTGTATCGGACCGTGGCATGGAAGACAGAAGTCGTGTCACGACACGTGGTTGGCCAAAAGACGTAACGATAAAAGAGAAGCTTTGATCCTCGGATGTATCGTGCCACTCTTCTCGCCTGTACCTGGTAATCTCATTCAGTGTATGAGCACATGTGATAATGGTGTCTCCTTGATCTTGTCGCTGAAGACTGGCGTTCACGACAAAACCGGAGCAAACTGTGGTCTTCAAGAGAGCGTCAGAATGATCCTGTAAGGAAGCATGCACAACGAGCACAAGACCATCCCCAACGAGACTTTCATGGCGGTCAATCTTCCTGTCTGCGCGTCTAGTTACAGATGGTCGTTCTTCATAGGGCACGATATTGCCAAGAACACTACCAGCTTCATTCAAATATTGTTGATACAAATCTCGCAGCGAAACATGGTTGTCTGAACGCGCTACCTTGCGAGATATGCCGTCCAGATATCGATCGAATTGAGCTTCATTGCGCTCGACATTGTGCACGTCTTTCGGAGAAGCATGCTGGGACAGAAACCGACTTCTCTGCCGAATCAAACGCCTTGAGCATGACTGAACCTTGGCTTGATTTGGGCAGGGACAGCATTTCAGCATAATCACTCGTCGTGTCGATTTCCATATTTGCTAAATGTTTTAGGAAGTGTTGACGTGCTGAAAACTCTCGGCAAAGTTTTCCTCTAAACCCCCTTCTAAACACGGGGCTTGCGGTGGAGCAATAGGATAAGGTAAATAGCCGGGTCACGTATCGCCTCTTCACTGGGCTTGAAGGCTTACAGACTACGCCAAAAACAGAAGTATAGGTATACGATGCTCGCGTTCAAGATTGACTGTAGGAAATTTCTAAGAGCACATGGCTACTTCCTTCAGGTTTTCGCAACTTTGCACATACCGCCAATGAATTTAATATTGATCGAACTCGGCGAAGAAATAGCACACCAGTTATATAACCGGGGCTTGTTTCCCAGGCTAATCACGGCAGCGATCAGAAGCAAGGGAAACGTCAAAAACGTGCACAACAACCCTGGAATGAACAGCGAGGATTCGCATCTGGTCGCCTTCCATACTATTCAATCGTTGGCCTGCGGATGATCGAATGAAGAGTTCTTGTTTTCCTCAACCTATAGTCGATTTCAAGAGGACATTGGGTAAGTGAAAATGATCACATTGCAAATTAACAAACTTACGTAGACAGATATAACTCTTTGGAGTTTACGCACGCCATATAAAAGCGACTTCTGCTCGGTACGCAACTGCGGAAGCTCGATAAGGGTAAAGCTGTTCTTCATTTTAGATAAAATAATCATCTGTGGTACACCAACAACTATCGTCACAAATCAGCGTACTTCAAAAGGCACCAGGCGCCCGGATACCACTTTATTAGCGCGTCACATCTGTCTGTTGAGACGGTCCATCATTTGTCTGTCGTATGCAGGCCAATCTTCAGGCACAGACTCCCACAAGTTGCCAAGATTATCCCACGCAACCATATTTCCATCTAGTGGTTGGCCGAACGTCCACTGCAGATCTGCGGCATGACCCTTGCTTGCCCGTGAGGGTAGATTGTTTGAAGCGTATTGCAGGTTACGTTGCCCTGTGCCAAAGTGTGCACCACTCGAAACGCGTTGTTGCTCTTGGGTATCAGAAGAGATCTCAGGATACGGTGACCGGGCAGTCTGACCAGTGAGCATGGAAGCGTGCATCATCGCTGCACGTTTTGCTCCATCAAGCACTTGATGTGCCGGCCACTGAAGCGAATTCGCGCTTCTGCTATTATATCCAGCTTCTCGTGGCAAACCTTCTACATGAGAACCTGTGTCCTTAGCGATTGTCGCGCCAAATGCTTTGCCTTGCTCCAAAATTTGGCCGCCGTTCGAGGTATTTTGTTCTGATTTGTTCTTGGACCCAGCTGGCCGTCCTGGCCTGCGCCTCTTTGTTGCATTGTTGTCACCTGAGGAGCGACCAGAGGTTCCTGATGCATCCTTTTGTGTGTCGAACTCTAGATCTGGCTCATCCATGCTGGGCGCTGTCTCCTGTTCATCGTTGTCCAATGCTCGCACGACTTGGCCAAGGATCTCACGTTGCCATGATAGCACTGTAGAGAGAAACACGAGGTGGAATAGCTGCTTCTGGTGCTCTGGTATTGGTCGTATAGTAGCATACGCTTCTCTGAGCACGACATACAGATATAACATCTGATCTCCAATGTAGGTTTGGTGCGGCACCGTAGTGAACTTCATTCGACGACCTCTGTGCTTGTCCATTTCTTGTTCAAACCGCCGTCTGATCTTAGAGAATAATGCTCGAAGATAAGTCACAGTTCGAATGCGATCTTGCTCAGGCATTGGAAGTGTAATATTTAGCCGTCGTTGCACTGCAGCGGTCAATTGCTCTTGCAGATCAGCCAGCTCAGCAACATGCTCGATGTGCTTTATCCGATACCACTGAGCATCCGCAACAGAGTCGAAATCGAGTTGTTGAGCATGATGAATGATATTCGTCCAGGTGAGCTCAAATCTGGGCAAAGTTTTCCACGCAACACCAAGCTCAATGTCGGCCAAATGTATGAGCTGACCTTTTGCATCAAGGACATTGTCACGGTGTTGCATGCCTGTTACACCGTCCTTGTTGAGGCTGCCCTGCGGCAACGACTCCCTTTTGGCCCGTCGAAACCTATCTGTCAGCTGGACGTTGCCATATGTAGGCCGAAAAAGATCGATCTGTTGCATGTCTTTAGGTTCCACGTCCTCCAGTAGGCCTTTGGGCGCACCCGCTGTTGTTCTAGAATCATCAGCCATTTTTCTTGACCAGATGGTAGAGCCGAGATTATGATCTGATGTACTGTGCGAGGGATTTGTGAAACACAAAGGAGAAGGAATTTTGCAAACTTACCTATCTTCGGATTTGCTCCTGTTGCTTGCTTTCTTGTCGTGCGCCATTGGCGCTTTGTCTGATGCCAAACAGGTCGCGACGAAGACCACCTGATTTGTGAAGACCTTGAGATGGTAATATGCGGCAAGATCTGATGTTTCAAATCTATGACAGACAGGGAGAGGATAGCTGAGATATCTATCATGATCGGGTTATTCATGAGTGCTTATCGCGTCGACGGCAGTGGCTGAGTTGTTCTCCCAACCAAAATATCACTCGGCTTCGCAGGTATTGTAAACCAAAACGTGAAGTGACACACGCGTTCGCAAAGCGGAATGTTGGCTTAGCCTTCGCAGATGCTCATTCACAGCACACATATGCAATGCAAACTGTAGGTCGATGATACGATAGAAGACGTCAACCCGTGAGCCGTCACACATGAGCTGTGTAAGTGGGCGCAGCCCAAGGCTTTAGTATACGCTAGACATGCGCAAAATGTTGTAAAGACTGAGGATGATGTTGACGGATGATCTTTCGACAAGTTTTGATCGATGTATATGCAACATCTGATATGACATAGCATTGAAAGTCCTGCGGTTCTCTCACGTTTCAAGCTCTTCTCCAAAGATAAATCGACACCAATTCTTCTTGAGCTGTAGAGCGCCAGACTCCAATTTCCAGCCTTTGATGTTGCACACTCGCTTGAAGATATCCTCAAGTAATCCATCCATGCGATCGCCGGCGCAATGTAGATCGCTTTCAATCAGGATCTTGTCATCGGGGACCGCTTTGATCACGTCGACGGCCTTTTCCGAGTTATGGGATCCAAAGTTAATGACTTCACTAAAGGAGAAGTATAGATCGGCAGGGACGCGATTGCCAAGGAACTGCTTCAAGGGCTCAGCTGGACCAGAGTACGAATGCATACAGATTCGTGGTGGGTATGGTAGATATAGATCCTGCTCATCACTTGCGTATGCCTCTTCAGCATGTATCGCATCCTTCTTCTGCTTCTTTCTCTGCGCTTTCGACGGCTTCTCGTGACCTTTCCACAACGATTGCAGTAGATCAAACACCACTCCATGCGTCGCAACACTATGTACTGACACAGCTCGATTGTGCTTAGCCGCCAACTCAAGTTGCGCTTTTAAGACTATCTTTTGGTGTTCGAGCAGTACTCGATAAGGACTCAGTGGGCGACCTTCTCTGCTGCCAGGAGTATATTCGCCTTCTTCAGCGCTATCAGTCTTCGCAGTCATGTCTATCGACGTGGTCGACGGCTCGTCCTCGCTGCGGAAAACACCATGCGGGATACGAAATGGTCGGTCGAGACCTACTTCGCCGATCAGGGCTAAGGGACATTGCTGCAGTCGTTCCTCGGTCTCCCGCAGAAATTTGGAAAGCGGTTTAGGCGTTGGCAAAGTATTCAAGAAATTATCGTCCGGTTCTGGTGTGAGCACTTGCAGATAGTGCTCACGTGGATTGACGTCGCCTTTCCGATCATCGTACATCTGGTAGGAAAACCAAGGGTGCCATCCAAACGCGGGCACTATGAATGTTCCTCTCTCTTCCTTGTTGTGATGAAGCTCGTCCTTGCGCGGAATTGGGTATTGCTCGGTCATTTCCAGAACAAGAGTCTGATCTTGTGCTCGCGTCGACATGACTGTTAAAGCTTTAGCTCTCATTCCTGATACCTTCGCCGTCGAGGACATGATATCTGTCGGATGACAGTGTGCATCATATAGCCCAATCTGCTTTGCCTGTTCCATCGCGCTATTCATGGCATGATAGACAGGCTATTGCATTCCGAACGAGGCGCGCCTCTTGACAACTACCCCACAATGCTGAACAGCCAGGATTGATCTATGCGGTGCGGTTACTGTCTTAAAATGCCGTCGTATCGTGTGCGAGATGCTGCGATTTCTTGGCGGTCAAAAGAGTCGTGCAGTCAACCCGCAGTCGGGGTGTAACATACATGTTGGCAGGCTATCTGCTATATGTGTTGTTAGCGTTGACCTGTCCATGAGTGTCTGTCATCGAGGACATCGTGAACGCTTCCCGCCGTGGTAATGTCAGAGCTTCACTGCTGACTCGGAGCTCGGCCACTAGGGCTGGTCCAGGCTCTCGGGACTGTTTTAGGGCCTGGAGATAGGCAAATCCCGCGCAATTCGAAGTTTGGGTGCAAAGCCAGCCCAGGACGCTACAGGACGGAGATGAGGGAAATTATGCAGTACATGTTAGGTATGTACTCAGGTACTCACTACATGTAGTGGTAGAAGCATGTTTGGAATTGTTAGTACTTGCTTGAGAACCTATCTACATATCCAGATTTGTACCATATAATCCCGAGAAGTATCACAGTACCAAATATGAAACGACTCCAGTTCATTCCAGTGGCAGTCGTTTCACAGCTGTTAGAAAGAAGTTAAACACAAGCAAGACCACCATGTAGCGATGGTGTTGACAGCGACTCCTAACAGCTTCGGAAGCTTCAAAGAACCTCATGAGAGTGTTTCCGTGCTTGTAGTGTACGTCAGCTTGTCATCAGCGGAGTATGGCTTGATTAGACCGGCTAACCCGTGCTAGAGCAATACCGACATTCCCAGCATGTATGTTGCAGATAAGCTGCTGTTGCCCAGAGAAATCCGGTCGTTGAAAGCCAAGGATGAGCCAAATGGATTTAGGCTCAAGACAAAAGCAAACAGCGATGTCAAATATATGCTCCAAAGGCAGAAGATAAAACCTTGAGTCGAGTTCTGAGAGGACGAACCATCATGGCATGCCTTTGTCCCTCGAGAAAACCCATATAGCTCTGGACGCGATCGTAGTGAACGTCGCCACTGATGCCCAGTCATTGCAAGGATGATCATGGAGTACCGACTGTATGATTCAGACCATTTGAGTAGACTTGATATGCTGGAAAACCAAGAGTCGCTGTGAGTACAGCGATAGGATCTTCCAGTACAAAGAGCATGGTGGTCAGAATGCCAACGCTCATCGCTCCACTGAGACACACACCATACACCATTGGTTGGGAGATGCGTACTGCTGCATCGTCTATCTCCTTAACCGAATGTGCTGGGTTCTCAGCGTCAGTAAGTGCATAAACAATGCCCATGAAGCTAGCCATGAACGAAACTCCTCGTGTTGACCAGCCTCTCGCATTCACCCATACACCAAACATGATGAACAGGTCAGTCTTGCGCCCAAGGACCGGCACGGGAATCAATGTTGGGAGAGACTCGACGACATACACAACCAGGATGGCATTGTAACCTCCTAGAGCGAGATCTACTGCATCTCTGTTCTTGAAGCAGCCCATGCTGATGTTTTCGAGGGTGCGGGTCGTTGCAAGAAGAGTGGTCGTCCCAAGGAAAGGCAGAGAAATCGATTCGCTCACGGGGCCGTCTTATCCGGTGCCTACACTCTGAGCCCTTCTATGTCTCCAGACCCGTTCACGCCAGAACTATAAATATGCTGCTTGTATTACATCCCAACCATGCTTCTATACCGTTCTATTCGTGTTAAGTCTTCGAGGTTCTGAACAAGCTGGTTATTCATTATAGTGGTACACCTGGGCAGAATCAGTATAAGCTGAGGCAGATGTGAATGTAATACTCACAAAATAGTTCGGCAGGCCCCAGCTCTCATAGCCGAGCCGTCTTGCCATCTTCGCAAAACCCTCTGTCTCTATCAAATGGTAGAACGAAAACGGCGGAAACATGGCACCATCTCTGTGTACATCCGCCTTGACCATGAGCGCAGTGCCTCCAACGCCATCCAAAGGCATTAGTCTCTTCTTATCTCTATTCTCTCCTGTTTCAGCTAGCATTGCCATCAGAGTTCTGTACGTTGGCATCTCCGCATATCCCTCAAGTAAGATCTCATCTGGGCCCATTTTCGAAGCTAGATTCTGCGCAGTGTCTGAATCGCGCCATGAATTATAGTCGTAGGGTCTGATGGCGTCCTTGCCTTGATCGTCTACATAGCGTTGGAAACAATTCGGCACGATGATGTGCTTGTCGAAACTGGTCAAGTCTTCGATCAATGTATGTGGTGTTTCCACAATGTCTCCGTCTAACCATAAAATCCAGCTTGTTGTAGGTCCAATTGTGGTAAATAGCAGGCTGTTTCTTGCTTTTGCCATGCTTGCTCTTCGCGCTGCCTGGTTCGACATCTTGTGCCTCTCCTTCTCATCTTGGCTCGCAAGTCCAGGCTCGAAATCTTGCCTCAAGATAATGATGCTCTCGAAGCGCTTGTCGAGTGGTCCTGCTTGATGTTTCTGTACTGCTTCTTGTAGGCTCTTGGTTGCCTCATTGCCATCTTTTGTCTTTGGAATGATGAACCCTATCGAGATGTGCTCGTGAGGATAATCCAAAGCAGCAAGATTATCGAAATACTCCTGGTAGAAACGCGCTAGAGGTGTGAGGATGAGCACTTTCTCGTTGTTTTTGATCGGTGTCGACGAAACAGAAAGGTTGTTTAACTGGTAATGAACGATTGGGGGAGGACTGAGAGGCTGCTGCGAATCGCCTACAGAGGCTTTTCGAAAGGCTGATGTGGGAGGAGACAGTGGATTGAGTGCTGCTGCAGCAGATTTTCGTGCCCTCAGCAGCGGATCTAGAGAGTGTGATATGTCGGCAGATGGCCCAAGAAAGAAATAGAAAAGAACCGTAAATATGCAAGCCCCGAGTATCAGCGCCGGTCTGCTACTGCGAGTCTGACGAAAGTAAGACATGTCAGAGTCCTTCATCAAGTCGTCGTTGTCAACAAGCTGGAGTCCTTGCTGTCCGAAGAACCTGAGCGTTCTGGTAAACACTAAGGCCGTCGCATGTTGAAATCCTGAGGAGAGGAACGATGATTAATCGTAGCTTTGCAGTTACCTGGCCAGATCTGTGTGTAACAGAAGGCTCGATAGTCATGTCCTGGTTTACGTTGCGCATGTCTCAGGCCGGACTTCAAGTAAGGGTCCAAGTCCGCACTCCACTCGCTATGTCTGATACTATTGCACAACCTTAACATCAGAACAGTAAGCACAACAATACTTCTACATTGCGATCAAGGAGAGCGACGTCGCGGTTGGATACACGTAACAAACTAGTCTTTTGGGAGCTATAATGCCCTTAGGTATTCAGCTATTCAGCCTCTCATGATATCAACACAGCTTGCAAAACCTGCGATCCTGGCTGACCCTGCGATGATTGTCCTAGAGATAGAGCTGTCTATCGCCAACAGGAATAAAATGAATCATTGTAAAGCGAATGAGTCCAACCGTCGAAGCTTCGCGTTAACTTGATACCTGTAGCAATCCTGCTCATCTGGAACAGTTCTGTTTATGCGAACGAACAATAATATCCTAACCTTTCAATTCATGGTGACCCGTGTAAACTCCTTCCTGTCAGGATCGAGTCAACTGACAGGTATGCAAATGCTGTCTAGACTTTACTGATGGTTTATGCTCATAACAAACGAAATTCGTCATATCGATGCGTGAGGACTTTGATTCCCACCGCTTCCTGGCGAAAGTTTGAGAAACTATGAGCTGCCGACTTTGCGGCTCTTGACAACTGGCTTCGTCTCCTCATCGCTAGACACGGAACGTGATCGTGGACTTTTCGTGCCTGGGCTACCAGCGGGTGATATTTTGCCTGCACCCGCGACGGAAAAGTAGTCGCTGGCTTCTTCGAGCTCTAGTGGCGTTACAGCACCTTTGGGGCTGCCCAAGGGATCGAGACGCGGTGCATCGGGCTTGACTGATAGTGGCGATGCCGCAAGTTTGGATGTCAATTTCGCTTTCTCCAGAAACTCTCTATGTTTATCGCGCAGCAGTCTGGGTGATTCGACAACTGCTGGTACAGGTGCTGGTGCTCGAGTATACGTGATTTGTGGTGTTTGCGAAGACGAGACATCCGCTTGCGCGAAATTAGATGGGTGGTAGCGTCCAAGGTTCAGCTGCATATTGCGCGATGACTGTCTTCCATGGTTTCCTCTGCGCTGAGAGCTCTGGTGGGACAGAATAATTCCACCGGGAGGCTTTGGCGAGAGAGGCGAATTCGGATATCGGCTATGAGCCATAGACTCCCGCATCTCACGCGTCTCTCTGACCTTGGACTCGCAGACAATCTAGACGAGGGAGACCCAGTCCTTTCCAGCCGGCCAGAGAATCCTTCACACTCTGATAACGGAGACTTGCCGTGCGCTCGCACAGACGAAGCTCGTGGGGATGGACTTCTACTGAAGGGGAACAGATGACCCTTGCGATCACCTCTGCCCGACAATGGCGTCGGGATGCGGATTGTATCTCGTTTGGCAAGTGATGGAGGTGGTATCTGAATAGGTTTGGGCCTATTCAAACGATTAAGCGCAGCTGTTAGTGGTGGATCTGCTTCGTCACAAGTTATTGTTGTACAATAATTCGAAGCGAGGTCTGTCGCGAAAGAAGAATGATTGTTGTACCGTGTGGGTCGCACAGATAATGTCCGAGATGTTTCGTAAGGAGCAAAAGTAGAAGCAATGTCCTTGGAGATGCTGGATCCGCTGCTGATGTTCAAATTTAGTGAAGCGTGGGTCTTTGGTAGCCTGAGAGAGGGATCTGCAACACAACGACAAAGTCAGTGGCTGTTCATTTGATCGACGTAACGCCGCTTGTGGTTCATGCATAGCCAAGTCGACTGACGATGGAAACGGTCGAAGCTGTTGCTCCAAAGCCACACGTGAGATCTCAAGCAGACGAATGAGAATAGCTAGCGGCGCTCATGCGTTTCATGATTGATCAGATAGCCAACTTTGGACTGAAAACCACGAGATTTCAGGGTCCGTGAGAGCCGGCATGCTCGTTGGCAGACTCGGAACTCTTTCCTTGTCACCAATACATGTGTTCAACATGCATTATTGACGTCCGTGGGTATTATAACTTACCAGTAGTGTTGGAGACAGTTCTTGCAAATAACACATATTTAATTGCACCAACAGAAACATTCTCTTGGACGAAGCCTCGTGGCTCCTTTTGATTGTTGGCATCTTGCAATGACATAGCTGATGCGGATGATCTCGGTCTCCCAGCCGTCAGTGCTTTATAACTGCGGGCTGAAGCTAGCATTGACGGCTGCAGCTAACACGACTTGCACGGCTCAAAGGTTGCCGATAAGTCCTCACAAGTGGTAGAATTGACAAAATAGAGAAGCTAGACTTACCACTAGATACTATAGAGTTTAGCCGTTACGATCCTAGCTTCTTGTGAGTATCGTGATTCGTTGAACGATCGATAAGATCCGAGTGACGCCTGCTGACGGAAGTGGCTGTTTCAGTTGGAGCCGTAAGCTGTCCGTGTGCTAAGAAAGATGTGTAATAAGACGTGAAGATACTTGTTGGTGGGAGACTTCTCGCCAGCCATTGTGATCCACAGGATTGGTCTCTGTACTCAGAAGACGGGAAATACATGATCATCAATGATGGCGAGAACAAATCGTGAAGAAGCAGAATGCAACCAACAACGTAAATTTCTAGGGGAATTGTCCAGCCCTCACAGGTCTTTAGATAATGATGTTGTAATGGTGCAACTGGTGGTCAGATTATTCCTTTCGCATAAGCAAGATCACTGATGGTCTCTGTAAAGACAATAAAGCTGATAATAAGCTTGTCTACAATCGAAACCACGTATCTCAGTCGTTGAGATGTTCCAGGTTTGGTAATTACTCGTGGTCATGTTAGCAGCTGAACTTCATGGTCTTATTACTTCTCAGCCCCGAAGCTACACCTTGCGATCGGGGCGCTATAAATCAACAGTATTTGCGTCAACTCCCGCAGCAAGCTATACCTCCAGTACAGACATATGTTCGCTTCTTAAACAACTATCCAAATGACAAGGTGTTTCGATTCTGATCTCGGTCGGTACTAATGTACATCCGCCGCAGTCCTTGGCATTGTCGAGGTTGTCCAGGTAATGCCCTAATGTCAAGAAACGAGTTGTCCTGCGGAAGATGTTTTTGTCGAGCCTTGGCGTTCTAGCATCAGCCTGACTGTACAACAGCTTCTGCATGATCACAAGCTACAGCTTATGCTCACCCATTGTTCTCGCAATATTGAGAGTTAAGGATACTTTGTGGAAGCCGGAAAATTCCCGTGAATAACGATGAGTGAGCCATCGCTGAATTCAACACAGGTGACGGTCAAAGTGATTGTCAACTCCTATGCTGAGATCACGTTTGCAGCACCACCGCAGTAGTACCTTGTATGAAGTGGAACTTGGATGCATTCTAATTTCGAGTGCTCTACATAGCAATAACGTTGCATAAGAGGGTCACAATCACTCGTACTTTGTCTTAAAATGATTCAGTGCTCCAAAATGGCATCTTGAGCAATGCGATACTATCTGTCAAATGTGTAGCAAGGATGTTCGCGTCGGTTTGGTCGATTCGAGCCTGGCTGATGTGGCTTAGCACAAAGCAGACCCTTCGGCAGCATGATCCTCGTCGAGCCGAGCGAGTGCGAGAAACCATGTGGCCGATAACAGAGCTATGGTAACGTGGTTATAGGAGCAGCTCGACGCAGATTCTTTCCGAGCCACTACTGTTCAGCAGAAGGCGCGATTGCGAAATGCACCGCCATATTCTCGGTAGTGCTCTGTTCCGGATCTGAAGTTCCCAAAGTCCATTGGTGGATGTTGCTATACCTTCATCATCACGACCATACTGGGGAAGCAGATCACTCAAAATGAGCATTTCCAGTATTCGCAGCAAAATGGTCAGATCAGGCTCAAATATTCAAGATTTATGACAACTGCATTCGCCGCTCCTCCAGTCGATATGGAACAACATCTTGACCCCGAAGTCGTTGGCAAAGAGTTCGATAAATGGCTAGATTGGGAAGCGGCATCAGAGCTTCTACACGATAGCACTACAAACTCGAGGACACTCACCACTGCATCTGGACTACCTATCTCACCCATTTCCACCGCCAATAGCGACTCCTTCTGCGGCAACGCAACGCAAACATCGGTCACCGCTCTTTACTCGCATGACTTGCCAACGCCATCGAACAGCTCTGGCTCACCAGATACCTTCTTAAACCCTTACAGACTGAGTGAAGATACTCTTAGAAGTGACTCCTCGTCGATGCTCGCACCAATCAGTCTCAAAAGAAAACTTTCACCGAATGATGGCCCAGAACAGGAGTACAAACCTGTCGCTGGACGACCGACCGGAAGTAAACGACCGCATAATGTTGTGGAAAAGCGGTATCGCGCAAATCTGAACGAGAAGATAGCAGAGCTTCGTGATAGCGTGCCAGCTTTGAGGATCCTGAAGAAGTCTAAATCTAAGAAAGGAGATACAGCAAGTAGTGACGACGAAGACTTAGATGGACTCGCACCCTCAAACAAGCTCAACAAAGCTTCGATATTAACCAAAGCCGTAGAGTATATTCGCCATCTTGAGACACGGTCAAGAAAGCTTGAGGATGAGAACACTTACCTCAAAGATCGAGTCCAGCACCTAGAGAAGATGGTTGCTGACAGTGGTACATCCGCTACACGTGCCGAAGCTTTCACTAGCAAGACCGTGATAGAGCCTCCAAAAACCCCATCTCCGGAGTTTCCAGCTTCATCCGAAGAGGACAAGTCAGATCCTGAAGGCTTGATAGGTCTACCAGAAAACATGCAACGGCTGCGTGAGTCGCAACCCCAAGAACATTATGGACACGTCTATACAACACCTGGAGAAAGATCTAGACTTGGAGGAAAGTGGGCTCAGAGAATTATGCTTGGTTCGTTAGGTGGCCTGTTGATAATGGAAGGGATCTCCGAGTCTGATCAGAGCAACGACTCAACCAAAAAAGCTCTTTTTGGCATTCCACTCGAAATCCTCGACGGCTGGCAGTTTCTCAGATCCCCTCGCCTATATCTTGCGACTTTCGCACAGTACTGCCGTGCGGGAGGCATCCTACCACTAATTAAGGGGTTTCTAGCCCTGACGATATTGGCATTTCTGATTTTCTACTACATGTTCAACTCGAAACCTTCGCCAAAATCGTCGCAGTGTGATGAAGAGCCTGTATCACCAGAGCCAGCTCGTCCTGCATCTCCTATAGAGGTTCGCCGGCGAGCTTGGAGCACAAGTATGCAGACTCTGGGTCTACCACACCACAGTTTCTTTGCGGAATGGTTCGCCGTGACATCGGAATGGGTGAACTACTGCATCAGATACTGGCTTGGACCAAGTGCATGTTTGTGGTTATGCGGCGAGACTGCTGAAGACGAAATCGCACGAGTCAAAGCCTGGGATATCGCAATAGATGCTCAATTGGCAGGCGGCGACACAGAAGTCACGCGAAGCAGGGTAGTGCTGACTATCTTTGGATCGGGCACGCTTCAAGCTACACCCTTGCGCTTGATGATGAAAGCGGTCCATTGCAAGCTGGTCTTGCATAATGTTGGGCTTGCTGGTACGTTGTCCTCAAACATCGCCTCGTGGGCAGCATCCTACATAGCGAACCAACAATGGCGTCGAGCGCGCCAATTGCATGAAGCATTGACTGCACGGGACACGGACAGGTTGCCTGGATACCTCAACTATCTCCTTCAAATGGATTGTGATGAAGTGCTCACTAGCACTGTCACACAAAGGGCATTCAATATGATGTACGACAGGCCGACGTCAGAACACGCCGAGGACGGTCTTCTCGATGTCGTGGTTGAAGATTATGCAATTCGCTCGCCTCTCGATGCTATCGCTGCATGGCGATCCACGTCTCTGCTACACGAGGCTTTATCCGCAGCTCTGCAAAGCCCAGACGCCTCAGACCTGCTACGGGAGCACATTCAAGCTGCTTTGGAAATCGCGCCACCCGGATCTGCGGCTGAGACGAGAGCGCTTGCCGTGCATGCCGTGCTCAGCCCAGGTCGACGATACGCGTTTTATACCAAGGCGGCTGACGCCATTAGGCCAGCCACGGACGAAATTACGGTAGACGAAAGAGTCCCATACTTCATCGACTCATCCACACCGAAATCCGCCAGACCAGAGATTGAGACCTGCTTGGCATGCGCGGGATCAATGCTCAAGCTAGAACAACAGCACGATCTAGCTGGAGCAATCGAGATCATGGCACGAATCCAATGGCCTGACCTCGGGCTCAATTCTTCCGGCACTATCATTGTGCCAAGCATGCTAACAGTGGCCACTCTGTATTTCGTCCTGACACGCTTGTTGAGAGCATCGAGGCGTGCAAGTGACTGTTCGTCGACGGACTGCGACGACAACGTATATCCACTTCCGCAATTAAATCTACTTGCTACAGATGTCTACCATTGCCTGCGCGTGGAGGCTTCTCATTTGAATATACCAGAGAAAGGATCCAAAAGTCACTTAACAAGCGCTTTGCACAATTTATCCAGCAATTGGGACATGCGGCTGACGTCCCTGTCCCGCCGACCGAGCAGTGCAAGCCACGATACAGGCTATGTTAGCCAGGAAGAAGAAGAGGATGACATGCATCAGTCCGTGCTATTAAATGAGAGAAAGGATTGGCGTTCGAGCACATCAGGTCTTGGGCAAGGACCTCGGAAGTAGATTGATTAGCGCTATACCACCGGCCTACTAGTACTAATTGAATCGGGCGCAGCCGCCCACAGAGATTCAAACATCACTATCTGGCAGTGATGAGCGCAGCCTGCATCGACCCTCGGATGTATATAAGGAGCCGATCCATTCGGGCAATACCTGATAAAAACGAACACCCACAGCCACGCAAAACAAATACTCCATACAAGCAATGTACTACTCTGAAATCATGAAATGCTAATATAGGTATTGATAGTCTGTCAGCGATATCTCCTCCTGCTGCCATCATATACGGTCGTGCTTTCCCGGCGTCTCTTACGAAGAGCCTCCTCTTCCTCTACACGATGGCGCTCTCGCCTGTCCCTACCGTTACGGTCCTCACGCCTTTCCCTATGTGAGCCACTCCGAGCATCGCTTTCCCTCCTCGAAGTACTATAAGCCACATTATCTCGTCCGGAGCTGCTTCGGTACGAAGTAGGAGCATAACGAGCTGCGTCTCGGGCAGCTGCTTCTCTTGCAGCTCGTTCCCTCCTCTCAGCCTAGTCAAACTCAGCAAGATTTGCAGTCGGGCACTTCAACGACTCACCGCTCTTCGTTCACCTTCGCAACCGGTGCAGGGCTCGGATTTCAAGTGCACCCATTCGTGTCTAAGACATTGAGTTTGGTGCTCAGTACAATAGCCACCCCTGTGTCGGCAATTTCCTCTATGCGCTTTCGGGCAGTGGTGTTTTGTGCTACCTTTCTTTGCTCCAGGCATGCTGACGATTATATGTAACGACGTCTTGGAATCTTGCCGCACAACAGCAGCATTGCCATCGACATGATGTATGCTTCGGAGACAGCTGATGGCAGTGCTAACAATGAGCTTTCTAGTCTTGTGTCCGCATGCATCCGAGTTGAATGGCCCTGCACAACACAAAGGGGGCAAGACCACCACATCATTTTCAGGGCTTTAATGGTGCACCGCTCGAAATAAGTCCGCCTTAGTCAAGCATGAAAACCAGAGCTGATATGCAAGCTACATAGTGTTGAATCGTGTAGATATATAATCCCAACACCAGAAAAACTTTCTGAGATTACTATTCTGTTCTCGGATGCACTCGAGTCTGCTACGTACTGCTATTTATGCGCATCTGCTTACGAGATCCGATTTGAGACCTGACCATTCTTTGAGCATATCTTCAGCTTCGCGGAACAGATCTGAGGAGTGCATGCCAAAGAGAGCGATTCTGACCAGAAACCGTGCAAGCCTGTTTGCGGTACCGTAAGCAAACTTCTTGTACACGGGTCCTGCCGCCCTCTCAAAGATAGCCTTTAACTCGCAGTCTTCTGGATCCTCAGGAGTGTCGTTGGCCTCCCTTTCATCCTCGTCCTCATCTTCCTTCCAACCCCATATCCACATAGGTGGTCTGCAAGCCAGTATTGCTGGAGCAAAGACTGCCTCGTCCCAATCCAAAACGGCAGTAATAGGCTTCTCGGTATTGCTGGCATCAGCCATGATGTTGCGAACTTCGAAATCCGTATGACACAATGTAAGTGGCATGTCACCAAAAATACCAAGAGAATCCATCTCGTGCAATGTGTTCAAGAACTTCTCGTTGTATTCTTCAGCGAAGGTGTCATCCTGGGCGATAGCAGTGTCACATCGCGATTTGAAGATCGCTGCTAGCATTTCAACAATCGTCAATCCTGAAGTAACGTCCGAGTACGGCTCCACACGAGGATCGTGTCCAGGTTCTATCTCACCTTCTCGAAGCGCATGGTTGATGGGAGCAATGTTGAAAGTCCAGGGCTCGCCCATGTGATACGTGTCAGTGGGGACGAGATGAGCAAATTTGTTGCTCGGTACAATCCTTCCAATTCGATTGCTTGTGACTTCGAGACATTGACGATAGACGACACCAAGCTGTTCGGCAGCGGCACATCGCGCCTCATGGTTCATTGCCGGCCATTCATATAGAATTGTATCGCCTTCAACCTTGGTTTGAATCATCCAGGGGCTGCAAATTTCACTCCTGTCGGTACAGTCAAACTTGATAATATCGGGCACGGGAATCGTGGTGTGCTGTCGTAGAAAAATCAAGGGAGCCATATCATCAATCAGGAGACGTTTGGAACTTCGTGGAATGCGTAGCACGAACTTGTCCTCGATCTGCAGTTCAGCCTTGTAGATACTGAACCCGATCAACCTGTTGTAGGAGCCGCCGCCCATCCTGGCCATGGTCAGATCATCATCTTGGAATCCTTTTCTGTACCCTAGGTGATGATTCTCTGCTACTTCTCTGACTATAAGTGCTCTGGCTTTTGCCACAAAGGTCTCGAACGGCTCCTGATCGTATTTTAGTGTTGACGTTTGCGAATGCGTTTCGTCGTCGGGCACAGAAGAGCTTGCTGTCGACATCTTCCCTTAGCCCTCTAGACACTAAAATCACAAGCAGTTTCTTGAGAGTATGACGGTCGTGAACTGCTTCCGCAGCGGAAAGAGGAGAATAGGAGCACTTATGGACAAAGAGAGCACGGGCCATCACTTTTCATGTGCTCTGTCCGTTTGCAGCGCCTATGATTTTGTGCTTACCCCCTACCAGTCTCAGCAAAATTCAGGACCGTACGTGCAGTTATCACGCTGTTTATTGCTATCAAACCTTATCGTGCATCACTTCTTGTTGTACTGAAGTTCAATGTAAGATGAAAGAAAGTCTTGCGCGCAACGACCATAGTTGCACTGCATGGCATGTCCGTATGGAGACAGTGGATTCACCGTACTTGCGCGTGTTCTGGCCTTATGTGATGTGCATTTGAATTTTCGATGAGATATCAAAGGCGATTATACCTATGTATAGTATACAACAACAGCGTGCAGCTTGTAGGCAGAGATTTATCCGTAGCCTCAACAGAGTGGCCGTATTTTGTATAGTGCTTGCTTAGCTGTTTAAGGCGAGCACACGGACCTGGGTCAGCCTTGAATCTGGATGCGTCTAAGAACGACGCTTGGGAAGGACTCAAAAGTCCACTTGCACGGCAATAGCAAGAATGAATTACCACCAAAGCCGGTCACTTCTCTGTTTTGCTGTGCTCAAATTCTCTTAGTTGCCAGCCAGTGGCGAATAACAATTGGCCGATATCGATTTGAGCTTGATCGTTATGTAGTGGTTTTAGGTGCTTTCTTAGACGATCTTCTGGGCACCATAGGCATGCCTGGAGTTCTCGAACATACTCATTAAGCACAATTCAATACTGGCCAATTATTATCCGCCACCAGCTGTTGCGAACCACTAGCAGCTGGGGGTGCACAGATCTTCAGGAAGTCTGACTCTTGACCTGCTATGAAAGCAATGGCCCGATTTCCGTCTTTGCGACCAAAAGGTCATGGCAGCACATAAAATCACGGTAAATTAGAACGGACATTAGTGTCGATGTTTGGGAAATGTTATGGCGCAGCTACTGATTCATATGGAGCTTACCCAGATACTCTCAGGCAAGCTACCAAAAGCATGAGGACGATGCGTTTTTCATATGCTTCGCTTCTGCTCACCTGCCTCTCGTGGGTTGAAGCGCTTCGACCATTACCTTATGATGCTCAGATCGATAATGGCAAACAAGGGAGCTATCCATTACTGCCGAATTTTGCTACCTCAGAGGTCAGAGCACCACGAATCAATTTTGAGACCTGGTCTCCAGAATGTGATGACGGCCGCTATTACTTCGTCACGCCACGAGGATGGAAGGTCAACAAGCCTGGACCGATGATACTAGATGCAGCCGGTAACCTGATTTGGTCGAAGCACTTCGACAACGAATTCGGTGGTCAAGCATATGATTTCAAAGTTCAAAGCTACAGAGGAGAACAAGTTCTGACGTTTTGGCTTGGCGATGATACAGTCAGAGGTTGGTTCGCCCCGAAAACATGTTTCGGTGCTCTCATTTAGAGATGAGACATGGTATCAGACCGTAGCAAGTCTTCTGACAGTTAAATAGGACATGGTAAAGGTCATTACTACGTATTGAACTCGTCTTACGATGTTGTCCAAAAGATTGGGGCGGCGAACGGCTTGTTTGCAGATCTGCACGACTTCGTGATCACACCGAACGATACTGCCTTAATCACTATCTTCAGCCCCAAGTCTGCTGATGTGCGTCCTTTTGGTCGCAAGTTCAATGATGGTTGGAACCAGGCTGCCTGGGATGGCATTCTACAGGAGATCGATCTCGAAACAGGTTCTGCTCTATTTGAATGGCGAGCTTCCGAGCACGTATCTATGAACTCTACGTACCACAAGCTCGACTCGTCCGTTGGAGAGGCTGGGACACGAACAAAGCCATTTGATTGGTTTCACGTCAACTCGGTCCAGAAGGACGATCTCGGGAATTTCTTAATCTCTGCTCGTAACGTCCACGCTATATACTACATTGACGGTAAGACGGGCAGACTCATCTGGACGTTGGGCGGCAAGAACAACTGCTTTCATGACCTATCAGACGGACAGGCTCTTCGTTTTGCTTGGCAGCACGATGCGCGTTTCGTGCCAATTGAATCATTTTCACGAATATATACGCCTCCTGCTAGTCATGCGGGACAGGTGACACGATTGATGACAGTTTTCGACAATGCCGCAATGGACTTCGACCACACATATGGCGCACCCCACTCTCGGGTACTGCTCCTTGAAGTCACCTATCCTATCGAGCCGATTCAGCACAACACACCAGAAGACAATGCTGAACGTTCATCCAGAACTTCTCTTCGTCGAGATATCAGCGAACAAGATAACGCAAAGGTGCAGAGCATTGATGAAAAAGATTCTGCATTGACTGTACGCGTGATTGGCAAATACATACACCCACGATATATCCGTTCTGGCACTCAAGGATCTGCCCAAGTACTGTACTCAGATGGGGATCAAGATGCAAAAGTATTTGCTGGCTATGGAATCAACGCAGTTATGACTACCTTCGACATGAATGGCACGATCCTATGTGATGCTCACTTTGGTGCAATACCTTCTTGGAACAATGGAAACGTGCAAAGCTATCGTGCCTTCAGGTACCCGTGGGTAGGTAATCCCAGAAGCATACCAGCTGCCACTATACGATGGGGTCAAGCCTACATAAGCTGGAATGGAGCAACTAGAGTCAAAACCTGGCTTGTTCAGTCATCAGACGATGGCCATAGTGACTGGCAGGACGGCAGTCAATTACCAAAAGAAGGTTTCGAGACTAGCATCTTACTGCAGGATCTGAATGTCTCTAAGTCGGCAGCTTTCTACCGTTTCGTCGCCCAGGACAGTACTGGTAACGTTTGCAAGTATGGTATAAGCAATGTCGTCCGCAGAAGCTACATCAACTCTTTCACTCGTCCAGGTGTCCGTGTCACTAGAAACGGCTCGTCATTCACATATGCGCTATTCGTCCTACTAGGAGGAGGAGCAGTATTTTGGATCACCTTCAAGCTGCGGCACAACATAAGATCAAGAACATCTCGTTCATATATTCCACTTACGGGCCATGATAGGTCCGATTGAGCATCTTCAGCTTGTCGCATCCGCTCATAGACTTGTTGGACGATGCCCTGGAACTACGCACAAGACAGCACTTTAGACTCACCTGGACTCTGTGTTATGATGCGTATGGTAGGGCAAACAGTGCCACCAAACGTCGACTATGCTTTCTATTTCCGATAACAAACATGTAAATTCGGTGTTTGCATCCAGCTTCACGCCTTCTCACGACCCAGTCGAGGGTATCACACGATATGAAACACTCAACAACCACCAAATGTGACGCTATGCATTTTGCAGCTCGCCGATCTTTGCTCGACAACCATGACATAGTCACATCATACTTTGCAGAAATGGCAGCTTGTGGCCGAAGTCCTCGTACTCGGAATTTCTTGCTGAAGCGCCGGCTTACCTAAAATTTCCCAGAACTAATCAATTTGCCAAGGATATTTCAACATACTAGCCTAAATGGGTAACCAGGCTAGTGGAAAGGGAGAAATTTATTGGTTCAAACATTGACACACCACAAGCAATTAGCTAAGCACCATTACTTAGTTCGGTCACATTCAATGCCGAATAGCACAGCAGGCACATAAAAGAGCTCAGAGCTCGTCTCAGATACTACCATCATCAATATTGAATACTGAAATCCGAACGTCAACAAAACAGTCAACAGGCTCAAAAACGAGTAGACATATCAGCCAGCCCGAAAAAGGCCAGACAGACCAGATGGCGAAGAGACTCTTGACAGTGTTTGGAGCAACTGGCAACCAAGGTGGTGCTGTCATCCGGGCATTTTTGAGCCACCCGACTCTATCCTCACAGTATTCCTTGAGAGCTATTACACGCAACACTTCATCCTCGAAAGCCCAAGCACTTGCTTCTCAAGGCGTCGACCTAGCTGTAGGAGATCTTAACGACCGACCAAGTCTGGAAAAAGCTATTGAGGGGAGCTATGCAGTTTTTGCTGTAACCAATTACTGGGAGACAATGTCGAGCTCTATAGAGGTTCAACAAGGCAAGAATATCGCCGATGCTGCGAAAGCTGCTGGTGTAAAACATTTTGTCTGGAGTGCTTTGCCCAATGTGACAGAGTTAACAAACGGTACATTGCGTGCGGTACAGCATTTTGATGGTAAGAGCGAGGTTGCACGCTACCTAGACAGCATCAAGGCAGATACTGGCATGCTGACCACGTTCTTCATGCCTGGTTTCTATATGTCGAACATCAAAAGTATGACTAGGTCGAATCCAGACGTCAATAACGGCGTTCCCACGCTGACCCTTCCATGGGATCCTGAGAAGACTCAAGTGCCGCTGTTCAACCCTGCTCGAGACACTGGTACATTCGTTGGCGGCATACTTGGCTCGCCAAACCCGGCAGAGCTGGACGGAAAATGGATACAGGCAGTCAGTCAGTGGAGCACACCAAATGAGATTGTATCAGACATGTCCCAAGCACTCAAAGGCCAGGAAATCAAGTTCAATCCTGTCCCTGCTGAAGTTTATATCAAATTTCTACCTGAAGCGGTTGCATCGGAATTGACCGAAAACATGGTTTTAATTAGGGACTACTCCTACTATGGACCTGGATCGAGGGAGAAGCAACCAGAAAGCGATAGGGTATTGCATCATCTTGGGTTGCAAACTCAGTCATGGAAAGAATTTATCGAGCAGGATCAAAAGACTGGTGAATGGAAATTCTGAAGTTGTATGTATATAGCACGAGATAGCGTTATCGACATATTATGCCCGAATAGACCAAGACCTGAACTCGTGGATCTCAGCGTGAATGCCTCGTCAGACGCTACTGAAGAGAACAATAAGTCAGATCTGAACGAAGCTAACGAAAAGGAGAGAGTGATAGCGGATCCGTCACACGTGACCTGCACTTATTACCTTCGTGACTGCCTTTCGAACATTTTCGACCTGCAGCTTCTCGATGTCTTTCGTCAAGGCTGCGAGGCTACTTAAGGATTCGAGGAGGTAACTTATACCACTGCGAGATATGAGATAGATCCGCGTTTCCAAAGGATACTAGACGTGTTGAGAATGGATTGGCTGTAACAACAAGGGAAATGGTATGTTCCAATCATGGTTCGCACTATTACAACTGGTGAGACGAAAGACGCGTCGTCAGCTGGGTTGCACCATATACGCCGCGCCGTAATCAAAGGCTTCAAGCACCAATTTTGGAGTGTCAAGTTTTACCCTTATATCCTTAGGGAGGATGATCCCGTTATATTTGCAGCAATAAGTTTTACGACTGTATGCATCTACGAAGCTAAGAGTGAAGGAAGTGGCCTCAGATGCTTGCTGACATGCCAACGACCCCCAGCACCGGAGAAGGAATTCGAAAGCGGTTGGCTGAATTGCTGTACATGGTGTTTCATAAATGAGGAAGAGCCATTGCTGGCATTAGCGGGTGAAAGTGGCCATATCTCTATCATAGACGCGTTTTCTGGCAAGCTGGTACACACACTCGTGGGACACTCCAATGGGACTGTCAACGAATTGGTCACCCATCCTGACTATCCCTACCTCATTGCAAGTGCTTCGATCGACCACAGCATTCGTGTCTGGGATCTCCGCAGGGCTAGCGTTTCGGCACTGTCGACTTGTATCACAATCTGTGGCCACAGTATGGGCCATACTGCTGGCCTTGTGACTCTGGACTGGCATCATACAGGGCGATATCTTGTGTCGGGAGGCTACGACCATCGCATTTGCGTCTGGACACTGCCTGATTACGCTGAATCTTCGCCTTTTTGGCATGAAATCTCGTATGAAGGGCGCAAACGCAGCAGAGATGAGGTTCGCGTGATTCACTATCCGCACTTTGTCAGTTCTGCAATACATGGAGATTATGTCGATACAGTAAGGTTTTTGGGCGATCTAGTACTATCAAGGGCTGCTCAGGAGAATAAGGTTGTGCTCTGGTCGATCACTGGATTTCACTCGGCAAATCATCCTCCTCCGTCCATAACAGCACCGAAGGGACCTGAGTATCTGGAAACCAAGAACGGTTTTCGCCGGAACGCCTTCATGAGGATTGACGACAACTCGCAAACCACAGACAAGAAATACAGTACGCCTGAACTATACCACAGGTGTCTTGAGTTTGAAAACAAAGATTCGACCTCCATCTATTGGCGTTTCGGGGTAAGAAAGCCTTCTAAACTATTTCCGCATGTTCGTCCACTACTTACGGTGGGCAACCACGGGTCAAACATACGCCATTGGGATATTCAAGCACTCATTGAAGGTCATGAAGGTGCTGGCTTCCCAACGAAGTCGGCTGGTAAATACAAGAAAACCATAACTGAGCCGGTTAGCAAGAACACCAGTAAACATGTCGCAGGTCGTAGTGTTTCCGAGTTCTCCGGCGCCTCTGTGTCTGGAGGTTCGTCTTCGACTGAAGCTGCAGACAGGTCGCACAGCCACGAGCGCAACATGAAAAGATTTGCGTTGAACGATGCAGAAGCAAAGCTCTTGCCTCACAGGCAATTGGATGAGTCAAAGGACATGAACAGATTTTCTGCTCGAGCCATAGATTGGAGCATCTGTGGTCAGTGGTGTGTTGCTGTAGGTGAGCTGCCAAATGCGCAAGGCGTTCCCACTGGTGGCATAATTTTGTACTCAATTACAACAAAATAATTCGCGACAAGTCGTCGAGCATGTAGAGACCAATGGACTAAATATCTAGAGGTCGTTATGAGCTCGTGCTGCGTCGTTGTCATGAAGTCCTATGGGAGAATGGGCTCTGAGCGACCCAATAATGGCAGGCCCAAGCTGTCGCCTACAGGTGCACAGAAAGGCTTGGCGATTAGCATCACGCTAGGGACACGACCTCGAAGCCACCTTAGGTATGGTCTGCGCGCCACGATAGGGGACCATCACTCAGTGAGCGCCCCACAATAGCCACTTCCGAAATAGATAGTTCACGCGCCCATGTAAAGCACCGGAAGCACGACAACACCACGGTTGACAACGAGCATGGAGGCTGATGCCTGCTCTTCCTTTGGCAACGCGAAATTTGCGCGATATAGGTCTGTACGAAAAGCTGCATCACGAGAACAGCAATCAGCGGCTGTGCCTATTCCTGCAATTCCCTCAGATACCCAAGTAAAGCCGCTACAGGACCAAGGCAATCGAGCACCGTCGCGCTACCGTAGAGCAAACATACAGAGAGTCAACGACACACCATTACCATCTAGCGCTATTGAAGCGCCAACCAGGTACTGTTATAAAGACCAGCAGCAGAAGCCATTGTCGAAGTCAGAAAATGGCTTAGCAAAACAGCCGCACGAGGAGAAGCAAACCTCTGTGGGCGACTGGCCCAAGACTTTTCAAGATGCCAAAGTAGCGCGGAAGCAAGCAAGTAAGCCTCCTATATCTGCAGCACCTGCGACACAATCACAACCAAAGCAGCAACCGAGTCAGATGCGACAAATTGCAGTTCGGCCAAGAAGCAAGACAGCATCTTCACCTCAAATTCGCAAACCGGAAGCACGAAGGTCGTACGATGCAGCCCGCGAGGAGGCCCGTTTGATTCTTGAGGGCGAATATGATCGTTTGACTCGACTGAAGAGGCAGCAAGACGTTGCGAAAGAGGGAAAAAGAGCCCAGGCACAGCTCCGTGCTGATCAGGATCGCCTTGTTCGTGGTGCGCAACAGCAGGACTCGGATAATCTTGAAAATATCGCGCAAAGACCAAAGACAGCCCAGGTAGCTATATCGAGCACACGGAAATGGACAATAGGTGGTGAGGACGGACACAAATTTGCCGCAGACGCAGAAACACCTTTGCAGCAGGCAAAAGAAACGTCTCCTCGGCCTGCCCGTTCAACCATGAAACCCATAGCGAAGGACGCCATCGCTAACGATGTAGTTGAAATATCGCCAGTCGTTCACGCGCCGCGATCGAAGCTGCGAAAGTTCTCGATCTCGAGATCACGAGAACGCCGTCCAACGACATCCCGAGGAAGCCAGCCGCAAGCCCCAGAGTTGCCTAGAGCTGGAGATGGACCACCCAAAACAGCTGTTAACGGTCCTGCGACGCTTGACGCTCCTACATCAGCTGTCAACGCTGGCGAGCGTCGAGTCGAGATAAGATTCACGAATTCTAAAATCAGCTTACCCGTAACTCCTTCCACTACGGTCAGAGATCTCCTCAACTCAGCGTCAGTGATCATGTCTCAACCTATCGACCCACGAACTGCTGTGCTGCTTGAAACTTATGGTCCTCTCGCGCTCGAGCGTCCACTAAGAAGATACGAGCACATAAGAGACGTGATGAACTCGTGGGACAGCGATACACAAAATCATTTGGTGATCCTTCCCCATTCCGAATGTGCCGCGACAGGTTTGGAGCAGAGTGATGCGCCCTCAGCACAACCCTCCTATACCACGTTGCAGCTCTACCATTCGAGGAGGCCAGGAAAATGGGAAAAGCATTGGATGTATCTGAGAAATGATGGACAGGTGACAGCCTCAAACAAGGAGAACGATGGCAATGCAATGAACATGTTTCATTTATCCGACTTTGACGTATATATGCCTACTCGGAAAGAAACGAAGAGATTGAGGCCGCCAAAAAAGATTTGCTTTGCTATCAAAAGCCAGCAACGATCGATCATGTTTGAAAGTACGGAGAACTTCGTCCACTTTTTCGCAACAAACGACAAGGCTATTGCAGACCAGTGGTATAACGCGGTCCAGTCGTGGCGAAGCTGGTATCTAACAAGCATTCTCGAGCAGACCACAACAGGGAAAGCACCACCGAAGGATGCCTTGGCCGCTGTGGCAGCGATTCCAGCCCCGTCACAGCCTCGACCCTCTACTTCGCATTCGAGAGACTCGGTACCATATCAGCTTGGCACATTCAAACCACTCCTGGATTTCGATGCCGATTCCTTTGCCTATGGCGAAGGACAGCAAAAGGCTCTAGACAGACCCAATTCTGCGGGAACGGAAGGTATGAGACGCTCCTTGTCTCTGTCGGGTCACAGTCGGAAACCTTCAGGCCTCGATAGAAGCACGACAGTGAAGAAAGGAGCGCCACCAACTTCCTTTCCTATTCATCGACCGAAACAGCCATCGCACAGCAAGGAGCCAGAGAAGATCGTAGCAAGCAGCACAGATGCAGCATTTACTGGTGGGGGTCTGCTAGGCCGTGCGTACAGCGTACGAAAGGCACAAGCCGAAGAGGCGTCAGCCTTAGTGGAAGACACCAACAACGCTTTCCTGCCAACTGGTCTACTGTCAAAGCAGCGGAGTGTGAGAAGGATTGGCAAGGAGGATGCGAACCCTGGTATGATTGTCGACACGAATGAAGCATTCACTGGTAAAGGCCTTATCACTAAGAAAGCTAGCACACGTACTTTCAATGTCGATGAGACCGACCCTGGTGTGATCAGAGACACGAACGCTGGATTTACCGGCGGGCTGCTGTCTGTTCAAAGAGCGTTGACCAAGAAGAAATCTGCTACAAGTACAAGACCCGGTGAGCCTCTTGTGCATCTTAGCGGCAACAGTCAATTTGCAGACCACAGCCTGTTGAGAAGTGTTGAAGGCTATGAAATTGCCACTGGTCAACACATGCCAGTCATCGATCGCAGTCGCAGGATAGAGGTCAAAGAGAAAGTGGGCGAAGCTCAATAGCTTCTCTGCCAACCGGTGTCAAACTGTACCTTCGATCAAAGTACGTGCTTACGTAGACCAAGGACATAACTATAATAACTATCGTCAAGCGTAATGAGTTCACTTCCAGCTTTGTGATTACATGAGCAAATTGTCCTAGTACGGCCATATCGTGGCGATCCGTCCTTAGGTGAACTCAAGGTCTTTCGTCGCTTCGGACACATGCATAAGATGTGAACTTTTAATTCACCTCGAAACTATAAACTACGTGAACTCATTGTCGTCTGGAGTCTACCTACCTAGGTAGGTAGTAAGATAAAACATCGGTCAGGCCACCCTTTAAATCAACGCCAAAGCCACGATTCGCCTGGCCCGCGCAGAGGCTGGCCCTACGCCTTCGCTGGGACGTGGTCAGCTCGGTTGATTGGTGCGATCTGTCCCCGAGCAAAGCTCCAGCCCGCGGGCATTAGGCCTGGGGTCGGACACTCTGCTTCGTGTGCCTTAGTATTACTCGAGAACATCACGGCCAAACACTCTATCGTACGGGAAATGCTTGTAGCTTTGGCATAAACCTAAAGTGGTTTCCACGGTTGTATCTAAGAGGTTCATCCATGTCGCAGGCCATGGATGTCTTGAAGACACGAGATGTCGGCCTGGGTGTAGTGGCACCACAAGTATTACACCGTGGACGTTTCGTTCTCAGTGATACGTGACAACTTTTATGGTTGTTCAGCCTTGAGCTCTGCGTCTGAGTCAAAATGTTTGTCTTCGAGGATCCAGGCCAGGCAAGAACCGAGCGCGACAGATACTTTCAGCGATCGCGAATCAATTCACACCTTGCCACACGACTTCATGCTCGAAGAAGAGCCAACAAGTCCGCCATTCCTCCTCACACAAAGAAACCAAATTGGGAACGCGCTGCAGGCCTCAAGCCCTCTGTCGAAACCCGCCATACTCCATTGAGAAAATCTACCTGCCTCCTAATAGATACTGGTGCAGCGTATGAGGCAAGCACGAACAATGACGAGTTGGTCAGCTTCGATGAGCAAATAGTAGGAGGGACAAGCAAGATGGTCATCTTACCCGGACTACTATGGGCAGACAGTGGATGCAGTCAAGAAAAGAGAAGTTTGAGGTTCTTTAAAGAGAAGACAGCTTATGAGTGGTCAGGCTATACAGACTTCAGATTTTGGGATCAGTTAGTGATGCAAATGTCGCACTGCGAGCCAGCCGTTAGACATGCCGCTGTATCAATTGGTGCATTCCACGAGCTAGCCAACATACATTCAGGAACGACTCATCGACAACGTCAACAGCACTTTGCGCTACGCCAAAGTAATTTGGCATTGAGTCAACTCAACGCCGATCACACGAATATGTCTGCCTGTTCCTTGCTGACGGCATACGTCATCATTTCTACGATGATGCTCTGTTTCTCAGATATGTCCTTTACAAGAGTTCAGCAGATGGAATTTGAGCTGTTCGATCAGATCCTGGACCATCCCAGGTTAGTTTCTCTGGCTCAAATGGCATATATCACCGAATACTTGGAACCCTTGATTAGCCGACAGCGTAGTAAAGCTGGTTACTACATCGAAATCAGCCGTGGGCTTCGGATAGCACCTTCCTGGTGCTTCGAATCGGAAAACCCTTTAGTGATACCTGAAAAATTCTCCTCCATCCAGCATGCACGAAACACCCTTGAGACATTGCTCAACTGGACTGCCTATACTATCAAGAACAAGCCTTCTGAGCCGGGCGAACTCCCCTGTCAGGCGCCGATTTATCTGGAACTCTTTCTGTTTTCACTTCAGGAATACCGTGAAAACACGATCTTGTCAGCCAGAGAGGCCCTGAGAACCAAGCTGCTCAGAGTGGCTGCAAATATGAATCTCATGATGACTAGGCTCATCCATATCTCGCTAAACGACCTTATGATATTCGACAAGTTCACAACAGAATTTACCGAACTGACAGATGTCTTCGAGGAAGTGGTGAATTTTACGGAGGCCGATACTTGCAAGGGCTTATCATTTGGAATCGATAGTGGCATATTAGGTTTCGTCGGAAACAGTTCGCGTTGGTGCCGTGAGCCCACTCTACGGCGCAGGATGATCGCTTCGCTTTGGAGATCTGGTCGACGCGAGGCATTTGAAGGTGCAGTTGTCTATGCAGCTGTAGCTGAACAGGCTATGAAACTTGAGGAGTCAGGCGTTGAGCCAGCACCAAAAAGTGCACATGATATACCTCAATCGAAGCGGGTGAAGATCCTCGATGTGCGCTTTTGGATCATGAAAATCATGATCGTCAGATATGCCACGTTTCCGTATGGCCCAGATGACTTCCAAGAGATCTGCTTACCGCACCACGGCTGCGGTTCAATATTAGACAATGATAACTTCGCGGATTGCATGAACACTGAGACACCTGGCGTGGTCCTTGGGGAAGGCTACTCTTCAATGCTTGATTTCACTACGAGAGCACGACATATCACAATCAAAGACCCAAGGTTCTACTTTCCTATTCCAAGCATCTGAATCCACAGTATACCATACGGTGACCTTGCCCAAGTCTTTCTCAGGGGCTGGTCGACCGCGAGACCTCAACTGCGTGCAGTGAAACTCACCATGGTTATTCACATTCTCAATTTATTGCGTTGGACCACTTGGAGAAAGATGCTTAGTGCTTCATCTCCGACCTTGGGAACTTCTGCCAGAAATCTGTTTCGGCACGGGGTGACATAAGCACGACCTGCTTCAGGAGTACACAGCATGTAACTGTAGCATGACTTTGAGCGAGGCACATGTTTGCAAGTTTCACCCAAACGTTCTAGGCTTTTCTCATACTCCGCAGAAACGCTTGTCACCTCCCGGTGTTAGCCGAATGGTATCGGGCGCCATCCACCACAGATATTTCCAGTACGTTCACTACGCTGACCATAACGTACTCAGATGTCTTGCAATTCTTACTGACTGCCTGTCGGCAAATCTGGGCCCTACGATTGTTAAACCCACAGGCAACCCATGCTCACCCTCGAGCCCCGGGATGTTCACGGCTGGCGCATGCATGATCGTCCAGATAGCCTGAAAGGACTGTTCTGTGTCAGTATACGTATGCCTGGTATCAAGCACACTCACCATGTCTCCAGTATGTTCCAAGCCCTGAGGTGCTTCATCGTTCACACTCGGCACAATCACAGCATCGTATTGCCGAGCAAGATCATCCCATATGGGTCGCAAGCGAGCACAACCATCATAAGCGTCTAGCAAATCTTTGGACGAAACACCTTTCCTGTTCTCCACATGACCACGAATGATGGAATCCAGTTTCCCCTTATCGGTTAGGTAAGCACCCAGGAAGGAACTTTTGCCGTCACCAGCCATGATATCAGCATGCCACTTCGAGACCTTTGCAAAATCGTTCGGTAAAGTAAGACACTCGATCGTTGCACCAGCTTGACCTAATTTGCTTTGCGCTTCCTTCCAAACCTTTTGCAGTCCCGGACCGGCTTTCTCGTCCCACAAATGCGTCTTGCAAAACGCTATCCGAGACCCTGCAACGTTACTAGTGTTGGTAGTGTCTTCGATGTCATCGCCGACTCTGAGTGCCTTCGTGAGCAGCTCTAGATCATCCGCGCACCTAGCAAACACACCCGTTGTATCGCAGATCGCACTATGCTGCGCCATACCATCTCTACTCACGGCGCCCCAGGTGAACTTTAGTCCCCAAACACCATTGAAGCTCGCTGGCCGAACAACGCTTCCGCCGGTCTGCGTGCCCAATGCCACAGGCACATGATAATCTGCCACCGCAGCCGCGGATCCAGAACTACTTCCACCCGGTGTTCGAGCTTGGTCATGTGCGTTTCTGGTGAAGTTCTGGTGAACGTTTGCCGAGGTCGTGGCTGCGAACTCAGTCGTTGTGGTTTTACCCATGATTATTGCGCCCTGAGCCCGAAGAGCAGCGACTGTGTTGGCGTCGATCGTTGAAGGGGCAGTTGTGGTATGAAGAGGCGAGTTGTGCTGTGTAGGCATGTCAAAGGTCAACATGGTATCTTTGATACCTATGGGAAGACCGTGCAGCGGACCACGAGACGAGGGATCTAGATTATCGAGCTCTCTTGCACGATCTTGGACTACAGCTGGGTCAAGGTAGACCCAAGCTTTTACCTGTTGGTCACGTTCTTGGATCCGTGCAAGCAGGGCGGATGTGTACTCGCTGACTTTTAGACTGCCGTTGCGCAAAAGAGGCAAGACCTCTGTGGCAGTAAGACGCCATAGTGGCCTGGTTGTCATTGTTGATTCAAAGACTGACGAGTTTTATTAAAATTGCAAAGGCCAAGAGCAGGTCTTTCCCCTACTTTGTCCAGCAGCAAGTTAGCACTAGAAAAATTCGGGAGATTGCTTGGAAGCCTAATGATTTCTTGATACGTCGAGTTGTTCGCAATAGCACAATTCAGGATGATATATATAATTGCGAATGTGTTCACGCTCTTGCTCTACTTAGTACTCTATATCGACCTAGATAGTAAGCTACTTTGACGTCATTTCGGCAGGTACTCACGATACTTCTCCAACAGAAGACAAACCGGTCTTCCTTCCACTCAGCATTACTTGGCTGTAGGTAACTCACCTTCATCCATCCAGGTAAGACTATAAGTCTAATACCCTAAATCCTCCGTCTTTTGTACCGACATCACCTCAAACGGACCGGCGTTCGATATCGGTAAAAACGTTTCAGACTTGATGATATATACTCGATCACCAGTCTCGTATTACGGTGCTTGTTTTACACGTGATCTGCACATCATATAGCTTTTCGTCTGCCAGCTGCAAGAACCGAGGAGGAAAAAGAGACCTGTTAGCAGACTTCAGGCACTTCGGAAGCTGTTTGACTGGTGCTCTGACCTGAGTTACAAAGCCTGACGCACCTTGCCTGAGAGATGTCAAAGGGGTTAATGAGATTTCAGTTTGAATCTTCGTGAGATAGACCATGCAAGAAGGATTACTGCAGTACGGCTTATGTTTCGCGAAGATTTCGCACAGCATGTGACCTTGTCATAGTTTCTTGGTGTCGAATCAGAAGCACCTTGAGTCGTCAAGATGATACTCGTTGGGCGAATCAGGTTGTGGGGCGCAACGCAGTGCAGGTTTAGGATGCAGGACTCAAACACACGGGCATATGGAGAAGTATCCTGCACTTGGTAATTTACTGGTCCTTTGACACGTTCTCATCCGAATGGTGATTTCAGGTATGTTGCGCTTCTGTTGTGCTATCTTGGCCAGGTCGCTCAGCCACGATTAAAATCCTTCGACTCTGCTAAGTTGGCCTCAGCGATAGTTGATAGAAATAAACAGTACTTATGGACATTCACGAGCTTCGTAACTCGGCGGCGCATCGATCCCATTGCGAAATGCGAACTCTCTGGGATGCTGCTCATAGGAAGGCAATGCATCTCTTTCACCGTGCCGAGCCTGCAATGCTTCGGGCGCACTCGACGATTCTGCCGCAGCAGCTTCCTCTTCAGCTTCTTGCTGCTTCGATCTGCTTTTCGATTTTCTCAGCAACTTCAACTTTCCTCCTCTCGTATCGGATGTTACCTCGTCTGACTCTACATCGGACTCTCCTTCGACTCTGCCGTTGCCTGTGTCCTCCCTCGATGGTCCAGTGTCGAGCATGAAGGCATTCATGCTGCCCTCTTTTGGTGGCATGACTCTAACTCGAATCTTTTCGCCACTGCTCACTTTCAGTCTCTCACCTGCAACATCAAGCTCCATTCGCCATATTATGGTGTATTCACGAGCAATTATGTAAGAATGAAACGTAGGCATCAGAGGCTTTTCGTGTTGCTTTCCTAGTTTAGCCGCTTTCAAAGCTGGATTCAAGCCTGGCAATGTAGACAGATCAAAAGCTCGATCGTCTATGATTTCGTCTTGATGTGTGTTGCCACTCGCTTTGTCTTTCATTCCAGCAGTCACCTGATAGTGCTGTTTCATATCAATGGTGTGATTGACTGGGGCACGGTCTAGCAATCGGATCTCGTGCTTTGTTTTGGCATGACTCGGAAAGATGCTCTTGAACCGTATGTAAGTCGAAGCAATGATATCAAGCGTCAGATTGTCGATTCTGACGTCTGGGTATGTCTCAACTGGAATTGTTGTCAGCTCCGGCTGCGCGAGTGCGACAGCAGCGACCGAGATCGGTATTGCACCTTCTTCCAACAATGAAAATTGCTCTGGCACAGCGACTCGGATGTCGAAAGTGAAGGCAGGAAGACTGCTCGAGTTCAGCACAGATCTAGCCTTATCTTTCAAGCTATCGGAGAAGGACAAGGACGAGCTACGATTCTGATTCCAGTTGTGCAACTTCGACGTTCGAACTGTCAATCTGCTCACTTGTGTTTGCAGATTCGCCTGTTTCGAGAGTGTTGGTCGGAGCTCCAACTTATCATCGAGCTGCTCTGGGATAGTGAAGTGCACACCCATAGGCAAGCTTGCGCTTTGACCTGCTGAGCCATGCAGATGTTTGACAACGATAGGTTTGACCGCTCTGCGAGACGAAGACGGCAAGATCATAGACGCACCGTCTGCCTCTTTCACCTCGACCCTCAACACGTACTCGACGAAAGCATGCCATCTAAAGCCAAACCCAAATTTCCACATTCTGAATGTCGGTGGCATCGGGTGTCCGGGAATATAGTCTTCGGTCGACAAGAAATGTTCTCGCTCCGGCCACTGATGCTTGGATGCTGCGATTGCCGATATATCAGGATGAGTAGGTAGATCGAAGGAGAATGGCCAGCTGAAAGATCCAGGTTTATGCGTGCGATAACCTTGATATACTTGTTGTGTATCACTGAAAAGTGGTGCCCGTCCTCGATGTACGCTTTCACCTTGCCCGTGAGAGTAGACAAAGAAAACTGGTCGAGTCAGCAAATGCTCTCCGGTCATAATCACAAGGTCTACCCTTCACGCGTCCATAGAATTGGAGTGTCACAGATCCTATAGCAAAGTCTTCAGTGGTGTTCAGTGTGACATTGCCTGATATTGTGTTCCCTGGAACATAAAAAGCTCGATCTTCCGCAAGCTCAATCGATAGTCCTGTAGCAGCCTTTTCCTTAGCTCTGGGCATGATTCCGGAATGTTGTCTGGATGTCAAACGCGCGGGCACAATGTAACAATAACAGAAAGCGAGTAGAAATGATCGATATCCGATTGCGAGTTCAGATAAAATCAGTGAATCTAGGTGTAGATGTTATCAAGCTTGCGAGAGTACCACAACCCTCATGTGGCTCTAAAACTAGGCATCGGGATCAGCATTCTTCTAAGGCGGAATCGCTCTTGCACCTTGGCGACGAACTGCTAATGAGCTTCTGAGTCAGTCGCATATCCTTGGCTTGATCAGATCCTGGTCAATGCAAGGCTATTTTCGGAAGGGTCTTGGAAAGCCATCACCGTGCTCAACTAGAGATTCAAGGTCATGTTTATTGGCCACATCCATGGTCGAAAAGCGCCTTGGTAATGGAAGCGAATACGTGTGATTGAGCTCGGAAAAGAGGCACAAAAAACAAAACAACCGCCGCTAGTTCAGGCATGTGACCTCGTGCAAGCCTCCTGCAGGAGGTTGACATTGCCGTTTCAAGCCATGATCATTGATCAATCGTACGCACACGTCGACCGCAATGACGACAGATCCTGGTCAACGTTATTGTGAGAGAAGTTGCCCGAAGTGGACATACAAACATAGTAACATTCGAGGCAGCGACATCAGCCATAAGTCGCGAAATTACAAATCACTATGCCTATAGACACAACCATCGTCGGGATCCAAACACCACTGACACAATAGTTCTTCTTCGCAATTTTGTACATCTAACCAACTATCTGTTCCTCCGCCTGAGAGAGTATTCCAGCTTACTGCACGCTAGATCAGACCTAAAGAGTCACTGTGCACCTCCTGTCGAAAAGGATCAATATACTGGGTATGTCCTCGGATGATATTCCTGCTCAAAAGGTTGGAACGCAGCCTCATAACGATCAGCATGGACATCGTGCGTCGTGCTATATCGGTAGTTACTGGGCGAAGCATACTCATACGAGCATGTTCGTGGATAGTTGAATTCAGCGCGTGTAGTCCTGGATTTGCGGATTATCTGCTGCTGTAAAGGTTCTCTGGCATAGCCCGAAGCGGCAGCAGCAGCAACGGTATGATAAGTTCTGCTTCTCGGCTTTGTCAAAATTATCTCACGCGACGACACGACTGGCGTACTGTCACGACTAGCATGCCAGCTTCTGCGCGAATCAACCGAGCCGTGAGAGATCTCGCATACCAACAGCTTGCTCGCAGGCTGCGATCGGATCAACGACTCAATCTCTTCGGGTTCCCCTACCTCATCTGCCTCAATGATTCGTTCATAGCTGCTTGTTGATAACGTTCTCTTAGGACTGTGGCTGTCACGGATGCACAGCTTGCTTGCAGTTGCTTCGAGATCTGAGAGACGACGTTCGTGTTCTATCAGCCAGGCATCATCAGCTTTTCTACGAGTAGGTGTATCCCAATTCTTCTCTTCTCGCAACCGGTCGCTTACTGCCCAGGGGCTAACGGAGAGGTTCAGAGATCCTGAAGGCGAAATTGGTGTTGGAAGAGTTTCGAACGATGACTGTCGTGATCTTCGTATCCGAATCTCTCGTCCGTGCCGGCCATGACCCTCTTTACCTCTTGTGACTGCTTCACCAGCGGCCTTGCATCGGGGACAATCCTTGTTCTTGGGAAACTTCCACCTATCTACTGTAGTGCAAGCGGGCGAATCGCAGGGCTCTGTGACCTTCATGCAATGGCCACATCCGAAAGAAGTCTTTGTCTTTGTACACATTGCGGTTGGGCTGTATCGCTTCCTGGCTAGCTGTGGTTCTCGCGAATGCTCAACCACGAGCAGAAGCTGCAGCGAGGTCGTAACAACACGATCATGTAGTGCTCAAATCCGGAGCGCAAATAGCGTTTGGGCGGTCAAATGGCGGAGAAAGCGATGCTCTCCTTTTCGTTGGTGACCTCTCAAGTATAGGTGACACAAGCAATTAGACGTTCCTGAAGATGAGATGTCTTCACAGCTACTCCGACCGGTAGTTTGCTATAGCAAAGAGAACCCGTTCATGGTTGACAGCTGTTGTCCAACTACAAATCTTTCGGGTAGTGGCAGCAGCTGGGGTGACGCAAGATCAAGGGCTTGGGCGGTTAGGTCAGTGCTATCGTAAGCGGCGTTCAGCTGAAGCTCATGCACTGCTTTAGCTGTCAAGCATATTTGTTAGCAGGTTCGAAGTCAAAGTAGACGAGTTAACGATTCATGTAATTGTCATCTATGCACGAAGCGGAAAGTTGAAAGCACACGGCTGCGAGAAGCGGTAAAATAACAGCATCTGCACAGATAGACGCTGGGCACAACCGACAAATGGAGTCGTTTCCAGAAAGGATCGTCCCTTCCGGCTCGTGGTTGGCGTATCGAACTGGATCATGCAGCACTACTAGCTCGCCCTAGAAACAGCACCTCACAGGTGCTAATAAGCAAGGCACTCATGCAGTGTATAGGACACATTCTAAGAAGGAGTCTCAGAAACCTGTGCATACCAATGAGTGTCGTTTGGGCCGCAAGTATTCGAGGCATATGTCCTGGCTGCAGACTTGTAAGAGGCATTGCAACACCCCAGTTAAAACCGCGAGACATGTCCTGACTGAGCGGAACGGAGTCCCAATATTGATTGGAGAGGCCAATCATGGATGATGGCTTAGCGGCAGTGACTATGCACGTTGGTTCTAGCACGACTCAGCGTATTGTCGCCGTAGGAGAAAAGCCAATCACCAAGCGTGCTCAATCGTCTTGCAGGTGAGAGGCTGTCTCTACTGGTAGGATAGCGCTGCTTGGAGTAGATTAAGCCTTGGATCAGCTTTTCTTTTTGCCTGACTCGAAATTCGCCTCACCTTCGCCGATGGTTGGTGCTGCTCCATCGTATTATTCACGGCTAGAGTGCCCTCATCAAACATGCAGCTCGCTCCATTCAGATCGTCACGACCACTAACAGTTGCAGCTAAACCTGCTTTGCAAGGCTTCCAATTGTCGAACTTTAGTGCTCCAGACACGAATCGTCGCCAAATTTCCACCTTGTCGTTCGTGCCATTGGTCGTCGCAGTCAGAATATTCTTGCATGAAGCTCTCTCCTTACACGAGACCATGTGGCCCATCAGGGGAAAATACTTTCTGAGTTCCGACCATTTTTGTAACAGACACGCGAGAAGATCGCTCAGCATTGATGCCAGCGTACCGTGACTAAGGTAAGGCAAGTCATGTATGGCTACCAACATATCCACAGACGTACAGAATGATGTCTCACAGTCTGCTGTGCTACGTGCGGGAGGCAGCAGGCAGGGGCGCCATACATACACTCCAATCTCTAACAACATGACAAAAATTCACAAGCATGAAAGTAATGCAGAGTGAGTGTTCACCAATTAACTAAAATTATTCGTCAAAAGGGACTTGGCCCAGCGCTCACGACCGTATTTATTGCAGCTCTGTCACTCGATATTGCATGATTATACCAGCACATTCTAAAGCTATCACCGATGCAAGATCTTGAGCAGGTCTAGATCTAGAAGGAATCATCTAGGCCTTTTGCCTTTTCTTCTGCCAATCGCTCTGCGTTGATCTTCAACCACCACTTATGGGATTCATCAACAGTAGTTTCCATTGTCTCATCCCATGGCTTCGGACTCAAGATGTAATGTATATTCTTTACCTCATCGTCCCGCCAGATTGCGTCATGCACGCCTTTCCACCTCATCGTCTTCAATGCGTTGTAGATATATGGTATCGGTATCCACCGACCATGAAATCGCTCGCCCAACAGACTCTGATCAGCGAATTCATAACTCGCGGTCAGCTTGTCGTCTTTGAGTGTTTCTAGAATCTTATCATACACCCCACTACTTGGATTGACGACTTGTAGCCCACCATTTGGACACGATATGCCAGCCAAGGCCGAAGCCCCTTCTTTTTGTGCCTGATCTGGATGACCATGCTGGCTGGTGAAAGCACAATTCTCAGGCACCCAGTGCTTGGGATAATGAGTCTTTTTTAGCGGATTGCAAGCACATGCGTGGCTGGCTGCATACACCTTGTTGCCGTTCCCTTCCAACTCCGGAGGATCCAGCTCAAGTTCCATCAGTTCATCCATATTCTTGAGAACCAGCATATCGCTATCAAGTTGCACGACTCGATCATACTCAGTCAAACTGAAGGGTGCAAGCTTGCTCCAGCAGTCATAAAACCGTGGATCATTGGCATACTCCCTCGGCACTGACGGCAGTAAATACTCAATCCGCTTTGCAGGAATACCTCGAGCCTGAAGCGCTTGTTTGCCTTCCTCAGGAAAGGTGTCTGTAAAAAGAGCGACAAGAGGATACTTGCTGCCTTGCTTCTTCAGCGAATAGTCCAAAGTGATTAGACCAGAGAGGTATTTCGTATTTGTTATCAAAGACGTCCAGACTCTCTTTGGCTCATCGCTAGCAGATGTACCATTCCTGATGATGCCATCTTGCTGCTTATACTTTCCTACGCCATACATTCTATCTAGTGCTTGCTTGTGATGTGGTGCTAGCATTGTCAAAGACTCGAGCGTGGTAGCTGGCTCAATCTTGCTGATGTATCTTTGAGACCGCGCGAATCATTCAAAGGCTTTACTGCTGCTTCGACACCCCTCTGCAAATACTTCTCATGCTATCAAGAATGTCAAAGAGGTATTCGTTCCAATTCACACTTGTAGCAATACATCAACGTCGGACGAAACTTGTATGACCTGATCGCTTGATTGGTTTACAGTAAGTTTCTGCAAGGAGCATTGGTTGTAACCATAGTTGAGTACGAGCTCGTAGCTCGAAAAGATCCGTGGCATCTTGACTTCCACATGTTCCCAAAGCAAATTGTGTGATACTGACCCGTTTTGGCCTCTTCTTAGCTCACGCCATTAATTTAACCTTCGCTAGAGCGATCTTGAAAAGCGATCGATTGTGTCATCAACGGACGAATAGATTCCACCTATTTACGCGCAAACAAATGACTGTCCGCTGACATCCCCTATTGTGCCTCTGTGATGCGGCGATTCTCTGTCTCGTTCGCCTTGCATTCGGGTTAAGCAGTATACAGGTGGTTACTGGTCACCACGGTCCGCTGTTCTTGGCCTAGTTAGGGCTGGACTACTGCTCGATTCCAGCCCTAAGTAGGGCATATCCAGGACGGCCTACAGCCCCTAATTCAATACCTAAAGCAGGCCCTATTCGGTTTATTATTAGTTAAAGCTATTAGGGTTTCTATAGCTATCTATAGCTAGAGAGATAGGCTTAATCTAAATAAAGCTTAAGTATAGTTAAAGAAAAGTTTAAAGAGTACCTAAAGAGTACCTAAATTATAAGTATTATAGGCTTTATTTTAGCTATATTTAAGTACTAATTAGGAAAGATCGATAATTTTAGTTAATTATAAAGCTAATAGTATAGTTCTTATCGATAAGAATAATTTTAGTGAGGTATAAAGACTAAGATAGCTATATAGCTATAGCTATTAGATACTTATTAAGATCTATTCTTATAAGCTTCTTATAGATACTAAGTACCTATAAGCCCCTATAAGGATATTAAAAAATAATTAAATAAAAATATCTATATTTATTATAGCTATAGAGAATAGTAGTATAATTAAGGTTATTACGGACTAAAGAAGTACTAGTACTATAATCTAAGAGTATAGTATTAAAGATTAAAATACTATATAAAGAGAAGGAAATCTCGAGTATAAAGTCTAAGTATATAGTAGTAATTAGTACTATAAACTCAGATATATTACTTATAAGGCCGTTAGGTACTAAGTTTTAAGTACTATTATACGGGTATTATATAATATAACCCTTCCGCTTAAAGAAAAGACTTATTCTTAAGTTTTACTTCTAACTAAGTCTATACGGGATAAATATCCGACTAATTAATTATATAACTCCGAACTCTAACTATAAATTCCGATAACTAACTTTTTTTATTATAAATTCTTTATATATTTTTACTAAATTTATCTACCTTTACTATTCTTTAAGCGACGATAATAACTTTACGTTTTTAATACCGTTAGTACTAAGTTATATATATTACTAGTATTACCGATATACTTTCTTTAAATTATATACCTAAGTAGGTATAATATATTAATATATATTATATATTATATACTATATATCGTCGCCGGTATCCGGTTTAGAGTATAGTAGCTATAGTCGTTAAATCGAACGTCTATATAAAAGTACTTTATAATAGATTAGTATAGCTATTTCTCTACGTTATAGATAGATCTTTCTATATAGTTATAGAATATTTTAATATAGATATTTCTTTTATTATAAGATAATAGACTTTTTATTAACTATATATCTTTTTTTCTATAGTCGTTCTAAAGGTAACTAATTAAAGAAGTAAGCTAGTTATAAACTAAATAATAAAGTATTAGTATTATTATATTATATAAAGGCTATATAGTAAGCTAAAGTATAGTTATAAAATTAATTAAAGAACTATATAACCTTCTATAAACTTATACTAAAGAGTTAGTTAAGGTATTATATCTCTCTTAAGTTATAGCTTTATAGAACGATATATAATTATATTATCTTTACTCTTATATAGTTAGCTATATTACTTTTTATTTATAGTAAAAATATTAAAACGGACTATAGACTATAGAACTTTCTAATTATCTTAATTATATTATTAAAGTAAAAATCGAGGAAAGAGTTTATTATAAGGTTAATTATAAAATATAATAACTAGATTATATAATTTTAGAAGAACTTTATTTTAATATTATTATATTAATAGATTATTATTATAATCTATTTAGTATATTTAGTATTTTAACTATTTAAATATACCTTTCTTTTCTCTTACTATACCTAAAGCGATAATATCTTTAATTTTATATTTAAGTTTAGTATTATTATTAGCTTTTAGTATTTTATTAATAATAATAGATAATAATAGTATTTATACTTCTTTATAATTTAATATAGAAAGTAACTAGTAGAGCTATAATTATAATATATAAAAAATATTATATACTTTTAGGTATTTAGATAGTACTAATCTATATACTCGAGGATTAATAACTTTTTATATAGTATACGGATCTAGATTCTTCGTATTAAGTTTCTTTATAGAATATTTAGTTTATATATTCTTAATATTAAGCTAAACTTTATCGTTAATTTAATATACTAAAGATTATAAACTAATAGAATATTTCTTATAATATATTTATAACTAATATATCTACTTTTAGTAATACTAATAGATATTCTATATCTCTTATATAATCTTATTTACTATAATCGCTTTAAACTTTAGTAAGTCTTCGTATAAAAACGAGGAAAGTAGTTTAATACTTATTCGTAAATTATAGCTATAGTTTACTAAGAAGAGTAAATATTTTATAGTCTTAGAGATATAGTTATTTACTAAGAATTTAACTATTAGTAGCTACTTTATTTAATTATTTTAAAGATAATAATAGTAGAAATATAAATATTATTTAAGATACTAGTTAGTATTTTCCGATTATCTATCTATTTATAGATAGAATATAATAGATATATAATATTATTAACTTAATTCTTTATAAAATCGCTTCTAAAATACTAAATTAAATTACTTTCTATAGTCGATTACTATACTTAAAAGTACTTTATATTTAAACTAAATATAGTTAATAAAGTTTTATATTAAAGAAGTAACTATAATAGTAACTATAAGAAAGATATATTATATCTTAGTAAAACGATTTATTACTATATAAATATTAGTATAGATCTTAATTCTTTTTTTTAATAGTAATAGCGCTACTATAAAATTATAAACTAGATATTACTAAAGTTCTTAAAGAACTAGTAGTTAATATAAACTCTTTATTTTTACTTTATAGAATATCTTATTTTTTTTATATACTATATAGTCTTTTATATATAGTAATATTAATACTAAAGCTAAGTTACTAGTATATATAAAGTACTAATAATAATATACCTATCTCTCTTAAGTAACTACTAATAGTTAATATATTATAGAAGATTTATAAAATCTCTAACTTTAATTACTTTAGTATCTATAGTAGTTTCTTATAATATATATAGCTATCGATAAAAATATAATCTACTAATAATATAGTATTATATAAATATTTAAGAGTATCGAGTATTATACGTAGCTTCTTTTAAAGAGCTTTACTTATTTCTTAAATTTCTATATCCTTACGATATATATCTTAGATATATTTAGTTAATAAGTTTATATTATTCTAATCTCTTTTAATATCTATTACTATTATTATTATTTACTATAATTTAAAGAGTTTAATCGATCCGATACTATATTAAATAAAGTATAAGCTATCGAGGATAGGAAGTAAAGCTTCTTTACTAATATTAGTAGGTTTTAATAGAACTTATTACTAATAACGAATTTTATTATTTAAAATATATATCGAAAGATTCTATTTTCTATATATTAATATATTAACTTTAGTATTTTTCTTATCTACTATAAAGTATATTTTAAAGTTAAACTTTATAAAGAACTTATTTTAATAAATTTATCTTCGGTTAAGCTATTTAGTAGCTATAAAATATTATAAACTTAAGTAATTAGTATAAACTTTTATAAATTTATCGGATTCTATTAACTCGAGTTACTATTCTTTAAATACTCGGATAATAGTAAATAATTCTTTATTATAGATCTTATAATTATACTTCTATAGTAATATTTTCTTATTAAAGTATATAATAAGACGTAGAATACCTTATCTATTAGGTTAAAATAGAATACTACTAACGATATAGTTAAATATATCTACCTCTACTGTAGTAGTTTTATTATAATTAAAATATATAAATATAATATCGGTAGAAAATACTTTATATAGTTTATTAAATACTTATTAATACTTTATAGTTTAAATAAATCTTACTTTCTTCTTATTCTCTCTTTTACTACTCTTCTTACCTTTAGTAAGTAATATTAGAGGCTAAGTTAGTTTACTAAAGTCTTTAATAAAGCGATAGTAGAAGTTAATAAACTTAAAAAAAGATAGTATATCGAATATATATATAAGTATTTACTATTCTTATATCGCTTTTACTTTAGCTAGATCTATCTTAAAGCTATCGATCGATATAATTATACTTAAATACTTAATAAACTATTTATAGAACTTAGTTTTATTAATATTAATATATAAATCTATATTATATAATTATAGAAGGATCTCTTTAATATATTTACGATAATCTTCTAGAGTTTTACTAAAAAAGAGTATATTATTAAAGTAAATAATATAATATATATTTAATATATCGTATAGAGCTTTATTAATATATAATTAAAATATACTAGAGGTATTATATAGTCTAAAGAGTATAATAAAATATTTATACTAACTATAATAAGTAAAGAAGATTATAAACTATTCTTACTTTTCTTTAATATATAGCTTATTAAAAGTAGCTACGATATTAAATTTAGTATAGTACTTTACTTTATATAGCTTATTTAAAGTTTTATAAATCTAAAGAATAAAGTACCTATTTTTAATAGTATAAAGATTAAGTATATAGTAATTAATATAAACTCTTATACCGCTTTTAAATTTCTTAACGAGGATAAAGAGAGACTTTACTAAGCTATTAAATAGCTTAATATACTCTTTCTTTAGATTATCTTTAATATATTTAGTTATAGCTTTTAGTTCTTATTATATTATTAAATATAGTTTAATATTCGGTAATTTTATACCTTTAACTAGTTTAATCTCTATATCCTTTCTTAATTTATAAGATAGTAAGGTATTAATAGTAAATTTTAAGAATATATCTAGTAAGTTATAAATATACTTTAGTATTATACTCTTTAGATTTTATTTATTCTAGTCTATCTCTATAAATTTATCGTAATCTTTACTTTTAAGTTCTATAACGGAATAATATATAAATATACCTTCGATAAATTTAGTAACTAAATAAGATTTAGTAAGATAGTTTAATATAGATATTTACGATTTATAGTTTAGTAAATTATCGTATTCGTTTATAGATCTAAAATCTATAAAGAAATATTAATTATAAATCTCGAAGTTAGAGTTAATATTATAACTATATCGCTTAGTATTAACGATAATATTATTATCGAAGTTTTATAAGTTTAGTATTTATATAATATAACTACTATTAAAATCTATAGCTACTAAGATTTAATTAGATATTAACTCTTCTTTTTAGTTATAATTTATATTTATTATAATAAATTCTTAATAATACGGTATATATATAGCTAAATAGCTATTAATATATATAGAAATAGAGTAACTACGAGTATTAATTTTTACTCTATATAAATTTAGCTATAATATACCTAAAATTAAGAGGTAGTTAAGCTAAAGTACTACTAAATAGTATAACTTTTCTTTAATATAGTTACTAACTACGAGATTTAATTCTATTATATATATTAACTATAAGCTATTACTTTATACTAACTTTATCGATATTAGTATAGTTAATTTATATATTAATAATTAATTATACTTTATAAATTCGGTATTAATAAACTATATTATAGTACTATTATCGATAAGTATATAAGATACGATTAAAACTTTCTATCTTAGTATCGATACTTTATACTTTACTATAAAGTATTTAACGTAGTTAACTTTTTTATATATTACTATACTACTAATAAACTATTCGTTAAAGAGAAAAGGAATAGATTTTATAAACTTATACTTAAATATCGACTTCTACTTTAATATTAATATTATATTTAGTTAGTTCTTTAACTTTATAAACTTAACTTTCGTTATTATTACTAACTTAATATTTAACTCTCTTATTAATTTTCTTTAGCGCGTTAATAGTCCTTAGAGTTAGGATATTATTTCTTAATACGCTTTATCGGACTTAAATCGCGACTTTAATCTAAATTTAGTAGTTTTTCTAAGTTTTATTAATAATATAATCTAAATAAATCTTAAATAAACTATTATTTATATCGTTATTATCCGAGTATAGAGTACTAATATAGCTATTATTTAGAGCTATACTAATCTCGATAGCGGCTAGTATAGTTAGCTTATTTTATATTTCTTAAGTAGAATATATTATATTATAGAAGTATTTATTAAGATCCGTATTTACTTTATTTAGATATACTATTCGTCTATTTTTTAGAGTATATTAATATAATATATATCCGGAGTTTATTAATTCGTAAGAGTAGTTAAAATCTTAGTATATAAAGTATAAGTCTAAAGCTTTTAGCTTAAAAATAAAAGTATCGCTATCCTTATAACGATATAATAATAATAGTAGGATTTATTTTTCTTTAGACTATTATAATTAGTAAACGAGGATCTCTTAAAACTTTAATAATAATAGAATCTTATCGTTAAACGAGAAAGAAGTTCTATAAAAGATCTTCTTAATTATAGTATTTTTAGCTTTAGGAATACTAAAGTATTATCGTTACTATTATAGTAATCGGGTATTAATAGTATAATTACTTACTATAGAGGTAGATAGTCTCGAATTAATAAAATCTACCTCGAAGTATTTAACTCTATTATAATTAAAGTAATAGCTACTAAACTAACTATTATAGTTATTATAGTTTTTAGAATTATAATTATTATTATTATAACTATTTCTTTAAATAGCTTTAGTTTAGTTTATAATAATATTATTCCGTTAGTAAATCTCTTAAGTATATTTAACTTAGTTTTTATAGCGAATACCTTAATTATCGAGGTATATCTTTAAGATTATAGGTAGTATACTATTAACTTTTAATATATCTTAAAATAATACTATTAGAAGTTTCTTTTATTAATTATTAATTTAATCTTATCTAGAAATATAGTTAGCGTTAATACGTAATATAATAGTATTATATCGACTTATAAACTAGTTAAAGATTTCTTTAATAAAGCGACTATTCTTAAAATCTATCTTTAGTATAAAGTATTTATATTAAGTATTAAACTATTTATTATAATCTTAAAATAAGTTATTAAGTATATTTTATAGTCTAGTAAACCCTTTCGGGACTATATTAGAGTTAATTAATAGTCTATTAAAATAATAGTATTCTATTTATTAAACTATACTATCTATAAACTTATTAAGGAAATATACTATAATAAAAGAGTCTCTATTAACTTTATTTAAGAACTAACTATATAACTCTTTATATTTTATAATATACTTAATCTTCTAGTTCTTATATTTACTTATAGTACTATCGAACTTAGAGACTTTTATATTATTATTATATATATTATACTAAATAATACTATTAAAGTTTAGAATTAGATAGCTTTTAATATTAAATAGTTAATAAAGGTTAATAAATTATTTTAGTTATATATCTATAGATCGAGGTATAGCTCGTACTTTTACTAATAGTATAGCTATATTAAAGTAAATAACCGGTATATAATAATTATTAAAAGAATAATATAATTATCGTTAATTATATTAGTTCGTAGTAGGCTATATATACGATAGAATTACTAATCCTCGAATAGATAGTCTAGATCTATTTAAATTTAAGTAAGTATTTATAGCTATATATATATTTATTTTAGTATTAGTATTAGTATTTATATTTTAATTATACTAACGAAAGTTAATATTAAAAGAACTAAGATTATAAGTAGGTTATATTTAATATATTATACTAAGTACTAGAGCCGGATCTTTATCTTTAAAGTTATAATATAAACTTCGGAAACGGTTATATTTAGTAGTAATATTATTATACTTAGTAATAACCTTATCGTATTCGTTTACTAATATACTAATATACTTATTTATTTTCTAGATAGTATTAGTATATCGATTAGTCTATTCTTTATAGTTATTTCGTGTCACGGGGTGACGCGCAGACCGCGTTACTAGCGCGTGAGTCGACATCAGTACATCTACAGTACTGATTATCTCGAACCTTAGCTGTTCGTTCTTTCGTACAGTTTTCTAAGTTATAGGTATATTATACCTTTCAACTATTCTTCTTCTTCTCGCCTATAGTATTAAACTGTACCGCCCTACCCCAGCGATTACGTATCTTATAGTGTGAGTTAAGACGTAGAATACTAAAACCGCGATTCAACGGCGTCTTAAGACCAGCAGTCGTGTAACCAGTAACTAGGCGCGTACAGCGATACTACGAACTACTAGACCGATAAGAGAAGAGCCTATAATACCTTTCATCCGCTTAAAGAGCGACTTAACCTCGAACCTCGAACCTCGAACCTTAAACTACGAATCTGAAGAATAGTAATTAGGGACGCGTCGTAAGAACGAGTTACTTAGCGAACGCGCGTAATCTTTATTAAGAAACTTGTGATTAAAATAAATCCTCTACTGTTTAATATACTAACGAACGTACTATATATTAGAAGAAATATTAAGGAAGTCTAGAATTATAACCGCTTATAGTCCTCGAAGACGACAGTAGCTACTAGATTAACGAAAATAGGAAAAAGAGTTAATCCTAGCGGATCGTTAGTCTAGATCAGCGTCGCTATCTAAGAGTACGCGAGAAGGATTACGATCTACCTCACCTTCGTATTATATCTAACTGGACGATTACGGCTAAGTCGAGGATATCGATTCTTAATCTTAATACCTCTTAAGAGGACGACTACGAAGTACTCTTACTATATTACTACGAGTAGTTAAGCTTCGTAGCGCTACCGTTATTAAGTATAATAGAAAAGTTATACCTCTAGAACCTATCCTAGAACTGAAACCCCCTAGCGAGATACTTAATATATAGGATACTACCTAAACGTTAGGTCGGAGTTAAGAGAACGAGGTACTTAAGTTAGTTAAGCGACCTCGATCCCCTATATAAGTCGGTACTTTCGATTCTAACGAGTTTAATCGCTTCTTAGATAAAATAGATAATAGTAGAATTCCTAATAGAGCGGTAGTTATAGTAATCGACGATGAAGTCGATAAGGAAGATAGGGAACTAGACGAGGAAGACCTTAACGATTAGTAACGTTATCGGAATAGTAGGAAGGGTAAGTAGGTAGCTTACCTACTAGCTATTCTTAATACCCCCGATAAATAGGTGCCTTTAGTTATTAGTACTCCTTAACTAGAGCTAGAGAAAGCTAATTTAATAAAGCTTCTTAATCTACGGTAGTTTATTAAATATAAGACTGACTCTATTATAAGTAATCGTATCGTTATAGAAAATATTCTAGATCTAGATATACTCTTAACTAATACCGTTAAGTATCTAGCGAAGGTATTAGT
>JAKLMI010000045.1:108834-121723 GCA_022813495.1 Pasadenomyces melaninifex | reverse complement strand
ATGATATTTGGTGTTGGACTTTGCCAAACATATTCGATATCCTTCACAGATACAAGATGGGTGGAAAGCGCCAACGAACTTCAGAGAACGAAGCAGAAGAATTCGAAACTGGTGATCCTGGCCTAGCAACAAAGAAACAGCGGGCAGACCCGGGCCAGAAGGATCAAGCACGAGCAGAGAACGACCACGACGAGCCACAAACGCCTGGTCCGCAGACAAGATCACAGAAGCAACGCACCATGAGCAACACTGAAGGCATAGTCGAACTGAATGGTTCGACTATAAGAGAGTTGCAGAAGCGAGCGAAGGAAGCCGAGCAGAGAGCCGCCAGGCTAGAGAGGGAGAACAAAGACCTTCTCTCGGAGAAGGACGATCTCAGAAAACAAATTGCTGACCTGCACTCCAGACTACTCGAGAATGGTCGAGCGCAGGGACGCAGCTACTTGCTAGATGATTCGGATATCAAGAAAAAGTTCAAGTTTCTCGTCAAGAAGATCGACAACTGGGCAGCAAGTGTGGCGATAAAAGGCAGTCTCGATGAATCTCTTACAGTAAGCAAGCTGACACCTCTGTTGCAGCTGGTAGAAGGTAAGACCGACGTCTTTCCGTATCCAGTCGTGCAGAAGCCAAAATGGCAAAACTTCAGGGGATTATACCAAGGCCCACAATTCCTTGTCCAGGCGATTGTGCATCATTGTATTGCTTACAATATCATTGGCAAGGCATTCCATTTCTTGGAAAAGTCTGAAAGTCTGCCCGCAGATAGCTTCAAGTCACCTCTAGAATATATGGACGGTAAGTGTTCACAGTCGCCAACGCGAGTTATGATGATGCTGACCAGGCTAGGAGACGAAACAGACAAAGACATATGGTACAGCCGCACTCTTCGAGCCTTCTACAGACCAGAACAGTACGAGGGCAAATTGATGGAGCCATTGAAGGACGATTCATTTCCCAAGAGTCGGAAGATATTTTACAGAGCTTGCGTAAATGAGCTGCTACATCAGAAGCAAGGGCTCCTCAAAGATCTACTTCAACATGTCGATGCAGAGGGTCTTCGAACACGGTTCGAGGAGCTGCACGGTATCTTTGCTGCCGCGGGTAAGCTCAGTCTACAGCTTTGGGTACAGGACATGCAAGTCACTGTTCACGGGTTGAAATGTGATGATGGCAAAAAGGGCTTCGAGCTTGGGACTGCCAACGTCGAGCTGCATTATCTGTGTAAGAAGGTGGACACGAGCAAGGGTCTGACTCGTAACACATTAGCGCTCCTCACACGGCCTCAAATCAAATGCGAAAGATACGATCCAGGTGGTCGCCGATCAATGAAGATGATTGCACTTAAGGCAGAGGTTGTGTTACCAATGGCAGATGACTCACAGCGTGACCGTTCAAAGTCATGTACGCCCGACGAAGTGCCGCCACCACCTCCTCTTATCGTTCTTCCGGGTATCAATGAAACAGAGTCTGCACCAAGAGCCAAGCAACCCATCACCCAGCATGTACAGGAGACCAAGACCTCAACGGCAAAGTTGATAGCTGGTGATGAAGCTACAAGCGATATTCAAGGTGTGCGAAGTGTCCGAGAAAAGGTTTGTTGTCCCCCATTCGCTCTTACTGTCAGCATTCGGTTGACCTTTGTAGGAACATCAAGTTGACCATGTTGCAGCGACGAACACAGCTCACAGCAATGAATCACACAACAGCCTCAGTGCCTCGTCGCAGGTCAGCTCGCAGCCGTGCGACTCAGACGGAACAGCAGGATACCACTCCCAGCCACCAGCACTTGAGCAACAACGAATATCTGCTTGTAACGACAATCGAGGGGCAGCAGATGAAGACAGACATGACGGGTTACCAAGCTATGCAGAAAAGCAGGAGAGTCGTGAAGGTCGAGATCAAGAAATGGTAGCTGAACCATCAGAGCTTGTCCCACCTATGAGCACAGCTGTCACCAAGCTCGATGACATCCAGGAGATAACTTGCAAGGAATTTGAGGAGGCAGTGGCAGCTGCAAACGAAATAAAGTTGCGCCGAGTTGCCGGTAAGCACACAATCGTCGCTTAACACCTGACAATATTGACAATGCAACAGGAAAACTTCATGCGTGCATCAAGGACACGGAATCAGGCATGTGGCTGGTGGCACCTATCGGCAATGTGTCAAGGACTGACTCTTTGCCAGGTGAAGCAGTCAACTCGGAGAATACTTCCAAGGAATTTGACTGATGACCTTAGCGCAGCATTCTCTATTCTGCAATGATATCAAGTAGATGAGGCCCCTCTCATTGACAGCTTTAGCTGGTCGTCTCCTTGACGTCTGCAGCTAAAGCATAATTAATCTTATAGAACGCATGGCCGTTTACCAAAACCGTCCTAATGTGATCGATCCAATGCTTAGCGCTTGCAAACAGCTCGCAGAGATCTTCGTCAACCTTGTACTCACTAGCCTGCTTCTCTCCAAGCGATACCGTTTCTAGAGTCTCCAGCAGATGCTGCTCGATCTGACGGAGCTGGTCTTGTGCAATACTGCTAGACCTCTGTTGAGACTCTAAGAAATTGGAAGGAAACATGTGATGATCACCAGATTGCAAGACTTCTACATAGCGTGCAAGGCCTAATTGCAGGAATTCGACAGGTTTAATCTCTCTTTCCACAGATGTAACGAATTCGTCCCTATTGTTGAATATCAAAGGTGTGATTTCTGCCTCGATATCCGTGCCAAAGGCACATTTCCTGTTCATATTAGCCTCTAGCGAATTCTAACACGAAGTTGAGCCTACCAGTCGGTGAAAGGATTGTCGACTTGCGTGTTAGCAACAAGCTCTTTTGCTTTCTCGTCTTCAAGTGCCTTTTCTAGTGTGATGTCCTCACTGACAGTGATTTCTGCAGTGTGGTAGCTTTTCGTGCTTGTGTGTGTCTCAGCGACATCGATAGTGTCAGGAGAATGTATGCTCGAGGTTGCGTGCGCAGAGTTTGACTCCATTCGAAAAAGAAGAGGTTGAGTGCTTGACGTCTGTGTACTGTGTTCAGCAGAAATCAGTAGCTCTTTGTGTTCGGTCGCGAGGAGTTTGCCATACGAGGAGAACGTTTTGAGATCAGTAGGGTGAATCAACATGTACTAAAGATAGGTAAGTGCTTTGCTTATACCTTTCAATATTTTCCCTCGAAACAATAGCGTTGAGCGATCACAGGCTTGATAGAATAGCAGTATTTGTACAATCTATAAGTATTCACTTGTGTGGTAACACGTTGCACTAACTTGACATGCCTTACTTCACTCTAATCAGAGTGTAGGTCTCGCAAATTAGCATAACACTCATCATCCACATAGTGGCTGACGTAGCCTAGTAGCGAGTAAACTTTCTGTCCTATTCCAACCCAGCAGCGGGTAGAGGGATGATCAAGCCTCTTACTCCCTTGCTCTTCCAATCCACTACCTCCGTATGTTCACCTATTCAGATTTGGTGTCAGCAACAATCGTGCGCAAGCACCACCAAAATTGTGCTCGAGCTTCAGGCCCCAAGGTCCGAAGAGGTGCCCGGAAGTACATTCTCGGGTTTTGACTCAGGGGCACGGTAAGGGAGGAGCTAAGATGCCGTGCTTTGGGAGCATAACTCATCAGTCCATGGCCCTGTGGTCGAAGGTCATTGTGGTGTGTTGACGAGATCGTCGTCAAAACCAGCACCATGCAGGACACAGGAAGGTCTTCACTACCTTTTCCTGAGAAGATACTCTTCCTTGCCTCCTTTGAAAGTCTTGATGAACATGGTCTTCAAAAGACCTCTGACAGTTCTCGTTTTCCTCGTATAGCTCATATCAGCATGCAGCTTCTGAAAGATGTTGGGAAGTGTATCTGCTCGCCATCGTTTACGACACTCTTCGTAGTAGTCCTTTCTGTATATCGTCCAGAACTCCGCTTCGGTAAAATATGTCCCTGTAAAGCTAATCAGCATGGAAATCGGCTGGCATGGATGAGGTTGAGATATATAGTTTGTGGCAATAATTCGTATCGCTGGAGGACTCACTCGCATACCTGGAAGCAATTGTCAGCTTATATCAGACCATGGACGGGAAAGAATCTTTGTCAGAAGATTGCACAAGCTCAGAGCTTGCGAGGGACTTACAATAGTTTCGAACCAAGTAAGATGGAAGCTTGCAGTTCTAGTTTTCTGTTCAGCTCCACAAATGCATCATGGTTCCTTGGCCCTTTGCCATACACGCCCACACCAAATATCCTCTGGTCTTTTACCGAAGCGACAGCAGTATTGAATCGCTTATCAATATGTATATCTTGTGCTGGACGAAGAGGGCATAAGAATATCTGACCTGAAAACAGTCAGCCTTACAGGATCTACTGCAAGATGAGTGATATCTCACAGTCTGGCAGCTCCGAGGCTACATATTCGATGAACTGCCGACAAGTAGATGATGGTATTCCAAAGTCTTGGACGACATATTCGTCGGCCAGGCCAGTGTAATGCATAGCCATATATGCCGTCCTTGAGTCAAGGAAAGGATCAGCAATCGCTCGAGTGACGCGATTCTCGGGCAGATGCAGCCGCTTGAAACAAAGGGTAGCTCCCCAGAAAGCGCCATGATCGTATCTGAAGAGATAGTCCTGTGCATGAACGTTAGAAAGGACAGGAGAAAGCTTCGAGACACGTACGGTCAATGTCAACAATACTGGCGGGATATCTTTAGGTCGGGTGGAGCCAGCGGGCTTGGTCTTGGTGGTTCCACCTTTAGCTTCTGCATTGGTTAGGGTTGATATTTGGTTATTATGCTTCTTCAAGTGTCTTTCAATCGTGTCGGCAAACCAGTGTATTTGCCTGGTTGTCAGGAGCGGTGCTCGTGGATCGCGTTGTGCGTAATCAATGCGTTTTCCAAACATTGCCACACCAGAATTTGCGTTGAAGTAGATCCCATCTATGTAGTCAATGGCCGGATCGGAGCAAGCTTCCTCGAAATAGTCCAGGGGTATCGTCTTAGGGTCAGAGACTGGTACAATCTGTAATTGAACATGGGAAGTGGCAGGCAATAGCTCGATTGTGATCAGAGTCACGATGCCAAAAGTGCCAAGGGACCCGGCAGACTCTTGAAGCAATTCGACGTTCTTCTCACGGTTGGCGTATTCCAAAGTACCATCTCCGAGCACGATTTCGATCTCGCTGACTGTGTTGTGGAAGAGTCCATATTTGTACATGTTGCTTTCTCCGCTCATGCCAGAAAATCCACCACCACAAGTGATGCCCTTGAACTATTTCATGTTTAGCTAAATCCGCAATGCTCAGAGTCTCGTTGTTGCCAACAATATGTCTCACCTCCATGACAATCTTCGGCACAACTCCGACGGCGATGCAGTGAGCTGCCAAAGCATCCATAGGGACGTTTGGTTCGGCCTTGACAGTCATGCTCTCCTTGTCAACAGGGTAGATCCGATGTAGTGGTGAGGTATCAACGATTGCATCTCTGTCGAATTGCATCGGCCTGGTCGATGATGTGCTCCCATGATATACTCGGAATGCTTTCTAAGATTCTGGATCAGCACGAGATCCACAGCCGTTGGTCTGTAGCATCCCAATGTAGCTTGAGAGATAGATACCTTTTCTTTGTGAAATTTAGCGACCGACGCCTGTACCTGTTTGACCGCAGCATCGTGCTCGGCCTGCAGGGTAGCGACACTCATCGGAACGAACTTAGACGAGATGGAGCTGAAAATATTGTGGTCAGCGGCGCTCAAACTCGTCCTTTGCAACACAAATTCGACGACGATAAGCTATCCTGCTTCGATCGTCCGGAACTGAAATTTCGGCCAGCGAGAGTTTCAAGCCAAAGCGATTCTGTTTGTCTGCGTTTGTTGATCGTACAGCTTCCTTCAATTATGCACTTCCGAGACCAGCCGGGATCAGCCAAGCCTTAGGGGCTAAGAACACGCGTCGATCTGCAGGTTGGAAGACAAAGCAGATATAACTTGAGAGACGTATATACCGTCGAGCCTGGTAGAGTTACAGCGATCAAACTTGAAAGGCTGATGAGGTGAGATAGTACGGAGTAGTTAGTCAAATCCGGTAGAAGCTCGTATGCCAGTCAGTGGCTGGGATAGACAGCAGCTGGGCCATGGAAGATGGCCACTTTAATTCTTCACTAACTACAGACGTCTGCTGCCCACAAGCGCCCCAAGAAGCATGCCCTATACGCCTATAGGCGAAATCTATAGGTCTGGATAATCGGCCATTCTCGGTTGCGCTTATCCAGGTAGCTGACGGGTTGGTTTAGAAAATTGTCTTAGCGTGATTCGTCAGGGACTAACGCGATTCTGGTATCCAGATAGGCCAACTTAGACGGATCAACACCTATTCTTGACGCCCATCTTTCGCAAATTGATCCCAGAGAGTGAATTGCTCGTGAAAGGCAACTTTTCGAGATTGAAGAGCTTATTGTCTCTTCCGAAAGGTATTCTGGGGTTTGACGATACTACGTGACTAAAGTCCCTTATGAGTCGGCGCGGAATGACAATGTCGGTCCCAGTCCTTAAAGCCGCTTATATACAGTCGTCTAACTATTTCTTGTTTCTATAGCACGACGTCTCTTCGTCCGCGATTAAGGATGTCCCAGGAATTCCAGTTCCGTTTTGAGTCAGTTCAGGCTCGGTTGAATGGCACTATACCCTCTATCCATGCTTAGAAATAGATAATTTCAGATTCGTTTAGGCTTCGTTCTAGGTGCTAATGCGAGAACGCGCGACTGGAGGTGCAGTGAAACTGGTCGATGGTAGTAAAAACGTACATAGGTGAGCAGTCGTTTTCGCCACCAGCACCACGACATATGCTGGGTCCTACCCAAAACTGTTGGGATCACATCAACATTGGCTCTCGTGACGGACATCGCTCCTATAGTATACATGTGTTGCCTAGCACTCGAAAGTCAACGAATTCACCATGAAGAGGCCAAGTACGGTTAGGCCGTACAATTCCTCTCGATCGAGCTAATCGGATAACCAGTTGAGAAAGATATAGCAACCACAGTCGTTCCTGACCATGCCACTGAGTGGGACAAGGACGTCGAGAGGCGAGTGGTGCGCAAAACCGATCTGATCTTGATACCTTTGCTGTTCCTTGGATACAGGTGAGTACTCTTGTGGTACTTCCAGCCCTGACGATCAAGGGCATCCGCTCCTTGTCAGCTCCTCCTCGCCGACTAGCTGACCAGATAACAGCTTAGTGTACTACGACAGTAAGTCGCCTTGCAAACATGTATTGTTGCTCCGGCCTTTGGGCTGAGATTCCGCGTTAGACCGTTCCAGGTTTACGAGCTGACGATCGAATAGAGGCCATACTCGGTGGTGCAGCAGTCTTTGGTCTGAGCACTGACCTCCACCTCCGAGTCGTTGTTAATCCACACACCGTCCCACCAACCGTGTCGACTTCAAGGCTGAGCTGGGCAACAAGCTTATTCTATTTTGGGATGCTGGCCGGACTGTTTCCTCTGACGTATCTGTTCCAGCGCTTTCATTTTGGCAGAACTGTTGGTAGCGTCGTTATTCTCTGGGGCATTGTCGCAATGTCAACTGCTGGAGTCACCACATATCGCGGTCTTTATGCTCAACGCTTCTTCCTCGGCTTTACCGAATCGATCGTACCCACAGCTTTTATGGTCATTGTGAGTGGCTTCTACACGCAAACTGAGCAAACCTCGCGCCAATGTTTTTGGTATAGCAGTACTGGTGGGATGACAGTGCTCGGAGCCTTGATCAACTATGGCTTTGCGCATATTCGTGGTGCACCATTACGCAGCTGGCAGTACCTCTACTTGACCGCTGGAGCACTAACGATTCTTTTCGGCATAGTTCTGTTGTTTTTGCCAAATTCTCCAGCAGATGCCTGGTGGTTCAGCGAGGACGAGAAGGTTGTTGCGGTAGAGAGGCTGCGAAGAGGTCAGTTGGGCACAAGATGTCAGAAAATCAAATGGGGTCAGATCCGAGAAGCTGCCTTGGATTTCAAAGTTTGGGTCATGACGATGATGATGGGAATAGCCTATGTGATCAATGGTGCCGTGAGTGGCTTCGGGCCCTTAATCGTGTCGACATTCGGCTACTCGAGCTACGATGCGCTGCTCTGGCAAATGCCACTGGGTGGAATCTGCTTCATTTCGATTCTGTTGGTAGGCTATGTCAGTTTGAAGGTGCCGAATGTGCGACTGATCATGCTTTCGACTTGCTGCTTGCCAGTCATCGCAGGAGCCTTGATGATCTGGAAGAGCAGCTGGTACCATCATGCAGCAACGCCACTGGCAGGATATTCGTTACTCGGATTCTTCGCTCCAGTGACCTCCTTGATCATATCGATGGTGATGAGGAATGTGAGTGGAGCCAGTAAGAAGAGTTGGGCTGCGGCGTTGACATTTGTCTTCTACACCGTTGGCAACATTGTCGGTCCGCAGCTCATTATCACTCAGACCGTTGAACATCACTATCCCAGGCTTTGGGAGGCGGTCATAGTCTGCTATGCAGTATTGATTGTGCTGTCAGCACTGTTGTATTTTGTGCTCAGACGAGAGAACAAGCGAAGGGACGATCTAGACCTAGACAAGGAGGAAGGGGACAAAATCTCATTTGATGACTTGACGGATAAGGTCAATCCGTATTTTCGATATGCATATTAGCAATCATAGGGTTGGTGAAGTAAATAACATCTGGCCGTGTGATTGTAGGTACCTACTGTAGGTATCTTCTTCAGCTTCATGCGACTGCACTGCAGTGGTCCAGGCTCCTACTACTCAGGGGTTAAAGACCCCTGAAATGAACACGCTAGTGCTTTCAAGCCACGTCTGTCTCCGCAGCTGGTGACACTTTTCTTGAGCATGTGTTCCCTTCAAAGGGCAGACGGCTGATGAATTCGACCTTGATGGTGGTTGTAATTGAACTTCTCTTCTAACATTCCTTTCGTAGCTGTTTCTTCGATTAATTACCACGCCTATTTCCCGACTGGGAGCTGATATCCCTTCTATACTGGGTGAAATACGTCCTCACGATGTCGAGCCCTAACAGCACGCTTAGGCAACGTGCAGGCAAAGAGAAGAGCAAAGTCAATGGCAAGGTCGATCAGGCTGAGACTGAGATCACGAATGCATACGAAGCTGTGAAACAAAATGCTTCTAATGAGTGGGAGTACAAGGTTGCGCTCTCTATCATAACCTTCTTGGCTTTCGCAACACGATTCACTGGCATTAGCCATCCAAATGAAGTTGTGTTCGACGAAGTGCATTTTGGCAAGGTGAGACTGGACTCTAGCAAGACAATACACATTTCTAACAGCGCAACAGTTTGCATCCTACTACTTACAACGGCTTTACTTCTTCGATGTCCACCCTCCCTTCGCAAAGCTCCTGTTCGCGCTGGTCGGTTGGCTGGTTGGATTTGATGGTCATTTTCTATTTGAGAATATTGGCGACTCATACATCGACAACAAAGTGCCATATGTGGCATTCCGAGCACTTCCTGCGCTACTTGGCTCAGTGACGGTCACCGTGACATTCCTCATTATGTGGGAGTCCGGCTACGGTCTACCGGCCTGCGTTCTTGCTGCCTCGCTTGTCCTCTTCGACAACTCTCACATAGGACAGACTCGATTGATCCTACTGGATGCGACACTGGTCTTCTTCATGGCAGTCAGTGTGCTATGCTATATCAAATTCTACCGACAAAGACACGACCCCTTTGGCCGAAAGTGGTGGAAGTGGTTGTTGTTGACTGGCTTCAACATGAGCTGCGTTATGTCCACAAAATACGTCGGTCTCTTTATTTTCGTCGCGGTTGGCGCTGCTGTCTGCATCGATCTATGGGATCTCTTGGATATCAACCGCAAAGGAGGGGCTCTGGACTTGGTCACATTTGGCAAACACTTTGCCGCAAGAGCCGTGGGTTTGATCGTTGTGCCGTTCTTCTTCTACCTCTTCTGGTTTCAGGTTCACTTTGCTATCCTTACAAAATCCGGTCCAGGTGATGATTTTATGTCACCAGAATTCCAGGAGACTTTGTCCGATAACCCAATGCATGCAGCTGCTGTCGACATTCAGTACTATGACACAATCACTCTGCGACACAAGGACACCAAAGTCTATCTTCATAGTCATACGGAAAACTATCCTTTGCGATACGACGATGGACGTATCTCAAGTCAAGGGCAGCAAGTCACTGGTTATCCTTTCAACGATACTAACAACCACTGGCAAATCCTGCCTCATGACTATCCAGCACCGACAGAAGAAGGGCGCATCGTCAAGGTCGGCGAAGTGGTGCAATTGCGACATTTGGTGACCAACACAATGCTCCTAACACACGACGTTGCTTCTGCTTATTATCCTACTAACCAGGAATTCACCGCTGTCAGCCTGGAGATGGCAGCTGGAGAACGACACAATGACACTCTGTTCGAAATCAGGGTCGATGGTAGCAAGCCTGGTCAGCCATTCAAGAGTATGTCCAGTCAATTTAAACTAATTCACTGGCCAACCAAAGTGGCAATGTGGACTCATACGACTCCTCTACCTGAATGGGCTTTCAAACAAGCTGAAATCAACGGCAACAAGAATGTCCAGCAGACCAGCAACGTCTGGTATGTCGATGAAGTTCCAAACATTCCCGAAGGCTCGCCTCGACTCATCAGAGAAGTGAGAAAGCCAAAAACCATGGCTTTCCTCAAGAAATACTTTGAGTTGCAACGAGCCATGTTCTATCACAATAACGCTCTGACTGCCAGCCACCCTTATGCCTCATTGCCCTTTCAATGGCCATTCTTGCTGAGAGGTGTCAGCTTCTGGACTCAAGAGAGCACGAGACAACAAATCTATTTCCTGGGCAACCCTATCGGGTACTGGATCGTTGCAGCACTACTTGCTGTCTTCGCCGGCATAATCGCCGCTGATCAGCTTTCACTTCGACGAGGTGTTGATGCTCTGGATAGACGTACTCGAAATCGTCTCTACAATAGTACCGGCTTCTTCTTCCTTTGTTGGGCTTTGCATTATTTCCCATTTTATCTTATGGGTCGACAGCTCTTCCTTCACCACTATCTACCAGCCCACTTGGCTAGTTGCCTCGTTGCAGGTGCACTTATCGAATTTGTCTTCAACGTCGAGCCGGTTCTTGCTGATGAGGTCGCTCAGGCAAAGAAGGATAAGATTGTGGCAAAAGTACCAGAGAAAACACGACATGCAGTTGTATCTGCGTCCGAACGATTAAAAGGTCAAAGTCAGTTGGCAAGCTGGATTGCAGTTGCTGTCATCATGGTATTTGTGCTTGGTGGCTGGTTCTACTTTTTGCCCTTGACCTACGGCAAGCCAGGACTTACCGTAGACCAAGTGCAGTCGAGGAAGTGGCTAGGTTATGACCTTCACTTCGCCAAATGATCGGCTTCTCTACGAACAACGACACCTCGATCATGCAGCAGAGAATACCGTTACGACATCGACCATGAAAAAAGGGTGGTAGCCTCCATTCCTGTGCTCAAGAGCAAGCGGCTACGAGTACCTAGTAGGATATCAACGTGAGCATAAGCCAAAAATGTGCTCGGCATATGGGACATATCATGCAGGCTTTATGCCTGAGGCAACGATCTCCGCATCTGTGCCAGTCCAGCTCCAAGATTGATTGCCATACTTTTGTCATCGTTCACATATACCCCGAACCTCGGAAAGAAGCGATAGACCACACGTTGGCAGAGACAGAATAGGAGATGATTTGTAGATCACGCCAAATGATCAGCCTTTTAACGATTTTCTGATTAGCAGACCTTGTTCCATAACTACCATCATCACTGACTTTATATACATCGTCGAAGGGGCATCCAGCTGACACAACAATAGCCTCAAAACCTAACTACTGTCACATATCTTTACCAAGACAACATGGCGCAGAATACTGAGTATGACAAAGCATCAATTCCTCCTGATACGAAGATGATGCCATCTGCTCCAGATGGGCCCCATTCCAAGACTGATCCTCGTGCTCATCTTCGAGTTGGCTCAGATGAAGGTGCAGACATCAGTGTCTTGGGCACGCCGCTGAAGTTCGAATTCAGCGGCAGGACAGCCATGAACAGGTTTCTCAAGGCTCCCATGACAGAACGCTTATGTACCTGGAACGACGAGTCGAAAGGGCAGGATGAGGTAAGCATGTCCCGCACGTACTTTTACCTTGCTCACTGACCCAGACATATCGTGGCTTTCCCACGAAAGAGTATACCCATCTCTACAAACAATGGGGAGAAGGTCAAATCGGCGTTATAGTGACTGGCAACACTATGGTGAGGTATGACGCACTTGAAGCCTATGGAAACCCCATCTTACCGGACGATCATGATGGGCGAGTCGCCGCGTTTGGCGAGGTCGTCAAGGCATCGAAGGCTCACGGCTCGCTTTGTGTCGCGCAATTGTCACATCCTGGTCGGCAAGGTAGTAAATACTTGAATCCGAATCCTGTTAGTGCTAGCGACGTGCATTTGGCGATCAAATGGGCGGGTAACGAGTTCGCGAAGCCTCGAGCGCTGGAAAAGCATGAAATCAGGGATATGGTTAAGCAGTGGGGTGAGACTGCATATTTGTGTTGGAAAGCTGGGTTTGATGGTGTACAGGTATGTTAAAGCGTTTTGGTCAGAGGTGTTGTCTTATTTGTCATAGGTTCACTGCGCTCACGGATACTTGCTGGCTCAATTTTTATCTCCAACAACGAATCATAGGACTGACGAGTACGGTGGCTCGTTCGAGAACAGAAGTCGTATAGTTTTCGAAGTCATCAAGGAAATTGATGAGCGAATTCGCAAGCATGATCCGAGCTTCATCGTTTGTGTCAAGCTGAATAGTGTCGAGTTTCAGGATAAGGGTACCACGCC
>JAKLMI010000045.1:0-104883 GCA_022813495.1 Pasadenomyces melaninifex | reverse complement strand
TTTGACGACGAAGACGAGGTGAAAATCACCGTTGCCATTCTGCCAGTATTGACTCGATTGTATCAGCACAGTTTACCGCAGAATTGCTCTACTTCTACATATCAATATGATACACAACCTAACCATATCACAACAACCATGGAGAGCACGCAGCAATTGATGGTCGAGCTATTTGAGAAGCTCCTATTATCTCTGCTTGTTGTCTTTGATATATTCGTGCCCAGATTCGAAGACATACTTGTCACACAGCATTTCTGCTCGTCGATTTCATCTCGTTGCCAATGACTGGGAACTTGACTGATTGCAGCAGATATAACACTTCCGATGTGCATGAGAGTGAAGACCCTACCAGCAGACAGGCTGTGCAAGACGATTGGACAATTTCTTCGATTCTTGCGGTCAAGTTTGGAAAAGATCAGACAGCGACATGTTGCCATGATCAAGTTCAGACTCACTCTTCAGATTGCGTTCCTCCCACTTTCAAGAATTTGGAGTCACTCTTCCTGCTTATCGAGATACAGATCTACAAGCTATCGAAAGCCAAGTTCTGTCCCCGAGAATGCCAAGGTGACAAGCATCCTGCAAGGAGGCGGATATACGTATCATCTCCGCTGCGATCTTCCGTCGTTGCACCACAAAAGCCCGCTCAACCACCTTACATCGGCCTTGTTCTCTGCTAAGCTTTGCCAAGAGCTGTCACAATGCCCTTCCCATACTCCTGTGCAAGCCTTGGCAGAGACGTGCGAAATGCGTTGCAAGATCTGTGCTCCTAGCCAAGAAGAGTCTCATCGCAGGAACAGGATTGCGCTTGATCGAGCAGTACATGTGGACCAGTGGTAATAGCACGTACGCGTAATGAGCATCTTGTATGTATGTGTATTGTTTCACGATAAAGAGCTTCAATACAGATGTCAGCCGTGCCAAATACCTGCCGTTGTTATGCTTTTGGCAAGGTCACTCTTCGCAACTTCTCCATGGTTAGACTTTCAAGTGGACGGACCTTGAAGTTCAGAATTGCACACGTTATTGCTCATATCTGGCACAGTTGGTATGCGCTTTCAGGGATTATCAATGTTTGAGGTCACTGTTTGCGTCAGGACAGAATACACGAGAACCGCGTCTGCGATATAACAGCAAGGCACTCAGAATCAGAATTGAGCTGTGTATGTGTGTGTGCATGAATTGATTACAACTATGTACTCTGAATGGGAATACAGTTCTTATCCAAGCCAATTATGGGTGGCCATAGACAAGCCGAATTAGATCATCTTTCTTGGTTCAGAGACATTATCACATTTGTGGTATCATTTGGTATCTTTTCATCGACTTCTATCTTCAACCCCTGTACAATGGTCCAGTAGCCATCGTAACCTAGTCCTCTTCTTCTTCACCAGTAGCCTTGCTACCAATGACCCACTTGCTCTTGCCGTGGACATCAGTTTCGTGCTCAAGCGCAATTCTGCTGAGGTGGCTGAGGATGTTCTCCATGTGGGTATCAGCCTTAGATCGGGTGTGTCGACCAAGGTTGTCAATTGCTCGCAGTCTGGTGAGTAGGAAATAGACAATGGCAGTGACAATGATGACACCGATAGAGTAACCCCAAATAACAACCACAGTGACAATCGATGTGTCCGAGCTGTATGGTTGACGGCCAACACGAATGCTACCTGGCTCAGTGAAGAATTCATCCTCGCCTCCATGTAGCCAACCAAACACACAGAAGAGCGTAGAGATGATGTCGACCGCAAAGATAGCACCAACAAGCTTCCAGTTTGGCCATGTCTGACCACCTCGAGTAACGAAGATGAGCCAGTTCTCAACAAGCGAGACTTGCAAGAAGAGCATAAGCTGGGTGTTGCCAAAATTCTGGACCATACCGCCATTTGGCAAGAAGAAACTGCCTCGCATAACCCAGGTGGAAACGGCAAGGATTACACCTAGAACACACGAGATGACCCAAATCTTGGGCAATTGCCATTCGACAGGTCGTTGTTCGTAGTGAGCATTGTCGTATGCAACCGCAATGGTGGCCAAATCGGCGAATAGAGCCAAGAAGACGACAAGATCGGTTCGAATAGTTTCGTTGATGATACACATCGAGGTGACAAGGTAGATTTCCAAGTGTAGGCAAAGAGCAATACGATATTGAACGTAAGCCTTCATTCGCTGGAAAATTTGTCGAGCACATTTGATAGCGTCGACAATCGTTGAGAGACCTGGAGCAAGGAAGACAATGTCGGAAGCAGCCTGAGCAGCTTCAGTAGCACCTTCGACAGCAATACCGCAGTCAGATTTCTTGAGTGATGGAGCATCGTTGACACCGTCACCTGTCATAGCAGTCAAGTGACCTCTCTGCTGCAACATTTCGACGACCTGGTATTTGTGTTCAGGGAACACCTCGGCGAAACCATCGGCCTTTTCGACAAGGTCATACTGGGTTGAGCCACCAGCACCACCGGCAATCAAACGTTGAGAGTTGTAGACCTTGGTGCCGAGAGCGAGAAGTTTGCAAGTTTCCTTAGCAATAGCAATGGCGTCACCAGTCAACATCTTGACGGAAAGACCAAGGTTCTGAGCTTCGAGAATGGTGTGTGCGGTATCCTCACGTGGAGGGTCGAACATAGGAAGCATACCAATGACCTTCCATGGCTCGTTGCCACGCTTGGAAGCAACACCAAGAGATCGGAAACCACGTCGGGCGAAGTCAGCGGCAGTATCTCTGTAGTGCTTGGAGGTAGACTCGTCGCACTCAGCAATGGACAGAACAGCCTTTGGTGCACCCTTGCAGAAAGCCCAGGTCTCACCCTTCAGAGTACAGATGGTGGTAATACGCTTGGAGACAGGATCGAAAGGAGTGTACTTCTCAGTCTTCCAGCCTTGAGACAGAATCTCACGAGCCTTTGGATATCGCTTGAGAGTAAGAATGGTGATCTTGTCAATGGGATCGAGGGCCTTGAGGTTGTGGGAAGAGGCAAGTGCGGCACAAGCCATCATCCAGTTGACGTCTTCACCCTCGGCAACATATGGCTCTCGGATGGTAAGTTGATTAGCAGTTAGCGTACCAGTCTTGTCGGAGCAGAGAACATCGACACCAGCAAGAGACTCGATCGAAGTCAGCTTCTGGACGATGGCCTTTTGCTTGGCTAGATAAGCAGCTCCGACAGCAAGTGTAGTGGTGGTAACGACTGGCAGACCGACTGGGACACCAATGATAAGCAGGATCAAAGCGTAGTGTAGCAAGTTGACCGAGCTCTCCTCAGGTGTGGCAATCGGAATATTGTGGAAAAAGCCACCAACCCAGGACACAAGAATCCAGAAGACGACCAAGACCAGCAAGGACGTACCAATGGAGTCCATGACCTGCTTGAAGTGACCCGAATCGTTGGCACCTTGGACGAGAGAAGCAGTCTTTCCGACGAAAGAGCCACGAGCGGATTCGGTGACCATAGCATAAGCATGACCTCGCTTGCAACCAGTTGTGTAGTAGCAGACGTCGCCCATGTACTTATCGACAGCCAAGGATTCACCGGTGATGGCAGATTGATCAGTAGCAACAATTGAGTGACCAGTATGTCGGTCCTCGTCGTCGTCAGAGTCGGTGTGGTTCTTAGAGTAGTGCTCCTCTGGATCGCTGACGAGCTGCTTGTACTCTTCGAAACCAGCCTTGTTTGTGTAATCACAGATTAGACGGCACTCAGCAGCAACGACAGCACCTTCTTCGACAATGAGCTGTAACATGTCAGTCGGCTGTACTTGCCAGAAATAGCGGAACACTTACAACGTCGCCCGGAACGATCTCACGAGCTTTGATTTCTTGCTCTCGACCGTCACGAACTACGATGGCTTTCATGGCGATGTCACCTTTGAGCGAAGCCACAACGTCTGCAGCTTGTTTCTCTTGGTACCAACCAACAACAGCGTTCAGCATAAGAATACCAATGATGACACCGAAATCAATCCAATCTCGCAAACCTGCAGCGAGCAAGACAGCAAGCTCCATGACTAGAAACTGTCAGCTTTACATAACGTGTAAATTTGAGACCAAGGGCTTACCATAGAGAATTGGACCTTTGAAGTAACCCAAGAACTTCAAGAACATGTTCTCTTTTTCGGTTGTAAGCTCATTGAAACCTGTCTTCTTCCTTCGGTTCTCAACCTCTGCATCGGATAGACCTTGGGTGATGTCTGTAAGGACCCAGTCCTCTGGTACCTCGAACAGTTCAGCTTGCTCTTTCTGTTTGAAGAGCCGGCTAAATAGGCCCTGCTTCTTTGGCTTCGTCGCGTCTACATCTTCGCCCGAGACTTGGGAAGGAGCTTTCGAAAATCGTCTGTCTCGGTAGGTGGAGATGTATCGCAAGAGGTTGGCATATTCGCCCTCGTCCTTATCGGGATCCCAACCGTCCGCGAAGGAGATTCTCTCCCTCTTGGCGTCGCCGTTCTCGAGGTCCTTTTCCCCAGACATGTTATGCTGTGAGTGGAGAGGTTAGTACGAACGAAGGGGAAAGAGAAGGAAAAAAAGACGACGACGACAGCAATGGTCAAAGGTTCGGACCAAGCTGGAAAGGAAAAGAAGGAAAGCGCCTTGAGCTATGTGAGGTAGACCCCTCTTTAAGCAAAGTCAGTGAAGAGAAAGAGAGCTCACCTGAAGCGAAGATGAATGGATGATGTGGTGTCCACAGGCAATCCGACAAGCCGTGGAGCTGAGGATAGCTTCAGTAATGGCAGAAGTGGATAAGCTGGTTGGCTGCTTAAGCTTTCCCTGTGCTTGTAATAAGTGAGCATGCCGCGTGAGCCATTATGAGATAAGGACTTACCTGACAAGGTTTTGACGATACGTTCTGATCGTCTGTAACAATACCGTGTTTAAATTACGGCGAGGATTGACCGTGCTGGGATGAACCGATGCAACGCTTGTCCAGAAGGAATCCGCCTTCGCTGACCCCAACGAATAGGCGTCCTGAGACAATCGTAGCTGGATTCTAGTGAAGCGCCGAAGTGCTCTGCCGATGAGGCTTTTGCATTCGACTTTCAGTTTTTTCTTTCTTCTTCTTACAGCAGTAAGGATGAGGAATGGACGAGAATGAGAAGTCGAACTTGGTGGCTCAAGAAAACCAGGATGCGTCCTGGTGGTGAGCAAATTGCAGAATGTGGAAGAATGTGGAAAGTATTCCGACTGTCTTGGCAGTAGCCTAGTGCGAAGCTAACGACATGACGAGGTTGATTGTGATGCGGCAGAAGCAACACTGTGAGTGCCGTCATGAAATATTCTTCTTAAGTACTTCGGATACCAGGCAGTCACCGTCTATTCGACCTAGGATTTGAAAATGTCTACTACAACGATTGAGTGGTATTACGGCCAGCAAAATGACTCGAAGGTGCTCAAGACTTGCAAGTAACCTGCGCAGAAGCTGCCTAACCAAACCTGACGACAACCTTAATCACTTTGCTTTCTCGTCGTTTTTGACTGCGCAGCCTTGCTTCTGTGCACCGAACGCTTTCGCATCTGTGCTTGCAGGCTGACTAAGTAAGGCCGCTTGAACGGGCAGCAGTTACGCTTACGTACAGCTATGAGCTCACAAGATATCACCGTCAACAGAGCTTGAAGATGTTATCATTATCTCTACAGTTTGATGTTGTCTTCAGTCCTCATTTCTGATCTCCATGCATGGGTGACCAGTTAAATCAAACCCAATGCTTCAGACCAGCTTTATCTACCTTGAGCTTGAGTCTGCTACCGTTACTGCCTCGTCACCTTGACATAGAGCAGTTGACATGCAAGAAGACATATCGTCAGAGGCGTATATAGCCATCCTAGCGACTGTTCGCTAGAGCACTTGCGAGGAACGATATCTACTACTGAGAGCGAGCACCTGGCTACCATTACGTTTCTCGATTATTTGGGTCACTACTGGCTGGAAGAGCTAATTAGCCGTACGAAACGTGCTGCAAATCACTTTCTCCACAGGCAGTCTGCGTAAGCGAAGTTTATACTTGAAATGACTTTCGTAATGAATCACGATCAGCTAGCGGTCAAACAGCGCAAGCAGCTCCGATGAATCCTTCCTGCATTGGGCAAGGTCATGTCGGTCTGAGTAGCTGGCATCGTGATTCGAGGACTAGAGCCTTGTCCCGCTCGCCTGAATACTCCAAAAACTGATGCATCGTGTATCATCATGCGGATTTAGCTTCGAGCTCGCTTTTCGTACATGAGCCGGTACTTTAGACCGGTCCACGATTTGCTGAGTGAACAGCGCGACGTGGGCTCGACAGTGATATAGATCAAGCTCCTGCACATACTGGCGCAGCATATCAGCCAACAGCTGATACTCTATTTCACGAATGAAAGGTGCTTCGATTGCAAAATGGATCGATTACATCCATTCGAACCAGCAGCAGTACGCGAATGTGCAGCAACGCATCACGATTTTCTCCGCTAGACTGCCCATCCTAGTCGAAGCTTGAACGCTAAATATTGCTAGCTCCAAAGCCATGTCGCATTCTGTGGTTTGCCAGCACCGGAATGAGATGAGATAAACAACGTTAAAATTGCGCCGACAGCCGCACCAATTCGCGAATTTCTTGCTGTTGTCGACAGTCGTGAGAGATATTATTGTCAACGTCTCAGCAAAATGTTTGAAATTCTTTCAGATTCGCGCTGTTGTCCCTCGTTCTGCAGAGCGGTTTTAGTTCTATATCTGCGCAGCAGTGCAGTTAAGAATTCTCAGATCGTGGTCTCGGCCCACACCACATCAAGAACAAAATGCTTGTGGAGTTCAGCTGCGGCATTTTCTCAATCTTGACCCAGCAACAGCAATGTCGCATGGTTCAAATGCGTGCAATCGCCGCGGTACCAATCATTACTCCAGAAAATTTCCCTCGTTTCTCAATAATGTGTCGCGTGTGTGCAGTTTGAATATGCTCACCGACTTCCAGACTTGAAGACCTACCGGCACGAGACAATAATGCCTCAAGACGCCTCGAGATTCAGTCTACTGGGAAGCGTAACGTGCTGCTTTCCTATCTCAGATGTCGCAGGGAGTCCACGGCTGTTGAAGAGGCGATTGCGACCGTTGCCAGACTGCTTGTGTGCTCACGGCTGACAAGAGGCATGCACTGCATCTATGCCACTCAGTTGTTTTTTGAGCTTCTAGGCCCTCTCTGTGGTCAGTGCAGCCCATGTCGCTACAGATGTATGGCAATCACGATACATGCATCCCATCCGCGATTTAATGCTGTCCGTCAAGTTTTCGGATCGCAACACCGACCAGCTGATAGTATCTATAGCATCGCAACACGATCATCGTCATCTCCTCTTTCATCCTCCCTAGTAATATGCATGCAGGCTAAATGATAACACTGCAGTACCCTGCACCACCTACCACGATCAAACACGCGATACACCAAAGACGTCACTGCGCTTTTTCGCACTCGCAATCAAGCTACATTGAAGGTACACTACAATGAACTGGCCTAACAGCGTGGGCAAGCCTAGTCCCTATAATGTCTACGGCTCAGCTTTGAGCAGTGTTGTGAGAAGTGAACACAATTGCTGTGTCCATATTACGAATTGCGGTTCTAAATGCGCCGTTGAGTGGAAAAAAGCTCTCGATGCGCACATTAGTGCCATGCATAATTCCCCCGCATCATCACTTCTCATCGTGTCTGCGACATCGTTGTGTTATTTCCTTTCGAAACAACTAACACTTACCGTTCAACAATGTGGTCAAGAAGCTACTTCTATGTACAATCTCATTAGGGAAAGTACATCAAGATGCCCCTACTCGTCGCGACTACAGATGTTTGGCAGTGAGGGCTAGCCTGTCACACAGCAGTAGGTCAGCACACTGCACGATGTCGTCACATCCCGCGCTCTCTTTGCCTGCGCTATCGCTTCTCCAGGTGTGAACGGTTTGCCGACTCGTCTGCTTGGAGTCTTGTTGCGGGAAGACAACCGTCAAGGCCTGCCATGGAGTTTGTTATCCACTTGGCAGCACGACTACACTGATTAGACATCGTCGTGATATCTTCGTTAACCGCTGGTGCCCAAGCAAATCAGGGTATTGTGCGAGGAGACAAACATCAGTTGCGATAATGTTCTGTGTATGCACAAGTTTTTTTGTTGAGCAATGTGAAGGGAAACCGCTTTTACTCGAACCTATGTTCACCAACACATTTTCACATAGCTGGGTAACCAAGATATCGGACATTGTCGTGCCTGGCACGGTAAGGCTGAATAATCTGTGTAAAGCAATGCAGACTCATTGCCAGAGCTCGGTAGGTCGGTAGACAGATCGGCCATTATACCACAGTCTAGGGAAGCTCGCATTGGTAATGACCGATGTAGGTCTGTACACTGGTGTTTACTCTTTGCGCTTAAAACGGACAAGATCTCTAATGTGTCAGATTAATTACATTCCAGAAGCGTACAGACACGCATAGATTGTCAAATGCACCCGTCATCTTGCATCTAGAAGCAAACTGTAAAGCACGAATTTGTTTTGAAGACGAGCTCGATTCTGAAACTCATAATGCCGTACGATGAGTGTTTTCAAGCTGTTGTGCAGGTGCAGGATCATGTCATCGGGATGACGCGTTCTCGAGTGAAGATGGGAAGGCACGATGTGCAAAGTTGGGAACGACTCATACCTTCCTCCTGGACGTCCCAACAGATCTCCTGCCTGCGGACTCATCGACTACCATGCTTCAGGAAAGTCACTTAACTTTTCTCATCCTTTGCCATTCTGATCATCGTCTTCTTGTCTATCCTTGTCTTCCTCACCAAAAGCCCTGGGTAATTCTACTTTCGCTGGTACATCATCATGGCTTCCATGCTCTACCTCCTTGCTCTGCTGGGCGTTACGCTAGCAAGCATCAAGAATGCTCACTGCGCCGCTTCGGCTAATGCAGGACCTACACTTACGGTACAATTTACACCCCACTATCCCAAGCAGATTCCTCCCTTGTCAACAATCTATGGAGGTATCATGACAAGCTTCCTAAACGTAAGCTATTCATTGTGTAATATACTGGAAGCCTCTTGCTAACCAGTAAGGTGGTTGATTGTGACTACGTGGCAGTCGAGAATGTGCAAGACAATCCAGTCCAAGAGGTAGTAGAGGCATTCGATTCATACAGTAAACTAAATTTTGACAGGGTCATTTCACTGGCAGAACCACGATAGACATGCTCACTCTCTATCGTGTTGGATGCATGACAGAAGCCACAGTTACCACTCGAAAAGAGGAGCGAGACGTTCAGGTGCAGGAAACATCTGCACCAATGTTGACCACAGCAGCTATGCCATCTGACTTAGAAGGTCGACTGTCCAAACGAGCCGACCTCGAGCAGTCCACTGAGGACCAGATCTTCAGCTTTGCCAATCGTCTATCATCCGGCATCGATCCGACGAACGAGAACATTACTGTCAGAGAATTCAGATTCTTGAAGGAGATCAATACTGCACTCTTCGCCTTGAACATCGTCAACTCTGGATTGCCTCTTGATCAGATGTGCCAATATCTGAAAGACCCTAGCATTGGCAATCACCTAGAAGACAACTATATCAACCAAGACCAGGCTGCTGCTATTGTGTGTTACGCTTCTGTTTATGGTCTTTTCTTTGGCGAATCGAATGAGGAGCTGCTTGCAGATCTTGCCGGTCTCGAATACGCTGTTCAAATGCACGCATATGGTGCACAAACTTTGGCGGAAATATGTCAGAACCTTGACTACCGTGCTGCTAGCATGCTCGGCATTAGTGCTGAAGAAATTCATGACATCGTTTGTGATGGTAAAGGAGGCACAGGCTTGAACACAACAACGGTGCCCCTCATGACAGGACCGTCCTCATCGGGCACCGGAGTCCCCAACCGACCTTCTTCGTCTGGCACTGCAGCGTCAGGAACTGGATGGTCCATGACAGCCCCGTCTGCATCTGGCACCGCTGCCTCTGGAGGTCCTGGAGCCACAGGTACGCACCCGAATCCTAGCTCTTCGATTATATTTGGCACTGGTAGCTCGATGAGCAGTGCTATGTCTGGTAAGTGGATTTGTGGCGACTGACTTGTGTTTGGAGCTCTGACTGACATTTGCCATAGCAGCAGGAACAATTATTCCATGGTACAGTGGACAAATGACAACGACAACAGACACCGCTGACAGAACGACCATTACTGCAAGTGGTGGTAGCAATCAACAAAGTGCTTCGGCATCCGCTGTTTTCTACAATCCTCCTCAACTTGCTCGCAACCGGTACCGACGACATGGACGTGTAGCTGAATAATCCTTCTCAACCTCAAGTGGTCATCAGACATCGTCTAGCTGCGAAGACAATCGTTTTCAAGGACAATATTCATATCTCCACAACGATTGACGATAAATGAATATACAATTTGAACAACTGCTGACAAGAGCATGTCGAGGGTATGTAAATCAATAACACATTTAGATTATACAGACAGTATGTAAATCAGCAATTATAAGGAAGCAGTTACCGCTGATGCTCGAACCATGCTGTGCTGTTTTTATTTGTTCTCGTGCACCAGCTTTGATGGCCTTTGTCGTCGGCTCCTACAGCCAGTGTACTTACGGGCTTCCTCAACCTATGTTTCATGCCTGAAGCCCACTTTCCGTGCTTGAACTGAGCCTAGAAATGACGAAATGGACTGCTCTCCCAATTATGGTGACGCAGCAGTCCAAGTTGTTGAACAACGTACAGTAATACCTCTTTGGTGCAAATGTGGTAAAAGCACAATGGTATCAGCGCGGTCAAAGCCTCGAGCAATGCTGTAGATATACCAATCCCATCTGAATTATACTATGGCTCCTCCCACATCACGAGCAGAGATAAGGAAAGCGCTCTATGAGAGCATTCGAAATGGACAGCCAATTGTCGGTGCTGGCGCAGGCACAGGGCTATCTGCCAAGTTCATCGAGGCTGGCGGTGCGGACATGATCATCATCTACAACTCGGGTCGCTTCAGGATGGCTGGTCGTGGCTCCTTGGCAGGTCTGATGCCCTACGGCGATGCCAATGCCGTTGTCGTGGACATGGCACGAGAGGTATTGCCGATTGTAAACAAGACTGCTGTCCTTGCAGGAGTATGCGGTACTGACCCTTTCCGAATCATGTCCAAGTTCCTTGCCGAGCTCAAAGCAATGGGGTTCGCTGGTGTTCAGAACTTTCCTACCGTTGGCCTGATCGATGGTACGTTTCGAGCCAATCTAGAAGAGACAGGTATGGGTTATGACAAAGAGGTGGAGATGATCAGACTTGCTCATGAGCTCGATCTGCTTACCACACCTTATGTGTTCAACGTGGAAGAGGCAGAAGCCATGACAAGAGCCGGAGCTGACGTACTAGTCTGCCATATGGGTCTGACGACGTCTGGCTCGATAGGCGCCAAAACAGGTAAGAGTCTGGATGATTGTGTTGAATTGATACAGAAAATGAGAGATGCTGCTGTGGCCATCAACCAAGATATCCTCGTGCTTTGTCATGGTGGGCCAATTGCAGAGCCGAAGGACGCTCAATACGTGATCAGCAAGACTCCAGGAATTCATGGCTTCTTCGGAGCGAGCAGTATGGAAAGGTTGCCTGTTGAGCAAGCAATTACGAACATCACTAAGGACTTCAAAGGCTTGAAATTCGGTCGGGACGTTCCAACTTGAATCAGTTGCGCGCTTCTGCTAGCTCTTCTCCTTGAGTACCAGACAACACTCTGCTGCCTAACGTTGCTGTATTCTGCGGCCTCGTTTCGTAGGAATTTGACACAAGCTGAGCAACTCTGTGAGACGGTGGCAGAAGGCAATTGACGCTTCCAGCTCTGTAGAAACAACCAAAACGATCTTCGATATTATGGAGAGCTAGTTTAGCAGAATCACGATACTGGGATTGGCGAATTTGTGTCAGCCGCTACGAAGCAGAAGTCTGAATGGAGCATCAAGGATTGATATGCGCCTTTTGCTTCTCCACATCATGCTGCGTTTTCTGTCTATCCGTGGACAGACAAGCTGTTGTTGCATCGTCCTCAGATTATTGTAGGGGAAGTCATCTGAGTTATCCAAAATGATCCCATCACAGGCTGCGCAATTCATGGTGCTAATTTACTTTCAGATTTCGACAGAACCAAGAACAAAGAGGATCTTGTAACGACGTCTCCGGAACTTCAAATTGAGCAATATATGCTACTTGAGCTCTGCTAGCGCGAAACTCGATATAGAGTGCTACACCGCTGCACGCTTATGTTATTCTCGATGTGTTTACGCGAGAAGTTACCTTTGACCTTGAGGCACACATGAAATCACTCAATACTGCTATCTCATTGGTCGATAGATCCTGTTCATGTAGGTAGGTTCGTGCGGCGCCGCCTATGACGCCGCAAAAGGACGAAGTGAGGATCATGTGACAGACTGTGTCTGTAGCAAAAGACCCAACCTTGTGTGTGGAGCAATGCCGTTGTCCTCGTTGCGCAGTAATTTTACAGTCTAGAACCGCCTAGGGCAAGGGCTTGCAGGTGTCAACTGCCACGAGAAGCAGATGTCAAAATGATCTGGGTAATGCAAACAGAAGGTGCGATGCATTGGTCAACACCAACGATCAGTTCCTCGATTTTGTGAGCCTTCACCCTTGGCTGTTGATTTACGTCCACAAATGCTACTACTGATTACAAAACTTCTACCTCTACCTATCGATTTCAGATATCCCGGACTCACTAAAGATGTCTTATCTCGGGCTTCTACTTCTGACGGCAGGCATCGTACTCATCGGGAAATGGGTGTATCGATTGACCTTGCATCCACTGGCTGAAATTCCTGGTCCAAGACTTGGCTGTGCCTCGAGGTTATTCGCCATGTATTACGACCTGCCGGTTAGAACGTCCTATATCAAACAATTTCCAGCTTGGCACGACAAGTACGGTCCTATAATTCGGATTGAACCCAATCACCTACATATCCGAGACATCGATGCATATAACCAGGTATACAAGATGGGCACAAAGTTCAACAAAGACCCGTCGATCTACGACTTCGCTTTCTCTCGTGGTTCCTTGATTAACGAAATGGATGTAAGAGCTGCGAGAGGACACAGGGACATGTATGCACCATACTTCACCCGGAATGCGATCCTCAATCTGGAGTATGTGATTCAACAGAACTTGGGAACCTTCCTACTCAGAATAGATGAGCTGGCACAAAAAGGGACGACAATAGACCTCAACCTTGCTTTCCGATGTCTCACTGCCGACATTATCCTCAAATATGTCTTTAATACCAATTTCGGGGCGCTGCACGGTCCTAACAGATTTGACTATGGCATGGTGGCTCCTATGGAAAAGTTCATGGCCGACTGGACACTCACCTTTGGCTGGTATGTTCCGCGAGTAATGAATGCTGTTGCTTCGTTCTGCAAAGCATACCCCACTATTGGCCGCATGAATAGTGCCTTTAGAGCAGCTCTGGACCAGCTTGAGGTAGGCCATTTGCCAAATCGACAGATCGAGCTGACTAAGTCACTAGTTCTGTCGATGTCGAATCCGCGAACTGAGAAGAGAAGAGAAATCTACTGGATTTTATGTCTTTGAAACGGCCATGAACCCAACCCCCAAACGAGGACACCCAATTCAGAGTGAAAAGGCACTCGCCGCAGACGCATGTATGTATACCCAATACAGAAGTGTACATTGCCAGGACTGACTGTGAAATCAAACAGGGTTACTTTACTTCGCAGGAACTGACACATCTGCGACGACGCTGACATTTGGCATGTGGCACCTTTTGCGCAATCCTCACTATCTTCTTCGCCTACAGGACGAACTGAGGCAAGCCATCCCACACAGCAGCGACATTACGAAAATCGATGAAAGTTGGTTGAGGCTGGAAAAGCTAGACTTCCTTACCTGCGTGGTCAAAGAGTCGCTCCGCCTAGCTTATGGAGTGCCAGGCAAGAATCCTAGAGTCGTTCCACCTTCAGGTGCTGAACTATGCGGTCAATTCATACCAGGAGGAACTGTCATCTCGATGTCAACTTATAGCTATCACATGCACGACGGATACTTTAACACGCATCCTGCTGCCGAGTTTCGACCGGAGCGGTGGCTGAACAAAGAGGATGCAGACTGGAACGAAAAATTCTTCATGCCATTCTCGCGCGGCAGCAGAGATTGCCTGGGCCGGAATCTTGCCCTGGCTACTCTGTACTTGACCTTCGCCTACTTCTTCCGCCGATTCGAACTCGAGATAGATGGGACGACTCCGGCGGACATGGAATGGCATGATGGCATGCTGGCACTGACCTTCGGCCATCTCAAAGTCAAGGCTCGACGGTTGATCGAGTAAACTCTTGGGGCTCATGATATATAGTTCATGATCGCTGAATCAGCTGTTATGGTCAGCATTCTCAGAGCTGGGCGGCCACTAATCCCTACGTAACCAGTCGCAGCTCCTTTTCTTGATTTGATGCCAAAGAGTTCTATGGTGTTGACCTTGCGCCAATGCACTTGGACAAACTGTTTGAAGCACTTGACGGTCGGGCCTCGTCAACTTGAAGCAGTCGTCCAATAGTCACGGTGGTAAATAGATGAGACCTCGGGCTTGGCGTATTCAAGCCGTCTTGGCATGAAGCTTCGGAAGTCTGCTGACCTTCGACCTTCCACTTTCGTCTCTAGTACTCCAAAGCATGATCGACAACCTCCTCAATAATGCTTGCCAGCTCTCATATCCGACGAATCAGGTCGGATTCGAGCTCTTTAAGCCCATGAGGTTACAGTTGACAGCATGTCTTGCTTCCCAAGACACAAAGCTGCAGTAGCTGGGCTAGCCCTGTATCTTGTACAAGCTTCTTGCTAGAATAATTGTGTCACACGAGCTTGGCTGATGATAACAAGCTTGCATATTGTGCTTCTTGCCTTTCTGCTATAGCTAGTATCCAAATGATGTTGGTGAATAGAACCAACAATATGGGACGCTTATGGGAAGTGGTGCTGTTTGTGCTGTCTTATGTTGATCTTGCTCGTGCTCAATTTCCGCCAACACCTCAGGACGTAAGAATCCTAAATTCGAGATACGAAGACGGTGTGTACATCTCCTATAAAGAGGTAAGAATACCTTACTACCTGAACACATTCGAATGAACGGTTATCTGAAAGCATAGAATTAACTTAAGCAGCCCGGTATCTGTGAAATCACCCCCGGTGTGAACTCATACGCCGGATATGTACATTTACCCCCAGGTACTCTGACAGACCTGGGAGAACCTCAAAATTATTCCATCAACACTTTCTTTTGGTTCTTCGAAGCTCGGAAAGACCCTCATAATGCCCCGCTGTCAATATGGATGAACGGTGGTCCTGGCAGCTCATCACTGCTGGGCCTGCTCGTTGAAAACGGTCCATGTCGTGTCAACTACGATTCCAACTCTACCTACCTCAATGAATGGTCCTGGAACAATGAGGTCAACATGCTATACATTGACCAACCAGTCCAGGTTGGCCTTTCTTTCGATTCACTACAGAATGTCACCGTAAACCTCGAGACAGGGAAGATCACAAAGCTCAATGGATCTCAGCCAGTACCGGAGCAAAACTCTACTTTCCTCGTTGGCACGTATCCAAGTCAAATCGCGAATGATACAGCTATTGGTAGTATTAACGGTGCCCATGCATTATGGCATTTTCTTCAGACTTGGCTACAGGAGTTTCCTGCCTATGCCCCGAACGACAGCAGAGTCAGCCTTGCTACCGAATCGTATGGTGGGCGATATGGTCCTGCTTACAGCGCCTTTTTCGAGGAGCAGAACATGAAAATTGAAAACGGTACCTGGCATGATACTGATGGCGAGATGTACATTATACACTTTGACACACTATTGATCATTAATGGCTGTATTGACAGGCAAGTGCAGTGGCCCAGCTATCCGCACATCGCATACAATGTGAGTAAACACTTTCAGGCTACTCCGTGGCAGGTTCAGTTATGGTGGTATAGCTATCAGTGTGATTGTCAAGCTAACCTTTTAACAGAACACGTACAACATTCAGGCAGTCAACGAGACAATCTACGAACAGATGGTAGCAGCATATTATGGTGACGGTGGTTGTAGGGATCGAATTTACAACTGTCGAAATTTGAGTCTGGAATATGATCCGACACAAAGAGGTCTCAACGCGAGTGTGAACGATGTTTGCGAAGATGCCGAGACTTTCTGCTCAAACGAAGTACGTGGGCCATACTTGGACTATTCTGGACGCAACTACTACGATATTGGCACACTTGATCCCGATGTAAGTTGTTTCTTGGTACATGTCAAGTCTTGATGTGCAACTTCCATACTATGTCTAGTCCACTAGCTAACAACTGCAGCCATACCCGTATCCCTGGTACGAAGGGTTCCTAAATCAAAAACATGTGCAAGAAGCCCTTGGTGTGCCTCTAAACTGGACGCAGAGCAGCTCGGTGGTGGCTGCTGCGTTCCGAAGTATAGGTGATTACAATCGACCTGGCTGGCTCGAAGATCTTAGCTATCTCTTGGAAAATGGGATCAAGGTGACACTGGTGTACGGTGACAGAGATTATGCTTGCAACTGGATTGGTGGTGAAGCAGTCAGCTTGGCTATTCCATGGACGAATACCGACAACTTCCACGCAGCAGGATACCAGGACATCACAGTCAATGCCAGCTATAGCGGAGGGAAGGTCAGACAATATGGTAATTTGAGCTTCAGCCGGGTATATGAAGCAGGCCACGAAGTCCCCTTTTATCAACCAGAAACAGCTTATCGGATCTTCACCAGAGCTCTGTTCAACAAGGACATCTCAAGTGGTAAGATCGACACTGCCTCCAATACCGCGTACCATACCTCAGGACCAGCTGATACGTGGTCAACGAAGAACGTCCCTCCAGAGCAACCACTTCAGATCTGCTATTCTCTTGACCTGGGAGCAACGTGCAACGCTGATCAGCAAGAGGCGATTGCGAATGGTAGTGCTGTGCTTCAAGACTGGATTTTGCTTGACAAGAACTCCAGCATGCTGTATCCGGACTTATTCAGCTAGAGTGCTTTTCGATTCGTTGCTGAATCGTTCGAGTGTGACAATTCTAGCGATCAAGACGATGACACACCAAGGATTGCTTCAGTAAGGATATGCAGCTCCGATCAAGGACGTATATTTCTCTGGTCGGCTTGTGTGCGTCAGACCTTCTAAGTTTGATCATTGAAACCCGGATGTGATTACAATGGCTGTAGGTATCCAGCCATATACGTTCTTCGTTCAGCTGTTGAGTAACTTGTTCCTCTTCTCACGCTTCTTGCGACGTTCTAATTTCTTCCTACTTAGTTTCTCTGCTAACTTAGTGTACCTCTCCTTCTCCTCCTTCGCTTTCCTTCTGTCTATGATGGACTGGACTCTGCTCTTTCGTTCGTTTTCTTTCTCATCCTTCATCTCCTGCTCGTGTGCTTTGGTCGCTTTCTTGGCTTGGTCTGCCTGTTTGCGCTTCTCATAGGACGTTAAACCAGCTGTTGGACGGAAAGCCTTCTTTTGAGCGTGCCAGTTCTTGCCATTGACTCGCAGACCAGCTGTAGCGGGATTGATCGACATAGCCGGTACGGCCTCCACATCGAGGTTTGTCGTAGGCACAGCAGCCATCAGTGCGGTAGGGAAAGATTCTGTCAACGACGACACGTGTTGAGAAACAGCATTAACGTCTGTTCATCCACTACAAAACCTCGTTGTTAAGAATATCAAAATCGGCCACGCCTATCTTATCGGTATTTCACTGCCTAACCACACCTGGGCTAGCGTCAGTTTAGGCGCAGCTTCAGCTGCAGGTCCCGCAAAATTTGAGAGTGCATCATCAACTTGAAAGCGGTGACTCCCAGCCAAAAGTCTCCAGCCCACGGTTTGATGTGATGAGTTCATACTCACGGCCAATTAATTGACGCATCAGTGTCGGTTTGCTTTGCACAGATTCTCTCGTCCTGCACACATCGACACAGCATAACTCGCTTGTCCTTCTTCACTCAAAATGATCTTGCAATAACACGAATTGCAGGTCGCCGGAAAGCCCAACGATATCCAGCTCATCCGTGAGCAAAGTCGCGTGCCGCATGGCAGCTCTCAATCACGATGAATCTGTAATCAATCTCGAAGAGCCAACGCACACCCCAGCTATACAGCCAGATAGTCAAGGTGTGGAAGCACTGAAAGATGTTGCGTTCGGGTCTCTGGCTGGTAGCTTGGGCAAGCTGATTGAAATGCCATTCGACACAATTAAAGTACGATTGCAGAGTCAGAGCAGTCTACCGGGAGTGCAACAACTTGAAGGACCCATCGATGCGTTCAGACAAGCACTTCGTTCTCCAGAAGGACCTATTCGATCTCTGTATCGTGGAATAAGTGCTCCGCTCGTTGGGGCCGCAGTTGAGACATCATGCCTTTTCTTCAGCTACCGGATAGCACAAGAAACTTTCATACGCTTCACTCCAGAATTTCGAGAGAAGAGAGCGGCAAGCAAGGAAGGCAAGGTAGAGTTACCTTTCACAACTCTCCTTCTATGTGGTGCTGCGTCCGGCGCATTCACCTCTATGGCATTGACCCCGATCGAGCTTGTAAAGTGTAAGATGCAGGTCGTACATCCTAATCCTATCGACCCAGCTACGAGTGGTGCCATTCGAGCTCCTAGCATCGCTGCTATCGTCTCCTCCATCTTTCGAACGCAGGGAATCTTGGGCTTCTGGCATGGACAGTTGGGCACACTCATTCGTGAGACTGGTGGCTCATCAGCCTGGTTTGGGTCCTACGAGGGCGTCAAGATTCTGTTTAAAAAATATGACAGAAGCATACAGAACATCAACGAAGTCAAAGTCTGGCAGCAGATGGTTGGCGGTGCTGCAGCTGGAATGGCATACAACTTTGTCTTCTATCCTGCTGACACTGTCAAATCAAGAATGCAGACTGAAGACGTAGGTAAAGCGACCAGAGGCACCTTCATGGGTGTCGGACGAGCTCTCTGGCGCGAGCAAGGCTTGAAAGGCTTCTACAGAGGATGTGGCATCACCGTGTGCAGATCCGCGCCTAGCTCGGCCATCATATTTACGATTTACGAAGCATTGAGGAGGTCCTTTGGTTGATTTAATTAGCATCGAAACAGCAGCGTGGTGTTTGGCGTCCAGATCAGATTTCAAAGATATTGTTACTCAGAAAGAGTGCTAGCATGTGTCAAGGTCATCATACATTAGAAATGGATCATCTAGTTTGGTATCATAACATCAAGAAGAGAGAATATGCAATAAACGCGCTCATTCCGGCTTGACCTTAGTGCCATCAAGCATCTGAAGATGCTCCAACTTGGCCTCCACTAAGGCAGCGACCTTGTCGTCCTTCGCACTTGTCTTAGCACCAGAATCTGCTTCACTCTGTGCATGCCGTCTCGTTGCATCGTCCACAGTTCTCGTCCAATTGACAATGGGTTCAGCCAGAAGTGAAGCGTGACTGATTTGAGTGACTAGGCCACGCACATGTTCGTTTTGAACTTGCTCGAAGTTTGTATGTGTAAGGTAGATGTTGCTGACAATGTATTTCTTGCCTTTGAGCTCGACGAAATCACCGATATCGTATGGGTGCTATAGATAATTAGTACTCACAACATATTGAGTGTACAGATCAGTCTCACCTTGCCAAAGCAGAATACTGAGCTGTTGATGAATTCCGAAACAGCACCTGAGAACGCAAATGAAAGCGCCACAATTCCAGTCCACAAAGTGCCGATGTTCTTAGCGTACTTTTCCTCGAAGAATTGCACATAGATGAATAAGATCAGGCCGAGCATGACGATCGTAAGCACGAGCTCGAGTTTGCTCATTAGCCTCCGTATTCCAGACATAGCTTGAGTACGACGATTGAGCATAAGTCCAATTCTAGCAACGAGCTTATGCACTTCGTCCTCCGTGATTTGTCCATCACAGCTTTCGTCAAGCTGATGGAAGAGATCTCGACCTGCTTCGGGATCGCGGTTCATTGCAATCAGTTGCTGGGACACATCATAGACTGTAAGGTATGCTCGAGCACCCGAGATCTGACTCCATATCGAATCTGCGTATTCGTTCCATTTCTCTTCATCGCCTTCGCCTCTCGAGATAAGGTAGTACAAGTCATTAGAGTTGATCGGCAGGAACAGCTTGTTGAAGATTTTCGATAGTATGGAGATGTCGTCGGTGTCGACGTGTCTTTTGACGAGGCTGTTCAGCTCCTTGATCACTTCTAGCTCATTCGACGCCTTTTCGGCACGAGGACCGATAAACCCTTCGATATATTGAATCTTGATGAGTTCCAAGAGAACACCCTGTACAAAGATGATGGCAAATGCAATGATCAGGAACATAAATGCCCTCCGCATGTTCTGTGGCCAATTATTGTCCTTTGCCGTGACTGTTCCGGCAGACAATTGAGCGTGATTAAATACTGCAGGCATAATGGCGTACCCAACGCCGGCCCAGATAAGCAGCGTGACTCGTACGCACATTTCTCTTGCTAGTCCTCGATATCGGTATGAAGCTGAGGACATGGTGCAGAGGTAGGCTGCTGCCGCCGCAAAGATTCGTCCCGCATAGAGGAGACCAACGAAACTGCCCCAAGATATGAGGAGCCATTTGGCCAGCCGTGTCAAGGTGACGCCGTACTTCGAATCACCAACATAGTGCCCTGGTGGAAAGGCTAATAGTGAGATGAGAAGAAAGATTATGAACGGGATAGATGTTAGTACAGCTATGGCGACCCCCTTGACCACGATTGACTGTTCGAAGAGTGCTCGTGCAAAACGGTCGAACGGCTTTGGCTTTTGTTTCCTCCTCGGCCGTGCCAACTCTTGTGATCTTCTGACGGTCGCTGCTTTTGCTAATGGCTTTTCAGGCAAAGGTGGACTCGAAGGTATATCTTTGAGGGGTATTTCGTGCACATGCACGCCATCCTTTTTGCTGTCCATTGAACTGTATGATGGTGCTGCAAAGTGTTGCCTCGACTCACTGGTTTGAGGTCTGGTAGGGTTATCAAGATTGAAATCGAACGTATTGGCAGTAACCATAGCGGGGGAATGCACTTGTTAAAGAACGTATGAAAGAAAAAAGACGTCCTCGCCTGGACCGGGTGGATGTTTCAGTCACAGAGACAGCTCAGCGCAGATCGCTTCGAACTTTGTGGGTAGATCGATAGTATTAAATGCTTCTAGAGCACGATGCTAGTCGTGTGAGAGGCCTCTCCTACTTGTAAAAAGTACATATTTCCACCACTTAGCTTACCGGTAGCTGTGGCTAGATGACCATCGATAGTGCCGGCCGCAATGTTGATGGCACTTTCGTGTTCTCGAGGCGACACGAGGGAGCTTCATGTGAGAAGGGCCAGTGGGATTTGCTGGAAAATCGTCCCATCGTGAAACAACATGGGAAGCGAACTGCAATTGGCAAGTCTAGCCATGCATTCGACGATCTTGTTCTGCAATTGGATTGCCCTGGCGCAGCAAGAGATTGCACTTGGCTTGCTGAGCACTCGACAAAGCCATGTCGACGACCACCCCTTAGCAAGCCACAAGTGAGCTAGTACATTTTGGGCCTGTTCTTGTTCAGCTCGCTAAAGCTTAGCTTTACTTAAAGTTTCCTCCCACTGCTCGTGTCTGTCATTTGTGCATGATGGTGATTATATCGTACTGTACACAGTCACCTCAGGATTCTACCAGCGTCTGGATCGTATGATCGTCGACAAGAAGAATATTTGTCCGAGTGTATACTTATAGCCCTCTGAGAACAGGCCGTGCTTGTGAAGTCATCTCCGTAGTCGATAGCACCGAGCATGGCCTAACTAATTATTGACTTTCCTCACCTGTGTATTATGGAGATCTCGACAAGATGCCAAAACTCTGTTGGGCTTGACCATTTTAAGCCGCTTCAGAAGAGCGAAGAAGAAGTGATCGGCGGAGCCGAGGCCATTCGAGATGGTATCCCACCAAGCAATCAAAATATTTGTACATAGCTTGTCTACCCTTGCATACACAGCAACATGAGTTTATGACAAGCTGGAAAAAAGACATTGATGCAATCCAAATGATTCTTGGGCTGATCAGTAAGCAGCATCAGAAACTCAGGGCGATTACGAGAAGTTGAACATGAGATCGAAATTATGACATTTTTGAGTAATAGTAGTTGATCTTTTATGTGTCTAACCACGTTTGCAACTAACTATAGACTGAAATCCATGCCAAGAACCTGACTGTCCTGCTCGCGATATACACAATCTCATCAGCAATAGAAAACCACTTCTTTATCCCATCACTCATTCACGTGAATATACGCGCCAACGCCTGCTCGCAAGAGTAAATTGGGTATCAGTGAACTAAAGGCGACCTGAAGCATCTAGTCAACCTCCTCCATAGCGCTCTCACCAGTTGCCTCAGTAGCACCAGCTTCCTCCTCAGTCTTCTCCTCGGCAGTCTCGGCATCCTCATCGACATTCAAGCCAAGCGAGACAAGTTTGTGGATTCTCTCAGCAAAGCTGGCTGGCTCTTCAATAGTGAAACCAGACACCAAGAGAGATGTCTCGAAGAGTAGCTGAGTGATCGACTTGACGGTTCGGTCATTCTCGCCATCAGTCTCGACCTTCTTCTTGAGCTCCTTGATGATAGCAGACTTGGGTGAGATTTCAAATGTCTTCTTAGAGGACATGTACGAGGACATCGAAGTGTCTCGAAGAGCTTGCGCCTTCATGATTCGCTCCATGTTGGCTGACCAGCCGAATTGACCAGTTCGAATAGCACATGGTGAGCCAATGAGTTTGTGCGATACAATGACCTTCTCGACTTTGTCACCAAGGATGTTCTTGAGTGACTTGGCAAGAGCCTCGTACTCCTTCTCCTCTGTCTCTCGCTCCTTCTTTTCCTCTTCGGTCTCCTCGAGCTCGAAGTCCTTTGTGATATCAACGAGCTTCTTACCATCAAACTCCTTGAGCTGAGTCATGGCGTACTCATCAATTGGGTCGACCAAGAACAAGACTTCGAAGTCCTTCTGCTTGAGGGTGTCAAGGAAAGGCGACTTCTGGACAGCTTTGATAGATTCACCGGTAATGTAGTAAATCTGTTTCTGGTGCTCTTGCATACGTGTGATATAGTCAGCAATCGAAGTAGCTTCGTCACCAGACTTAGTAGAGCTGAATCGCAAAAGCTTAGCAAGCTGCTGTCGGTTCTGAGAATCTTCGTGGATACCAAGCTTAATGTTCTTGCTGAAGGCAGTGTAGAACTTGTCGAACTGCTCCTTGTCCTCGGCGATCTCGTTGAAGAGCTCCAGAGACTTCTTGACGATGTTCTTCTTGATGACCTTCATGATCTTGTTCTGCTGAAGGGTCTCACGAGACAAGTTCAGGGGCAAATCTTCAGAGTCTACGACACCCTTGACGAAGCTCAACCATTCTGGAATCAGATCAGTAGCGTCATCAGTGATGAAGACTCGTCGGACATAGAGCTTGATGTTGTTCTTGGTCTTTTTGGTCTCGAACAGATCGAATGGAGCTCGCTTTGGTACGAAAAGGATAGCTCGGAACTCAAGCTGACCCTCAACAGAGAAGTGCTTGACAGCAAGGTGGTCTTCCCAGTCGTTCGACAAGGACTTGTAGAAAGAAGCGTACTCTTCTTGTGTAATGTCTGATGGGTTTCGGGTCCAGATTGGCTTGGTCTTGTTGAGCTCTTCCTCCTCAATCTTGGACTCCTTGACCTTCTTGGTCTTTGGTTTCTTCTCCTTCTCTTCATCTTCGTCGTCGTCAATCTCTTCGACCTTAGCGTCTTTCTTGTCATCGTCATCCTTGACTTCTTCAGCATCCTCATCAGGAACTTCCTTCTCGGTCTCTTTGAGGACGTGGAGGTAGATTGGGTAGGAAATGAACTCGGAGTGCTTCTTGACGACTTCCTTAATCTTGGATTCGTTCAAGTAGTCGGTCTGCTCGTCCTTGAGGTGAAGGACCATCTTTGTGCCTCGGCCAAGCTGCTCGCCTTCAGTGTCTTGTGTAAGGTTGAAGGTGCCGCCTGCACTAGACTCCCAGACGTATTGCTCGTCATCATTGTGCTTAGATGTAACAGTAACTTTGTCTGCGACAAGGTATGCTGAGTAGAAACCGACACCGAATTGACCGATCATGGAAATATCAGCACCTGCAGTGAGAGCTTCCATGAACTGTTTCGTGCCAGATCGAGCAATGGTACCAAGGTTGTTGACTAGGTCAGCCTTGGTCATACCGATACCGGTATCTCTGATTGTCAAGGTCTTTGCATCTTTGTCTGGGATGATGTCTATTCTCAAGTCCTTGCCCGAGTCGAGCTTGGATGGGTCTGAAAGAGCCTCATATCTGATCTTGTCAAGAGCATCTGAGGAGTTGGAGATCAGTTCTCTCAGGAAAATCTCTTTGTTAGAATAGACCGTGTTGATGATGAGAGACAGGAGCTGAGAGATCTCTGCCTGGAACTCAAATGTTTCTGTGCTAGACATTTTGGCGACTGCAAACTTGAAGAGAATTAGTAACTCTTTCGTTACAAGGCTGTCGCGATTGCTTGGAGCTTCGTTGCACCACAAACGAGGAAGAAAGATAGTCTGACTTACGATTCAAGTTTTCTGGTTAATGTACACGGTCTACTGAAAGAAGAACACGAAATTAAGCAACAGAATTGAGCAAACGACGAACATCAGCGAATGCTTTCGAAAAGGCTGTTCACATAGAATCTTCTACGGGTCCTCTGCTCCTACTGAACCAATCAAACAACGCGCCTGCCCAGGCCTTCGTTGCCCGGTGTAAAATCTTTGGCCTCAGGCTTACAAAAAGACTATTCCTGCCTGGCCCAGAATGCCAAGAAGCAGGAGCGTCGATTCAGTGCACCGTTAAAAACAAATTAGGCAGCCTCACGTGGTATTGGCATCTTTGCATTATGGATTGTCGCTACGAACGCCAGTCATTGTGCCGAAGGTCGCCTCCCAATCTCAATATTGTCTATGTACCTGGCCCAAGAACCATTTCCGTAAACATCATTCGTACTGCGTTAATAATTTCATCCCGTAATACTTTTAGCAGTGCTCCTCCTTTGCTCGCCGGATGAACAGCGATTCGGTCGTGGAATTCAGCCATTTGTCTGCTCAGACGTCTGGCTACCACTGCTGTTGCTTTCAGCAAGAGATTTCTCCACTGCTTCGAGCTTCTGCTTTGTAGCAAGCAATTCTGATTGCAAACTTCTGATGTAGACAATCGCCATTTCTACAGTACTGGCTTTGCTAGCGCCTTGCGCCCCAGCTGGTTTATCGCTTGATTCTCCGTTAGAGTCCTTACCATTATCTTTCTCCTTTCGATTCGCAGCAGTGATCGATGCAGGCAATAATGACTCGATCTCTTTCAGTGCAAGGTTGATGCGGTTCCTTCGACCCTGTTCTGCAATCTTGTGTGAAGTTCGTTTCGAGCTCAGATTTTCTGCTAGCGTTTCAGGATATGACACACCAGGCAGATGAGTGCCGTTGATGATGTTCTCGTAGTTTGACTTCGAGGCAAGATAGAGGGCACTGGTCTCAGCAGAAAGAATCGGCATGCCTGCACTTGTAGCTGGAACCAATGGACTGATGCTCGGCGATATCTTAGGTCTCAAAGCAGGCGAGACAGTCGCTTGAGAAATGCTCTGGCGCTTCTTACTCGATCTGGAGCCACGAGCAGGCCTTGGCAAATGATCTTGAGAATTATTGTGACTCCTTACTCCGGCTGACCTAGGTGTGCTATCGGCTGAGAGCTTGGGTGTCTTCACTGACAGAGTAGGTGTGCTCTCTCCGCTTTCGCGACTGAGTCCTGTATTGAGCTCAGGAAGAACACGTGGTGGCAGTTCAGCAGCAGCAGCTCCAAGAGAGATGTCCTCCATAACTTCTGGTGAGTCCAAGATTTGTCCTTCTCGAGCACTTGCGTGTCCTTGCTTGCCAGGGATCTGCATCAAAGTTGCTGGGGTTGCTGGAGCATCGCCATCGTGGGTCTGCGGACGAAGAGCAGCCGGAGTTCTGGATTGAGGTACAGGAGGTGGCCGCATAGGCGCGTCAACCAGGGGCTCTGGAGATACCGAATCTTCGCCACTGCTAGGTGCCAAGTTGGCTCCTGTAGGGTGGAGGTGCTGCGAGATAGCCGCAGCTTCTACTGTGTGGTCACGTTGGGCATTGGTCAGTGAATTTTGTCTACGTCGACTCATGCCTTTGGTAGCTGGGGAACCACGAAGGTTGCGTACCGAAGCTACCCTTGATGTAGGTTTCAAGGTCCTTCTCGACTTCCGTGCTACTGCGGGTTGATCGAGGTTGAGATCTATCGGTGAAGATGTCGCATTCGTCGAGGCATAGTGCTGTTGCGCTTCAATTGCAGGTGACGTCAAAGGGCTGAAGAAGTCTTCTGCAACCACGTAGTCGGACAGTCCCCATGAGTTCTCGATAGGTGTCTGCGCTGGCGATACCAAAGGAGTGAATGTCGCATTCTGTCTATCAAAGGCGAGCTGTCCAGCAGCGTCCATAGAATGAGAGAACTTTACGGCTTGCATCTCTGAACTCACTGGTGTGGGAGGAACTTGATGTTGATATGGGTTCTGCATCTGTTGATACATACCATATTGCTGAAACTGCTGATGCTGACCTTGTTGCGACTGGTGCAACTGTGAATAGTTCATGTGCGGCTGCATATTGGACATGGACATATTCATGTTCTGAATCATTGCATGCTGCTCTGGAGTCAGGCTTTGAATTTGTCCATTTTGACCAAAAGTCAAGCGACCCATAGGTGTATCTAAGCCGCTGTGCGCATTCTGTTGTTCCACAGGCTCGAAGCCGGAGAAGTCGCTGCCCAGTTCGAGGAACTTGGTGAAGTCATCCTCTGTCGTTCCGCCTGCAAGATGATCCTGGTTCACTTGTTGCTGCCATGTCTGCTCATCTCCTTGACCTCGTTGCATTGTACTCGACTAGACTGTCAGACAGGTGCCGCGCGTGGCTTCGGCGCGGATAGGTGGTAGACAGCTTTACTCAGTGTAAGTGCATTGCGAAAACGAGCGAAATCAGCTGCAGACAGAAAGTCTGCTGGCTACGACTGAGCAGCGTCCGATACGAATACTGACAATGAGGTGATCGTTTTCAATGTAATCCTGCCTACGTTGTCGTCAACACCGCAGGTACAGGCAGAAAGTGTATCTTGTAGAGGAGTATCACAACTCTAATCTTCGCAGAATGGAAGAATACCGCATCGATGGTGGGCCAAAGTTTGGTGAGCGCAAGAACCCTAGGATTCAAATTTCGAGCGTAAGAATTAGCTTTGTTGCGGGCCTCGCTGCGGGTAATAGGCTAGATGTTTTCCAGGTACGTCTAGCTTCGCAATTCGCGCGGAAAGGTTAGCGTGGGGATGCTCCGTATCGAGGTCAAATCACAGCTGCCCGGTGGTGGTTCGGTGGTCCTTATGGTGCATGGAAACTTGACCTGGTAGTGTCCCAATCATACCTGGTTTTTGAGCTGTTGGTAGGGATTTCTCGGGTTTAGCAGGTGACTAGCTTGCGCCACAACCAAAAGCAGCTCTGCGCGCTTCGATTACGGCTGCTTTTGCACAATGATGTCTACCTCTATGCAGCATGTCATATCCAGTAACAAATGAATTAACCTATTTACTCGTACGATTGAATCGATGGGAGCCAAATACAGCTCAAAACCAACAGCAAGCGATGTCCTATTGGGCCAAACAGCTTGTGTGGCGGAGGTGTGTTTATTAGGCGACGACATCATCCTGGCAGACAAAGTTGTACGGATCTATATGGAGCATCCTACTACTAGCATTCATGCACACACACATGTACAATGACTCAAAAGAAGTGGTCCGAGCCATACATCTCAATCTATTCTTCTGTTACGATGCACGAATAATTATCGGTGCCGATCACGATCTATGTGCCCCCAAATCGTTGCACTCTATGACATATTAGCGTTTACAGGACCTTTCCAATGGCGACATTATCTTACGACGAACTTTGACTACGTATAACGAGAGCTCAGAGATAAGCGTCGGCTTGCTTCTAGTGGCTGAAGTGAACTTAGATCTCATGTGACTCCGAGGTATACTGACTCAGGTTGTTATTGCCCGTGAGTTCACAGCGAACAACTTGGAAGATAAGGGCGATTGTTGCCTGATGGCCTAATTTGCCTTAAAAAGGTAAAACGACAAGAACTTCGAGAGAGACATTCTGCAGCCTTATCTGGCGATAGATCAAACCCCATCCGGCGCTCCTCTAGGCGTAGTCCTCCTGCTTCTGCATTCTGACATGTCGCATAATTTTCACAATGTCAAAACCGAAGGCATTCTTGAAGCATGCTAATAGAGGCAAGAAGAACAAGGAACAGGTAGGTCATAACCCGTTCAATCTTGGCACGAACTCATTCAGTTATACTCAGGCTCTTAACGATGCAAACGATTATCTTTCTGCTGCCGTCGATGATGAAGATGCAATGGGCAAGCATAGAGGCGGGGATGCTCAGAAATCGATCAGATTCGCACGAAAAGCTCTCGACCTTTACTCACAAGGTCTCTCAAGGTTTCCGGACGATTTCGATCTTGCTTACAACAAAGCTCGTCTCGAGTTGGAGCTGGCGACTCATCCTGTGCTTCTGAGAGTCTTGGACGTCCCTGTTCGGGTCATACTCGAGCAGTCTCTAGCATCACATCGGTATGCTCTGAATCTAGTAGATGACAACGCTGATCTGCTCTTTAACACCGCTCAAGTACTTACTGCCGTAGCCGAAAACGTGGCAAATGAAGGCTCCCTGAGTGACGAAACAGTTGTTCAGTATCTTCAGCAGGCATTGGAATTGCAAGGACGATGTCTGCAATTTCAGGCAACTAAACTTGCAGAAAGCCACAAATTTCAAACCGACATGCTTCGTCAAGCCGACGATAGCGAGGATGATGGTGGGGCCATGGTTGACTCGACCACCACTAGCGCTTTTGAGGATCAGGATGAGAAAGGTCAATGGGTCAGTATTATTGAGCCCATCACAACTGACTCTTTGATCGATACTGTTTTGGCCCAAATATCCACGTTGACAACTCTTTGTAGCGTTATGGTGACTCAGATCGCGGAGCACGGAGACTCGCGGCCCCTTGTATCACCTGCATGGCTTGAGGAATACTTCAACAAACTGATAGAAGGAGATCTTCAAGACCTTATCAAACACTCGGAAACAGCGTTTCAAAATCGGGCTGCTGAGGTTCTTGTTAGCAAGGCAACATTTCAAGCTAGCTTGCTGGAGCTGGCCTTCAGAACAAAATCAATTGATTTAGAGACATACAGAGAGCAGCTGGACGTAGCGTTCCACACGATCAATCCTGATCTTGCAGCGTCTGGTGAATTTTGTATGGCTCATGCCAAGGCTCTCATGTCAATGGATAGTGCTGTCAATGAGGTTATGATGAACGATCCGAACAGGGTCGATACGACATATGCTAACTTGCGCTGGAATATGCTATCAAAGGCACAGAAGATGCTGACAACTTGCGCAGGTCTCGAAGCCACAAAGGCTGATGGTGCTACACTAGCCATGACACATATGATTAGGGGTGACATTTCATTGTGCTTGCACAATCTGTCGTATCCTCCAATTTCCTTCTCTCAGGCGAGTCAAAACAAGGCGCAACTGCTCAAAAATGCCGAAGTCTTTTATCGGAATGCAAGCAAGCTGTCCCTAAATCTAGGAGGGGACAGCGAGCCAAGCCATGAGGTTGCGAGTTTTCGAAGCAGTTTGGCAAGCGCGCTTCAAAATGTGGACATTACAATTAATGTAGAGTCGGAAGTCGCAACCTCGGAAATCCCACAAAAACTTACACATATCTTAAGAAGTGCTTCTATGGGCAAGGACGATGCATGGCGAATGGGACAGCTCGAAGATATGATCAATGATGGTCTCATCTATGGACCTCTTTTTGCCGTCTCTTGATATGCAAGTTTGCCACGACACTTTACGCCTCAAGCTAAACCGCTAAGTCCTGGTCACTGATGCACGATGCGACGTGCCAATCGTGCCTGGCACATCCGGCATATTCAGCTACCAATTCAGCGATATTCTATCAACGAAGCACCAACTCCCAAATGGCCAACATTTCCCCGTCTGACATTCACCGAAGCATGACATATTGTGTCGACCACCATGCTATCGCTTTGTTTCTTTCAGTTCGAGCCTGTTCAGCAGCAGTGACTTCCTCTTCAGCCTCCTCACCCTCTTCGTCTCGGCTCTCTGCGACATCTTCCATCCTCGTGTCGGGATCTTTGGATGCATCACCCGTGCCACTAGCCACACTTTGGGAGCTGACGTCCGTGTCTATAGCTTCGATGTCGATCATCTCCCTTTCGTACGGCAACCAGCCATCCTGCTGCAGGTTACGAAAGCACTTGACATAGGTATTGTGCTGGTTCAGCTTGCGTTGAACCTTGCTCTCGGATAACAATGACTGGGTTTTGATTTCGGCCCTCACGGCTGGAGGTACTCGGTCCAGGGGCAGGTCCTTAACATCGACAGGGAACAGATTCCATTTCGACATGATGTTCTTCGGTGGTGCCCGAGCCCATTCAACTGCTGAAGGATATTTCTGTCGATGTAGCGACCAGCTTGCGGAGGTGTCGTAAGGTGAGCGTGTGATATCAGCGCGAGGGCTTGAGGTTTCCTGTGATTTTCCAGCCTTGGTAGCATCTTCAGAAGCTCTAAGCCTGCGGACGAGTGCTTGGATCATTACGTCGGTCGAGCCATGCGCAGCCAAAGCATTTCTGTCGCCGTCGAGGCATTGTGCGCCACAGATCTGCCCAGACTCGATACGAGGAGAAGCCATTGGATCAGCTCATGGGGAAGATAGATCTACCATGATCAGCTATCAGGTTCACTGTCATTCGATCAGACAATTCGACTTGGCACCAGAATTTATCGATCTGTTTGTCTTCGCAAGTGACATGACGAAGTGTTGTGAATGTGTTTACTGGTTCCGTTGCTGATCGATTTATGCATGGGCATGTGTTGCCATTGTCCATTGAGATACCAATTCATAGCTTCTTAACGTCCCGGAGATGGAGCGATAGCCAGGTTCTTAGAGGCGCAAAACATCGATGATATTTGGGCATCAGGGTCAGGTTGAAATTATTCAAGTTAATGGTGACGGGTGAGCCAGCTTCTGGTGGTCGATGACCCGCCGGGACCAAAATGGTTCCTTTTTTTCCATATCGCACGATAGCTCTTGTTGCTGCTCGCGTGAAAATCTATTGCTCGTCCAGTGTTGAACGGGACACCCTATCTCTGGATGTTGCAGGTACGTAGGTTCGATGTGGTGCGCTAGTCCGAGACAGGTTAGGCTGTAGTTTGGTACTGACGCGTGTAGCAAAAACGACACGAGATGCACAAGTGGCAACAGCATGCCTTCAGATCAATGAAGCGGTAACTCTCCGTGCAGAACGCGTTGTCAATCTCTAGATATGCAGCATATATGATGACTCTGAGGAAGCTCTCGAGGAAATTGTATTGGCATTGGCCAGGTACTAGTAGGAAGAAAAAAGGCTGAAGACGACGTAAAGCATTGTTCGATCATCAAGAATGGATATGCGTGCTTTGCTCGAGCCAAAAAAGGCTAGCAAGAGCCTGAAAGCTGCCGACAACAGAAGCCAGACTAAACATCCCAATAGTAAGTTGTTATGAATTTTCAGATGTGTATGCTATAGGTTTAGTACTCCTTCCCCGTTTTTGCCTGAATGATGGTAAGCCCGAATATCATCATCATTGTGCAGAAGATGGTTACGATCATGCTATTTGAAGTAGCTAACTCGTTCTCGTGCGTGTGACACGATGACTACACCGTCTGTGCGTTACGGAATTCACTTTCATATCACTTCATTACAGATCTGTTTTAGTTATTGGCAGGCGCGATCTGACTATATAAAGGCCCCCAAGACACTACTACTAATGCAGCTCGACCTGAACCTACCACACCCCGATCTAAGAACAAATCAGCTGCTCAAAATATACAGACTTCACCCTCAACTGGCCGGACGTATGATCCTCGGCTACTGCTGAATCCTCGATCGTCCAAGACGAGCTCTAGAATGCAGAGATTGGACTCGGAGGAGCGTCATACTACGAACGCGTTGGTAAGTCACCATATTCTGCTTGACTTACGCGTACTGACATGTGTTCAGAATGGTAATAGTAGTGGGTTTGGCTTTCTAGAGTCATTGCACGGTGCTGAGAAACGTGTGGAACAACGACCTACTAAGAGACTGAAGACCGACCAGGATAATCAGGATGAGTCGAACAAAGCAGGCGCGTCGCAAAGTAGGCATGCACGTCATGGCAATGCGGGTGTGGGCGACTACTTCAAGCGCAAAGCCGATCCGAACAATGTTACGACCAGTGTGCCGACAACTTCGATTGACCTGACCGCCGACGACGATGATGACGATGTACAAATTACCGGTTCGAACAATATTGATGATAAAGAGGTCTGCTATGGCATGATCGATGGCTATGTCCTTGCTCACAAACTTCCAAAACCACCGCCTACCAATTCACAATTTGGCCAAGGTCAATGGCCCGTCTTCAAGATCAGTCTAAAACGACAAGCAGATAGGGGCATGACAATCGAATGCTCTGATGCCTACGGAGAAATATTTGGCAAGGCCGAGCATGTCCTGGCCGAGGCACTTGCTCCAGCAATGGATGCATTCCCAGCACTACGCGTACAGGCTCGCATGCTTGCCAGACCGAAAAAGCCTGGCGAGACTGCCCATCAACCATGCTCTGATAAGCTTAGAGTCGTCATCAATCTTTACGGTCGCAAAGGCGATGTGATAAAGATGGGACGCTGGTTTGGACAGAAAAACATATGGTTTAAGTCACCAATGGTTAGCGATGCAGGAGTAGAGATTCACAACCCACATGCGCAGAAGCGAAAAGAGTTTCCTGGCACCATGCCTGCTGCAGGTACCCGCATTGTTAACACAACAAGAACGTTAGAAGAAGCTACTGAAGCCGTTTCCAAGCTGTTCAACTACCAAGCTGATGAGAACAATGAAATACCCGAGACCGAAGCACCACGAAGTATCAAGACTCCGTTGCTTCGACATCAGAAGCAGGCGCTCACATTTATGCTACGTCAAGAAAAGCCTCGAACGTTTGGCACAGACGAAGACGAGAATTCGTCATTATGGCGAAAGACTTTCGATGACAGAAGAAGAGCTGTATACGAAGAAGTCGTCAGTGGGATTCAGGTCATGGAAGAACCTGAACAGTGCCTCGGAGGTCTCTTGGCAGACGTTATGGGTCTTGGAAAGACTATTCAAGCTCTTTCATTGATCGCCAGCACTGTAACAGAGGCCGCCGAATTTGAGCAACAGAGACCGCCAAAGCAAACCGAACGAGACATGTTGTTGGTTACACAGAGCAGAGCGACCTTGATCGTGGCACCTGTGAGTACCGTTAAGAATTGGGAAGACCAGATCAAAGAGCATACTACTGGAGGTAGCATGCTCTATTATGTTTATCATTCTACCAATCGCGAGAGAAATCCGGAGATACTTCGTGATAACGACGTTGTCGTTACGACCTACAGTACTGCTGCATACGAAATGTATGGCAAGAACAAAGACAAGAATAAAGTCAGTCCCCTGCAGCAGATACGATGGTTTCGCATAATTCTCGATGAAGCGCACACAATTCGAGAGCCAAAATCGTCACAAGCGAATGCAATGTATGCACTTCAGGCCGAACGCAGATGGTGCCTGACTGGCACGCCTATTCAGAATCGCTTGGACGACCTTGGCTCTCTTACGCGCTTTCTCAAGCTGTACCCATACGACACTTTAGCAGGATTCAATGCCAATATCAAAAATAAGGCGACAACAGGAGACCCAGGATTCCTGAAGAAACTACGCGTCATGGTCGATTCCTTCACCTTGCGTCGTTTGCGGGATCAGGTCGATCTGCCACCCCGGCAAGACTTGGCGGTAGAGCTTGTGTTCTCGCCTGAGGAACGCAAACTCCACGACTTTTTCAGAGAGAAGTACATGATAGCTGTGAAGGAGATGACGAAAGAAGGCAAAGCCAAAAATACTGGCGGCCAGTACCATCGAGTGCTTAAAGGTATCACCACTCTACGGCTTATTTGTGCTCATGGGAAAGAACTACTTCGACAAGAGGAACTCGAGCAGTTCAAGGGTGAGAACGCAGACGAGCCGATTGATATTGACGATGACGCTGGACTGCTCGAAATAGACAAAAAGACTGCGTTCGAACAATTTCGCATGCTTGCTGAAACCAACCTTGACTTTTGTGTTCAATGTGGTCAACGTGTGCAGGACAAGAGTCCTGGTACCCCTGGAAGCGAAACAGACCAAGGACTACTCAATGCTGCTGCTGTTGTGCTAGCGTGCCGAGATATTTTCTGCACAACATGTTTTGAAGAATATCGGCCAGCCTTCGAACGAAGCAAACAGACAGGCACTGGTATCCATTGTCCGATGATGCATGGTTCTAACAACTTGAGTCCGAATTACATTGTGGTTCCTAGGGACTATGCCGAGCAACTGAACACTGCACCCGAAGAGACGACAGGTGCAGACACTTGTTTGTTCAAGAATGGTTACTATGGTGGCCCGCACACCAAGACGAAACAGCTGCTCGACGATATCACGGAAATGAACGACGAAAGTCGACCTCTAGTTGAGAAGGGTGAATCCCCAATCAAATGCGTCGTGTTCTCTGAATTCACATCCCATCTGGACTTGATTGGCAAAGCTCTTACGGATCATAACCACAATTTCGTACGAATTGATGGTTCAATGTCCTTACCTAATCGGCGCAAGGTTATTGATGCTCTGAATAAGGACGATACTGTTACCATACTCTTGGCGTCGATCAAGGCAGCAGGTCAAGGATTAAATTTGACAGCAGCTAGCAGGGTTTTCTTGATGGAACCCATGTGGAATCCTGCAGCTGAAGCACAAGCAGTGGATCGTGTATACCGACTTGGTCAAAGGCGAGAGGTGATAATCAAAAGATACCGTATGCAGTCTAGTATGGAAGACAAGATTGTGGCATTGCAAGACAGAAAGAAGAAGGTGGCCGAATTGAGCTTGGAGAAGAAGGCTATGCAGAAAGAGCTGAACAAGAAGGAACGGAATGAGCAATCGCTCAAGGCTATGCTTGATTTCTTCAAGGCTTAGATAGCTACAGTGAATACGAGCACGAGACACCAATACACGGCAGCGAAGGATTTGTGTCTCTATCAAGTGATCTGTGTACCAAGTATATCCTGCATCATCCATGTGGCTTGGATCATTCTGCTGCTGTGTACTGAAGCTCCTGCCTCGTTGGTGCAGCATTTCATGCATAAGAATGCATATCACTACAGTCACGAGGTCTCACCCCATAGCAAATTGTACTTCATAAGTCCCAGGCACGCCGCCGTTGAAGCCAATAGCGAGTAGTCAAGCTCTTAGCTCGACCGCTGGCATACCGGTCAGAAAGCCCTTGAGGTTAGCATCGGATGGCGATCCTTCAAGCACCAATTGGAATGCTCCTTTCGATTTCTAGCGCAGTTGTAGTTGCTTATTCCGCATTTCGTGGGCGGCAAGAACCAATGACAGCTCTTTGCCTTGCGCCTGACACTACACTCGTCGCTTTTATACGGTTGTTTAACGCAAGTAAAGGCACAGCACCCCAGTGATCATTTACCTTGCTTCGTGGCCTTGACAACAACGTCTGTGTCATACCATTGAGCTTTTTGGCCCAATGGAAGCATCACGTTCCTTATCTCTGGGATGGAATATACCTCTATACTGCTCTATCAAGGACAGAAAATACCATGTGCACGAACAAGATAGGCATGCACACCTGTACGAGCACGACGTGCTCAGGCGCTTGTGAGCCTGATTCAAAGCACGAGGCGAGCTCCGATGGACTTTCAAGAGTTGACAACAAGATATGAGTCAAGACACATAAAAGGGTGAACAGAAAAGTAACAATTGAACAGCCAGTTCTGCGATAGCTCGATATGACATAAGCTCATTGCTACAAAGCATCTTTCGTGTTGACTTTTCCTCGTGCTGATCTGAGATAGAGTTCAGCGGCGCTCTGCAGCGCACTCGCCTGACAAGTGAGCAAGGTTGACCGACATGTCCACAATGCCCTTCTTCATGGAGGGAGAAGGTTTCATCCTACACGGAGATGATCTGAAGAAATACAAGGGTCACACGGAAATACACAAGTACACTATTACAGCCAAGTCATCATCTCCGCCTGTGCCAGAGCGAATACCAGATTCGTTCTGTACCGAATCAATAAAGGAGTGGCTGAAACCCACGAACATAAGCAAAGAGGATCTCGAACGGTGGAAGGAGACGCCAACTCTCAGGATCCTGATGATCAAGACAAAAAATGAATTTTCAGGTGACCCAGAACACTTCGTACCAACAAGGAGGACTATACCTGGATGTACCGAGGTCGAGCCTCACAGAGACCAGAAGCAGCACGTCAAACTCATTCGCGAAGTCTTCCAACATGCACAGTTACCATTGTCAGCAGTCGGGGTAAGCACTCCTTGTCCTGATCGCGCTATTGAGCAATACGTATTTGAGATCAGCATCAGCTAACTTTGGAAAGGCATACCTCAAATCACATTTGACGTTTTTGAGTGCTCCAATGTATGAGTCCTTCAACAAGGACGGCAAAAGTACTGGACCTGTAACTAAACACTACTGTAGTGGTTCGTCATGGTCTATTGCCTGGAGTTACTTTCACGCAACGCGTCATACATCGGCTGTTCTGCTGTATCGTGAAGGAGATGGCCTCGACAGGCGGCTTGAACTCGAGCAAGAATTATTCAGATTAAGGCGTCACATTTCTCATCCAATGCTATTAGCTTTTGCGAAGACTCAGATCTCTATGGCCTGGACCTTCAACATGTTGGAAAGGGTCAACGCAGGCACCTTCGATATCGAGAGGAGCGTTGGCATTGCCAACTGGGATTGGATCTTGGATCGAGAGATTCCAGCATATCGCGATCCAAAGCTCGAGGAAGAAGACCTTGAAGAGAAAGTCGCGCAAGCGCAAAAGCGAGCTGTAGAGCGGTATAACGTGTTGAGTGGTCAAGCAATCAATGTAAAATTCCGGCTGAGGACTTTCCGAGAACAGATTCAATGGGTTAGACGCATGAACAACGTCTACCTCAAGACACTTTGCAAGCACGAGATCGACTTTGAGGATAGGAGGCAAGAATGCTTGGAGCTCAATATGGTCCTTGACAGACTTAACGATTTCAACAAAGTCTACACGCACGATACTGACACGCTGTACGATAGACTACGCCAACAGATGAGTGCCATGTCTCATCTTGTCACTCAGCGGGATTCTCGGATAGGTTTGGCTGTTGCTGACATCAACAACGAGCTGGCTTGGCAAGGGAAGAAGATGAATCATGCCATGATGGCAATCGCGGTAGCCTCTTTCGTCTTCCTGCCCGCAACCTTTATTGCGAGTGTATTTGATACCCCTATACTCAATTTCGGGCCAGGAAGTCAGACGATTGTCACCAGGCCGTTTTGGATCTTCTGGGTCGCCTGTGCCTTGACCACAGGACTACTTTGTCTTTTTTGGACGTTATGGATTCGCAAGAGAAACGCTGATGACAAAGAGCGTCGTGCAGGGGCTCGAAAGGAGTTCAGAAAGAAGCTGCTACGGGTGCCGACATTCACCAAGAGAGGTAGGAGGATTGTGCCTGTTGAAGAACAAACCAAAGTGCCAGATCATGCCTGGATTTGGAGTCGTAGGCTCAAGAGCGGTGTCGACGAAGAGCAAGGCATAGGATTAGGCGCATTGAGGGCTGTGTCAAGCTGATGTACTATTAGTGTAGAGTATCAATGTACCATACTTAAATTCACATCATCACAACAACTCTCGTCTCACGTTTGGGACCCAACCACTGGCTATGCTGATGACAAGAGCATGGAACACCTGCATAACCTCATTTCCTTCATGATAGGGCAAAATCTCTTCTTCCCACAAGTAGGCTCCGGAACAGCATTGCTGTCTTTCATAGACAAAGCAAGCTGTCTAAGCACGATGCCAGCCTCTTCCCTCAATAGCCGTCCTTTCTCAAGCCTAGCCTGCTTGCTCGCAAGCATTCCACGCTCATACCGTGACCATTTCTTCTCATGCTCAAATTGCTCAATAGTAAGCTCGACGACAGCAGGCAAAACAAGACACCCCCGACAATACACCTTCAGCTTCCACGTCATTCGTGGATCACCCCATGACCAAGCGAACGTATCAGGAGGATCAGCTAACTTGCCACAGCTCAAACAAATGGCAGAGTTCTTCACCCGTGAACCTCTCCTATACTGACCTTTACGTATACCGCACGGTATACATATCCTACTTGACGCGAGCTTGGCACCTAGATTACGATTCCCTGTGCACATCCCACGAGAAAAGGCACAACGGCTCTCGAAACTAGCGTCATCTGTCAGGCTCGGCAGCCATTGCAAGCAGCGATAGCACGGGAGAGTTGAGTATGCACATGTGATTCGCTCACTGTCTGCTCTGAGATCCGGATCCAGGCTTGAGGATGTATAGGATGAATTGTGGTATCCGAGGAATGACTGTTCTGCTTGCTCCCAGTAGTCTTGTTCCAGCCGTTTGAGGGTGGCTGTTTCTTGGTCCTTCACATCAGCTGCACGAGCGATATGCTCGTGACGCAGCTTTTCAAGGGGCAGTAGAGTATAGAAACGAAGTGAAGCTTGCCGCAAGGCTGTAAGAGCGGGCCAGTCAAGGCAGCGGATAAGCTGGAGCTGAAGCTCTGGTGGCAGACTTTCGATGGAGCAAGTCATGTTGGCTACGATGCTCAGGAACAAAATGTTTCACTACAGCTGCTCGAATCTGCACTTAGGACGATCAAACAGGTTAACCTTCACCGAGTTGTGATCTTCCGTTACGTGACGTGCTGGCACGCTGGAGAAAGAAGCAGTATGACGACATGTCGTAAGCACTGGCAACGCGACGAGCCTATAATTAATGACGATGCCACCGGCCACTTATGGTACCTACAAACGTGCCAAATTGGCCGTCCTTCGAGGCTTTTGGACCAAACAAAACACAATGGAATCGCAAGCTCAGTAGCTTCGAAAAGCGTCTAAAGCAATATAATACATAAAGCATAATATGTAGTGCACACAAATTGTGTGGTTAAAACATCGAGTTGACTATGCTTGTAGGCCTTTGCGCACGAGTGAAATTTTACGACATTTTGGTACACGTACTAAATAGCTCTGTAGAGCGTGTGCACATGCAATCCTCGACACGAATTTCCAGCTCTTCAAAAGTGGTAGCAGTCCTTCGACACGTCGTAGTTGAGCATTGGATTACAAGCCATTGCAGCATGCAGCTCACCCCGCATGCCGAGCCTCGTTTCGACAGAAATGCCCATGCTTTTGCGGCTGCACTGACCAGCACACTCCGCTGATGATTGGCTCACTGTCGTGATCGTTATTCGTGTTTGTTCGCCGATTTAACCCTGGCATGTGGCTTCATGCAAGGAGCATGCTTGCAACATGACACGTGGCTAGCTGAAGTTCCTGATGCAAGGGGTTTGTATACTGCAGCCACTTTCATTCGCTATTACCTCTTCTCCAGCAAGAATGTATCATTTCTATGACACAAAAGGTGTATGTGCTGTAACGTCCTGTGCGACCGAGACTCTTCCAATTCGATGGTTCATGTAATCTTCCACGCATTGTTCCACGAAGTTTGGGTAGAATGTGCTGCCGAACTGGTGGCGTGGAATCATGAATAACCAACTCCTCATGCAATTAGCCCTGAAAACAATTATTGAGCTTCATCGCCTGTTGTACATATCTAACACGTCTAGACAAATTAAATGTGGTCTCTTTTCCCAGCTGTTTGCTAGCAAGGTTGTGGTGGTCAGTCTCTGGTCAAACTCGTGCTAGCGACCATTTTCGCCATATTGGACTCCCTGCATAGCACTGTGGCCGTTGATCGGTGGTAATGTCCGCGAGGCTTCAGATTCGTGACCGTTCGTATATGTTTGACCGTTATATGGTATCGAGTTCGGTGGTGCTGAGAAGTTACCTCCAAGGCGGTTCTGTAGTTCTTTAATCTGCATTTCCATCTGCTGCATTTGGTCCCTCGTTCGTTCTTGCTCCATGCGAGACTGTTTGTTCTGTCCCTCGAGCTGGCTGATATAGTCAATAGCTACATTCTGGTTAGAAAGAATTCACTAGGAGAGACACAATACTTACCTCGTGCGAGGGTCTCCCATTTCGAGGACTTGTTGTTTTGGCCAGCAGGTAGCTTTATCCGCAGCTGTTCGAAGCAATCTTTCATTTCACTTCGTCTTTTCCGTTCAGCCAATTTATGTGTGACACGTAGTTCGGGAGTACGGCTGTAAGGTGTTCCATTCGTCGGCGAATCAGGATCTCCTTTTAGTACAGCTATACGTTCGTGGGCCGGCATAGATGTGTGATGATGATGATCTGGCAATTCTACGGCATTGTCAGTATACGTGCAGTTCTTGGCTTCGCAGGAGGTCATACCTTGTTGGCCATGCGGAAGTGGCCTATTCAGGTCACTGTACAGCGAATTGGTGAAGGATGATGCTGCACTGTTCCTCCTCGATATGGTCGAACCAGGACGTATGCCAGGAGCATCAGGATCTGGGAAAGCCCATGGCTGACCGCGAACAGGCTCAGCAGCAAACATGCCTTCCGAACGTGGATGTTCTACGATGGGAGGAGCGATACGTGAGGCCACACGAGCGCCTAAGCTGGTTGGGACGCCGTTAGTCCTGCCCCATGCACCTGGCGACGATATACCACTGCCTGCAGAATATCTGATGCTGCCATTCTGGATACCTCGTTGCTGCTGTAAGCTGGATGCCAGTGAAGATTGCGAGGCGTTCGCGCTCTGATTGTAGGGAGATGTCGGTCCTCCGAGGCGCAAGGCGTCCATATGCTGATACATTCGGCTGTCAACACTGCCTCGTCTCGAATCATCGAAGTCACCACTACCTCTGTGCAAGTCTACACTGTGATTTGGCGCGGCTGAATTGCGATTGGACGAGAGAGCAGAAGAAGGGAGATTGGATTCGATTGGCGTGTAGGGTTGAGAAGGTTGTGATGGAGAATGATTAGTTGATGATGTCAAATAAGGCATCGTGTTATTAGAGGTAGTCGAAGATGCAGACACTACATTGATCAGTATTTTGGTAGAGCGATTAGTATTCCAAAGCACTTACAAACTCCTGTAGTACCTGTCCAACTGCCGGCTGAATCTCGAGCAGTCATACTTGATGCCTTACCATTTGGACGATTGTCGAGATCTTGGGTCAAGGTGCTGATTGAAGGCAGCTTCTGAACATGGGAGGGCGGCGATGTCCTCTCCCAGGGCCGATGAGCAGAAGCAGTTTCCATGATTTATGCTTGCGCTTGGAAAATTGCTTATATGAGCTCACAGAGAGCGTGGTTTTGTAACCGTACGAGCGGCTTGCAATATCAGTTTGTGGCGCTGTCCGATTTCAAGCAGAACTTCCTGAATTCTGCTTGTACCACGACAGGGTGCGCAGACGATGACCAGTAGTTGGACAGCCACAGATTATAGCACAGAATATGCAGGCAAAATCTCTGTGACCTCAGCACTGCGGGCTAATGTAGCACTTGTACCTTCCTATGCTGGAGAAGCAGCCAAGAGTGTTGGACGAGAAAGTTGCGCTGTAATCCCCCACTATCTTACTGAGACGTGCAGCTTCGATTTGCGCAACAAGGACAAAGTATATCTTCACTCGACCACTAAAAGCTTCCCAGCACTTACGTCCACACAAGAGACTCGATCCGAGTGAAGGCGAATGAGAGCTTCTAGCATGCGCAAAACCAGGATCTCGAGGCAAAGGGAGGGAAGGTCTATGCGGTTTGCCGTGTCGAGGTTGTATTCAGGTTGAACCTGTTTCGTGACTCGATCGATAGAGTAGCACAGTGAGCTTCTATGGTATTTCGGATCCAGTTCAACGGCGACTCAGAGGTATGGCTACTCTGTTGTGCCGTGGAAGGATTGCCGCAGGTTTGGGAGCCGCGAACTGGAGAAGCGCTTATGCTGTGCTCAGTGCTTTAATGTGACCAAGAACGTCGCGTATCAGTACCGATATACGCGCAAGATGTAGAGGTCGTTGTATTAGAGAATAATGGGTTGCCCAATAGGTAGGATGCATCAGCAAAGCAAGTACAACGATTGTGCTAGTTGTGGCTCAAAATGATGCCATGTGCAAAGAGTGTGGGTAGACAGTTGTGGGAGAGTTTACGGGCACCAATGTGCTACAAGTAGACTATCGATGCTACTAGTAGAGTACAGAGAAATGTGGATGTTTACTGGGAAACTCTCCACTCAAAGCAAGAGGTCAAATCCGAACACAGGAGTGTATCGATCTCACAGCTGGAGAGCTGCTGGCCGTCCAAAATCTGGCATAGCTGACTTGCTTTTCTAGACCAAAGGGTTTCTCCATGTGCCAATTGCAGCACCAGATGGAACAAGGATTACTCAGTAGTTCGGCATAGGGAGGAGCCTGTGCTCTGCAACTTCCCAGTATCCGGCATGGGTGGCTAGGTGGGCCACGCAGTGACTTCCCACGCCTGCAGGCCGATCGGTCACACTTGCTACGGAGTACTTTTTACTTACTAGTACTGCTGTTAATCTGGCAATCACAAGAAGGACGATAATTGTGCCGCTTTGAGTCTTTCAAATCTTGTGTCTTCCACCTGACGCATCTTCACGAAGTTTGTGTAGAGGCGACATCGCAAGAACTACCAGTGTCATTGCGATCTGGCCCAATGTGCGCCATGCGATAGTCTTGTTTGTGCCATGCCGCGCGATTGGCGACGGGCTGATCAGTGATCCTACTTTAGGTGGACCAACACGAGTCTCAATCCACGTGTCGCCAGCAGGTGAGAACCCCTGCAGAGGATCGTCCTAGCGAGTCACAACCTAGTGCTCAACACCTCCAAGCCAGCATCTGGACACGTGACATCAGCTGCGTTTACTGACTTTCGAGGTCGTTTATCGTTTGTGCGTCGTTGGGAAGTATTCACATTCGACTATAGCAGAACGCCAAGAAAACACGAAGATCTTGTGACCGTTGGCGGGTATGTTGAGGTCATCGCAGTAGTGCAGTAGACACGCGTCTCACGCTCTAGACTTCCAAAGACTCAGGAAGCTTTGCGTCTTAGTGATTAAGGAAAGGTAAGCAGCATGCGAATTATTGAACGCTCCTCGATCAATATTCCCGCAAAAGTTCTGGCTTAATATTGTTTCGTTCCAGACATTATCCAACTGTATCTTACCCTGACTTTATGTTTGCATCAATGATCTCTTCTTTGCGTAATGCTCACTACAGAAACCCTTCCAGGTATACAGAGTGAGTTTGTGGCCATGTCGATCAGTGGGACGAGGCATCTGTAGGCAATTTCACCAGGTACGAACAATCACGGCTATAGGCTCAAGCCGATAGGAATGCACCAAGCTAAAAGTAGTGCTTGGGAACTGCTGGGTTAGGCACTTCCCACTGCGCTGATCTGCAAACAGTGTATTGCGTCCCGACGACTACCAATTCTTATACCAGTATCTATATACATTTGTCGAGATTGAGGAAGTCGCTCATGTACAAGGAAAATCGACAGCGTTCTACATAAAGATGAACAGTAGATGTACTCCCACGATTACGAATCTGACATTGACTGCATAATTCCGGGTTGCAATGCATGGAATGTATGGAGATCCTGTTCATGCCGCGAGCTGGAGCTGGAGCTTGCTAGGTTCCAGTTGCCCGCCACCCATGTCGTGCAGGCCTTTGGGTGAATTGCACCTTGTCTTCGCAACTGCGACCAGGTAAGTATAGCATTATCTGGTCTGTCGACCATCCTTACCAACACACAAATGTTCATGCAGTGGTATCTTCAAAGGCAACTTTCCACAACCTTATGGTCCTGCAAGAACTTGACAGATCTGTGAACGATGATTGGTTCTTCTCTGGTACTTGCGTTGGACACACCACATATATCGATGATCCTCAGCAGCTCTTGTCACGGCAATTCTGTGAGCATGTCAATGGACCCTCATTGGAACGGTTCGCGGAGCATCTGTGTTCGATTGGCGACCCTGGTTTCTTGATATCTCAGTTTGTACTCTTATTCTCACGCTTCTGGCATTTCAAAGATGAATCGGCCCGTGACCGGCCCGACAATGTTCGTATATGAAACACACCTACCATTTCATTCTTTGCTGTCTGCTTAACCGAAAATGGTGATGAGCATCTGAAGGGCCTCAGATATCGAGCACCAGTCCTAGAAACGTGTGCTCTTGGAGGAAGATGACCAAGTCTGATCTATCCAGTCCATTCTCCTATAGCGCGAATGAAACTATGCTACTGATTCTCGACTATCACACACTGTTTGTTGAGGCGTCAGGAGCTGACCAGGCTGCCGAGACTACCGTGAGGCTTAGATCATGGGCGAAGATACACGACATCACTGTAGCACATGCTCTTCTGGACAACAGCAGAGACAATGATCCAGCACCAACCACAAAGGGTCTTGAAAGAACTGCACAGATACTCAACACACTGCGTGACAACCCGGCAAAGTATGAGGAGCCTGTCGGTATCAAGTCAGAAGAAGGTTCAGATGAGATAGTTTTTACACGTGTTCCTGGTCTGGTGTCAGCTTTGACTTCGAAGCAACCGTATGATATTGTCGAGTATTTGAGGCAGACCGGTCATGAAAATCTCATCTTGTGCGGACTCAGCACAAGCGGTTGCACAATGAGGACAGCAATCTCAGCTACGGACCTGGGTTTTGTGGTCTCGGTAATTGCTGATGCTTGTCACGATCGGGATGAGGAAGTGCACAAAGTGGTAATTGGTAAGATTCTGCCAACTCGAGCGTATGTCTTCGGTCTGGAAGAGTTTCAGAAGCAGTGGGAGCTTAGTCACTAATCGAAAATCGAAGTGAGAAGAGCACATCACCACTAATCTCTTCACATTGGCTACATCTACTTCCAAAGACCTCTCTGTCTGTTATTGAAGCCCGCAACACTAAAGGAAAAGTTAGGTGCTATTACCAATATGAAAGTACTGACTGCACTTACCCATTGCAGACAATGATGATAGGTGCCGACTTTAGCCAGTTGTTCGGCTCTAATTCACGTTAGTACTCCGAATCCGATGACAATCCCTATACACACCAATCTGAGAAGCGAATTCCTTGAAGTATGAGGTCTGACCGTGGGCCTTGGCCTCTTTCTCATTGGAATAGCTGTGCATATTATCAGTTCATTCATCACTTGGCATATGCTCAGGAAATCAGCTGGGAGTGCATACGTCTCAATCATAACATATTTGCCTGGATCCGAAGCATCTTGACACCATTCGTATCGGGAACAAGTGTCTTTCTCCTTCTCCCACACATTTTTAATCATTCCATTAATCGCAGACAGAAAGTCTTTCTTTGATGCCTCACTTGGCTCAAAAACAGCTACGATGTATGACTCGGACGACATTTGGAGCAGATATGAAGGATGACAAGCCGACACGACTCAGGGAATAATAAACGGCTGGTCGTTGTTTCCAATGCGTTTCGTGATCTCATTCTTCATGGCTACATATATACTTCTTCGTGACAGTTGCCCTCCACTTTCGTAAGGAGAAAGAGTGCGGAGAGCATGTGAATGACGTCTCACCAAACACCTCGGTCGGACGAAACTTTACGTGCATCTGTATATACAAGACACACTGTCGGCCAGACTCTGGCCCGCCGTTCTTCGCAACAAGCTTCAATAGCAAACCGTGCAGCATCTACCTAGGTACTGGGTAGGTGTGTGAGCTTGGATCAAGACTTGCTGCCGGACTCTCACCCGTCGTCCCTTGCAAATAGCTTCATTTTTAGACCGTGCAGCATGTACCGAGGCGACGTACCAGCTCGACTGAGATTGATACATATTCGAGCCTGACGATCCTGCCAAAACAGCTCCAGTCTGTGTTGCTAGACATTGCCAAAGATCACCTTGGCAGTTACCTCATTGATCTCGATCTCCTCGTACTTCAAGGCCGGATTGTGGCAGCTTCATCCTGCAGCAACGTGCACGTCTCAGTATTCGCGACTGATCACAATGGCTTGTTAGTCTTGCCCATCAGCATCTTGAGTATCATCGCGCGACAGATAGGATGATAGAAGTCCTTGTTTTTCTCAAATGTCTCGACTGCCAGATCCACGTCCATAGCAACGAGGTGTCGATAAAGTGGTCTGACAAACTTCATTCTTCCGACCTTCCCAAGCATGTCCACGACATGACTCTTGATGCTGGTATCGCCACTCAACAATGCGACCTGGTAGTAGCGGGACGAGACCTCGACGTTTCTGGTCTCTCGAAGTGAGTAGATTGAGCCCATATACTTCGCGTGTTCTACGTGCAGCGGTTGCGGGAACAGTAGGACTCGTTCGAGAAAGACGACAAGCTGATTAGCTGACCATTTCTGCACATCTGATGGTTTTGGCGTGAAGTCGGCGTTTTTTTTATTGACAAATTGCTGCCACTTGTCAGTCAGCTCGTACACCTCGTCCACTAACGTCGTGTCAAAATCGGGTTTTGGCGGAAACCCAGGTTTATAGAACCAAGTATCCCAGTCAATTTCTTCGAGCTTCTTACTTGTTTCAGAATCGTTCTTGAAGTAGTCCAGCAGGGTAGTTTTGAAGTCATAGCTGTCTAGAGACTTCATGCTCCAGGTCTGAAAGTAATGAGGAATGAACGTGTCAAACTTGTCCTTGCCGATGAGCTTCTCAATATGGTACAAAAAGACGAACCCTTTCTCATATGGAACACTTGAAAAGGCATCATCCGGATCTTTGCCTTTCAGATCTACTATCAGCTTGGTGAATTCGTGACTTTCGCCAAAGTGATTGATGCTGTCTGTCAAGGCAGACCAGCCTATGATGGCACTGAAATCTCGCCACTTATCGCTGCCATGGTTGATCGCTTGTATTCGTCGCTCTAGATATGTAGTCCAGCCTTCGTTCAGCCAAAAGTGTTCCCAGCTAGCGTTTGACACCAAGTTGCCAGACCAGCTGTGGCTGAGCTCATGTGCTATTACATCGACATTTTCTCTGTCGCCTGATATGATTGTCGGAGTCGCAAACGTGAAGATGGGATTTTCCATTCCTCCGTAAGGGAAGGAAGGCGGCAGCACAAGGACGTTATATTGACCCCACTTATAGGGAAAGACCACTGATTCTGCAGCTTGCAGCTGTTTTTCGGTGTCTTCTTTCAGCTCCCATTGACATCCGGCAAGCTCTTCAGGGCCAGTCGCAACTGTGCTTCTTGGACCTATTGGAGCGAAGGCTATATCACCGCTTGCGATTGCAAACAAGTATGATGGTATAGGCACCGGCTGGTTGAATCGATATGTCTGTGGTTTCCCATCCGTAGATACCTCGTTGACATTGTTTTCATCAGCTAGACCTGAGGCGATCACAGGTAACGGAGAACGTATGACGAACTCAAAAGGTGCTTTCACATCAGGCGTATCTTGGCATGGAAATACCGAACGAGCATGAATTGCTTGGCATTGACTGAACATGTAAGGGTGCTTCTTGTTGGACGTTTGTTCCGGAGTCATCCACTGCAAGGCCGTACAAGCTGCAGTGGTTTGAAAGTCAATACTCACATCGATGGCTTTGTCCTTGGCAAGGCCAGCTTTAAGGGCTATCTTGAGAGCACTACCATATGGCTCCAGTCGCGGTAGAAGCTCGAAATCGTGGCTTTGTCCGTCGATTTCGATATGATCGATTTGCACATGACTGCTATCTAGTACGATTTCTTTTGTTTCTGAGTTCGTGATAGATTTCAATTTGTGCGTCACCTTCCCCTTCAGTATCTGTTCGTCGAAAGAGATGTCTATGGAAACCTTTGTATGCGACGTCCGCCAATTGTTGTAGTTGGACAATGTGTTTGGATCTCGTGGCACGTTGATAGTGGTGTTAGCCATGGTCGAAATAGCTGCCACTCGTGTGTGCAGGAATTGCAAATCAGGTCTCACGACGGTCCGAATAGCCAGTGATGGTCGGAGCTTCAAAAGGAATGAAACACTTTGCATCCAAACGATTACGACCAGTGTAGGGTCGGATCTTTTCGAAATCTACACCTGTCTATTCGTACACGAAATGATGGCGGTCGGGTAAGAGCCGAGAGACTGCTATCGTTCTAGGGGTGATGGGCCTTTAAGCATCGAAAGTGAAGCCCAAAAGAAAGCTACGAGCGGAAGGTGAGGCCCCTAGAGGCTATCAAACCTCCAAGACTACCGTGCTTAATAAATTTGACGCTCTAAGGATTTTATGGTCTGCAGACTCGTGTACTGAATAGTCTTGCGAGATTATCATTAGTCTAACTTGTATGTACTTTTGGGGTATATCATTGCCAATTTTGCCAATTGCAAAAGCAGCCACCGGTGCCTCCATCGATACCGCCTGCGGTACGATTGAAAGAGCTGTTATCACCATCTATAGATGGTACTGCATTGATGAGCTGACCATTGAAACCTCGAACTTCGCCATTAAGCATTCTGCTGTTTGTCAAGACCTGACCATTGTCTATACCATAGCAGTAGATTGCTTTACTGTCTATATCGCCGCCGTGTCTGTCCACAATGATGGTGGTTGGGTAAGGAAAGGAGCCTGGCCGATCGAAATTTGTGGCGGATGAAGTCTTATTCTTTGATTTGTTATCTTCTGGATCCGTAAGATTTGCGTTGATGGTCGAAGGAAGTAAGCTTGCACCGAAGGACGGATTTGTGAAAATTTTGACCAGGAATCGTGTTTGAGACCAGGTACAAACTGTCCTTGCTTGCGACTTGAGGCTGCCACCGTCCTGATCGGCATCTACTGCTATATTACTTCCTGCAGAGGGTGCACCGTTGTCGATACTAACACCAGAAAGGTAAATTGACTTGTCGTAATACGTGTAGAAGCCATAGTGCTCGTCCTGCAGTCCTCTGTTGTAAAGACGGACCGGCTGAGCCAATGGGAATGGATTGATTGGGACAAGAGCTGCCGGTACCGGGGTACCGTCGCTGTTAATCGCAGGTGCAGGAATGCCGTTGAGACTTCCGTTTGTCGATCTTCGCGTGACGGACTTCGTTGTATTATCCTGAAAGGCGTCGGGAATCTGCGGGAAAGCGCTCATAAAGCTTATGTAGAAGGGTGTTTCCTCGCCGTTGAACGGGACTGTGATATTGTCTGTTGTCTGACCTAAAAAGAGCTGGTCTGGCTGGTTTGGAGTAGGTGGATTTGCCACGAACAAATCGTTTGTGAAAGGATCGGAAGACGTCGATGTTGGACGTGGTTTTGTGCCTGGGAGAGGGATGGTCAGGTTCGCAGGCACAGTTCCATTCCTGAATCTGATCTCGAAACGGAAATTGGGCTGATCAGGAGCATTGGGACCAATCTCAGTCTGCTGGTCCTTGGGAACCGAACATGACCACATGGTGGTTGGCACAGTGCACTGGTTTTCCTTGGCGACCAGATTAGGCGCTGCAATTGTCAGGATACCTACCGGCATTGCGGGATATCCTGTTAGATTCAGCCACTGGCTCTCGACAGGAGTAGCATCTCCTCGTCGTGTAAGAGTGACGGCAAGGACGATGCTAATGATGACAATTGCCAGAATGAGCATCACAAGGCAGATAATCCATCGTCTGCGGGCCCGCTTCTCCGGCCCACCACGACCCATGCAGCCCGAAGCTGGAAAACAACCACGTCCTCGCCAGAGGCTCCCAATCTTCTTGGCGGCATTGTCTTCCTTCTCGTGTCTCTGTCGGCGGCGCTCGGACTCAAGCCTGCGATTTTTATTTTCCAAATCTTCGGATGTTATTGGTGCGACATGCACTCTTTGTGGCAATGCTGGATATTCTGTTTCTGCCGTAATGAAAGCAGGTCTTTCGGGAAGCCTGTGCGCAGGGGATTCTTGCTTATCGGTGAATGAACGATCACCGCCATGCGTCAAGTTGATCATTGCGACCCCTTCCTGAGGCGCCATCGTTTTCTGTGCAGCCGGAGATATCGTCCCGGGCGATTGGACTGGTTCAGTCGAAATGTTCTGTGGAGGACCCGAGGTTGAGGAACTATTGTTCACAAATTCGTGTCTCACCTTGACGTCGACCACTTGTGGGATGGGCGCTTCTGTGCTTTTATTGCTGATCGGAGAAAAGGGTTGTCTAAGTGTCATGGGCTTTGTATCTATCGGGGAATTCGTCTCGGCTTTGTCTGTGGCATCCTTTGACACAGGAATACGACAATCACCTTCAGAGCCTTCCTTCACCTTGTCATCCACTGTCTTTTCATTGTCAATATCACGGTCAACCGCTTCAGTTACAATGGTTGGTTCAGCTACTGCAAGCTCCCAATTGCTCTTTTTCATCTCGGTGGAGTTATTGTGATTGTTGTTGTACTGTAGAAGCGGAGTCTGAAAAGGACTTGCAAGCTGACCTCTAGACGCTGTATCATATACTGAACGTAGCTTTGGCAGTTGCTGTGCACAAGAGTGATTAATGCATTCGAAGTACGGCTGTCCAGTCAATTGCTCGACGGCGCAAGCATGAAAATACTCTGCGGCCAGGCCGATCGCTTTCGCAGCTTGTGAGAGCTTGGGTTCGGAGTCTTGCGGAACCAGACACTTCTCCAGCATGTTCTCGTGGGTATCGTTAAGCTCTGCAGACTTCGCTTGCGCTTCTCGCTCCTTTTCCCACTCTGTCCATCTAGACCACGTGCTTGCTGGCGTCGTGGCAAGTCCCTGTCTTCGAGGCGTGTCTGGAGATGTCTGATTTGACCCGAGAAACGATGTTCCAGTACTCTTGCTCGACAGTGGTGGTGAACCTGTCCTTGTAGCAGCGAAAGGTACAGGAGGTACAGGAGGCGTGTCTGAGGCTTGAAAGTTCTTTCTGCTTGCTAGCGAACCTGCACGAAGTAGTGGAGATAGCATTAGATTCCACCAGCCTTGCGACTTTGGACGAGCAGAATCTGCACTGTCTGGAAACGTCGGATACTGCTCAGGGGCAGTGTGCACGTGTGCCACGGGTTGTCTAATCGAGCTTGGAGACACCATTCGATTTTTCCCTGATATCGCAATGAGACGAGGTTTCTGAGGTCGACCTGCCGAGACTCGACTCCCAATATTGTCCAAGTCCAACGCCGCCGGGTTTCCTGCTGCTGTGATGACTATAGCTGGGGTCTCGGGAGTCATAATTGTCAAAGCACTGTCCAAGATATTGTGTTCCAAAACAGCAGCTTCTGGACCTGGTATGGATATACCAATGGGTATTTTCTCTGTAGCTCGAGCTTTCCGAAATGCCATAGCTTCGTCTTTCTGACGCGTGTCGCGACTTTCTTTGAGTCTTCTAAACCCTACCCTTGACCTTTTCGAAGCAGAAACTGCGAGTCGAGGCGAGAACTTTTGGCTTGGGCTTGGTGATGTTGCTGACTGCACCGCCTTGTGAGATACAATCGAAAAGGCTTTCTTTCTTCGGTCTGCTTGTGTCTGTCTTGCAGGTACCTCGTTTACAATGACCGCAGCAGACTTCATGGGCATCTTGGGACCTGCAAAGTCTGTGATGATTGCCAGATCGGGCTTCTTGTCTTTTGCCTCGCCATTGGAGGAGCGAGATATCTGTCTGAGATGTTGATATTTGGCATTGCTGCTATATCTCTCCAAATGGAACTCGTCTTGTCCGCTAGTACTGCCATCGTCCGTTCCATTGATCGAAGCCGTCGAATGGCTTGGACAAGGAGAATCGAAGGGATTTCGTGGGTTGTGGCCGCCTCCATACACCTGCAAATGCGTAGTCATTGCCTTCTGCACCACTCTAATGACTCAATCGACCATTGAATACGTACTGTGACCAGACAGTCTCGCGCGACTGATAGCTCCGTCGCTCGTGTATTAATTCGTTAGACACAGCAGTACTGTGAAGAATAAATCAATTGGATATGAATCTGCAAATTAGTGACAGCGATGCACCCAACAATCCCAGTAAGATGTGTGGCTGTAGCGATGTTGTAAAGCATGCGCAAGATCGAATATTAGACACTAAAGGAAACTCGTTACAGACAGGACGAAGATGACGTGAACCCACCGAACGCCTGGACAGCTGTGAAGACAGCGTACCAGGTTGCAACATGGAGATACATTCATTGAATTGTCTCAAAGATGAACTTGGTTTCCAGAATCAAGTCCTTCAGCTCGCGACATGATTCGAGCTCGTAGGCGCGACGTTTGATCAAGTTCCCAAGAAGCGCAGCCGCTATAGCTAGATGACCGTGAATGCAGGCGCGAGGCGTATGCAACGGCGACTCATCGCAGCTGGGAACAATGAGAAGTGAAGATTGTCTGGGTACAATTAAAATAGAAGTGGAGCTTTCTTTAAGCGCGCATCTTTACCAGTCGATTTACATGGAACATGCATATCTGAAACCGCTGAATTAAACACTGATCTTGCTCCAGCATTGAAGAGATTTATTGTCCACGTTTTCGAACATTACTGTAGTATGTCACAGGAATTCACATGGAAAGGAGAAGTATGATCAGGTGCTTCACTTTCCCTCACATTCATTTCAGCTTGAGATGAGCACGGAGTCTTAGGTAAACTTGGTACCGTTGGGAGCTGAGCTCTATTGGGCTTCGTAAGCCTTCGACCGCCCAAACAGTCTCCCCTACAGATCCCTAAGTAGCCTAAAACTGCAGTATTTTCTTGGTCGTCAACTAAAGTGCTACTGCTGCTGGATTGCTCTTTGGTTTCGCTCTGCTCCTATCTTTCACATAATGAGCAAGAGAGACCATGTTCGTGCTTGCATCATCAGGTCAATGGGCCGTGTCGTGTCTTGTTCCTCTCTGTAGGAGCTGTCATCGTTCTTCTTGTTTCGTGAACAAATAATCTTAAAGAATGTTAATTGATGATTGAAGATTGTAGCACCCCGCGAGTGGCGATCTGCTACCTTCTCCAGCTTTGTGACTTGCTTTCCGGATACACTAATCCACACAGAAGCATTCCTGTGCAGCTTAGGCAGATCTGTGCGTCTAGACCTTCCTCTGTGTCCACTTATCATTGCCTGAAGCATCTGCAATCACTGCTCATATCCGGATTTCCTGCAGCAACTCTTCGATGACCAGAGGCTTTTTGCAGCTTGTACGGACCAGCGCAATATCGAATTCTGGCAATGCCACTGGATTGAGGACCTAAGAGCAGCCATTTGTGCCAGTGGGACAATTAAAAATACGAAGCATGCGATAGTGGCAGAGCAGAAATCCAGAAAGACACAACACGTGGAAGATGATGTGGGCGCACGACCGCGTCAGCTATTCGATATCCAGAGGCACGCTTGCCGCAGCTTCAACCACAAGGCATTGTGCATACTCTCGCTGTCCTAAGCAGACACAACATGGGCAGCCCTCCGTCTAACGACCAAGGACAAGAAGCACAACAAGTGCCTGCAGATTCATGTGCCCCTCCACCTCGACCAGAACCTTCGAACGATACAGGCATAGTACCTCCTATCAAGTCCCCTTCGCTGGAGGGCATAGATCAGCTTGATCCCGAGACAGTGGACATCTTCACTTTGGATGCGGTAGCGGCTCTCAAATTATTATGCAGAGGCACGCAGCTTCTTGTGGACATGACAGGCGATGTGCCTCCTACACCAGCGGCCAAAAGTCCTGGGCCAGCCGTGACCAATGAAACTCCTAAGAAGTCCAGTTTACAACCTCCCGGATTCGCTTCTCGGAACGAGGAGGAACATATAGATGGTGTTCCTTTTCAGCGGACACCCATCGGGTCTCCGGAGGCGCATATGCATGAACCCATCGTCCACGGCGCAACATCTCAACCAGCTATTGTTCAATATGCAGCACTAGTGAGGAAATTCTACTCAAAGCGTCCTCCACCCATCTCACTCGAAGACTACCTGACCCGGATGCATAAGTATTGTCCGATGTCAACTGCTGTCTATCTGGCCACCTCGTATTACATCACTCACTTGGCCATCAAAGAAAAGATATGTCCTGTCACACCTCGCAATGTGCACAGACTTGTCTTAGCTGGTCTGAGGATTGCGATGAAGGCTCTAGAAGACCTCAGCTGGCCACACAGTAGATTTGCAAAGGTAGGAGGGATTACAGAGACAGAGCTTGGAAGATTAGAGATCGGCTTCTGCTTCTTGATGGACTTTGGCTTGAAAGTCGATGCTCAAATGCTCACTGAAGAGGCACAGCACCTCATCCGATTCTCCAATCATAGTGCTATTGAGGACAACGATAATCTACCGGGCGGCTTTCATCTCACTTTACCACAGCCACGTGACAAAGATCGACCCCTAGCTGATAACAACAACAATGATAGTGATGGTGCATCTTCGCCAAGATCTAAAGCGGAGAAGCGAAAGGCAAGTTCAAGTTTACCCATGCGGCCTGTCCACCACATGGGTCAAGGCATTGGGATCGTGGGATAGTCTTGAACAATCGTATGAATGAATCTGATCGTGATGATAACCACGAACTTTTTGCAGTAGGCGTCGTCGGTAAAAATTGCGCAAATCCAATTTTCTTGCAGTTTTAGCCTACGATTGCATTTTCCCGGTCTTCTATTCGACTGTAGCGTGCTTGGACATTCTCAGCACCATCAGTTTGTGATACTGACGCAGAGAACGTTTGAACCTGACCCAGCAAATCCTGCTAGGCACGTTTCGGCCCCCTTTTAGTCTGCTGTTGCCTGATCCAGATTGCCTATTGGGGATCATACATCAACCCAGTCTACTTCACTGCACTACGAAGTATTGTTTTCTCGTATCTCGTAACCATGAGGTCAACGCACATATTTTGTAGAACACACTCAATTGAGATGCTACGGATCCTCCCATGTATGTATTTTACCATAAACGCCCGTCCGTTCAAACGCCACTTCTGTCGTAGAAGTATTCAAGCTTTCAGGTTGTCCAGTAACCTAGGGTATATTTTTGGGTATCTTTGTCGAAAAAAGTCCATGCCGACCACCTAACAACCGTATACCATGTTTCACCTTCGATCAACGCCATAATCCGAAAATAGCAAATCAAAAATTCAAAGCCTGTTTCGCCATCCTTTCCAACGTGCCGTATCCGCGCCATTACCCTTACTTTTCTGCCGTGAGGCTCCGTGTATGTCTGTGCTGAGTCTTGTAAGTGAGATTGAGAACGTATTCTGAGATGATGTAATCCTATCTGCGATATTCATCACGTTTCGTGCGCTGAGTCGTATAACCAGTTTGCGTACCAGTTGCAAAGCGCCGATCTTCGTCGCTTCGCCTCGAGGGTTTCGAGCGTCCCGCTTCGAAATCGGCGCGCGCCTCTAAGATCGCGTCAAACGGAACGGTTGGTGCGAGTGGTGACTTGTATGCAGATGCTGGAGTCTGACCATAAGTGGTTGTGGTCACAGGTCCAGGTACTGTAGTTGTGCGTGGCCTGTTGCTGGTCTGATTGATCGCAACAGGGAAGCTCTGGCGCTTGCGCTGAATTGGGCTGGGACTGGCCTCGATCTGTTCCCATTGTTCGCGTGCGAGACGTTGCTCGTTGATTCTAGCTATTTCCGAGCGTCGCCGGAGCTCATCCTCGATGTCTCTTTGCTCAAGCTTGCGTTGAGCGATTGCCGCTTTACGTTCAGCTTCAGCCAAAAGGTCCTCATTTATTTGTGCCTTTAGTGCCAAAGCACGTAGGCGTGCCTGCAAGTCCTCTATAGTAGCAGCAGCCATCATTTTAGCACTCTCCTCTTGCTTTGCGGCTTTATAATTGTACTTGGCGGTTTCCTCGACGTCGGCAATAACCTCGCTCAACACTTTGGTTTGCTTCTTTGCGTCCTTGTACTTGTCCTTGTAATTTGGATCAAGGACATAGTCATCGTCCTCAGCTGCTTCAAGAGTGCTGGTGACGTAGCGATATCTCTTGCCATCTTTAGTGTAGTACTTGACTTTTCGTGTTTTGCCATTAATGATCTCGTATTTGACTTCATCAGCACGAAATTTGAGACTACGTGCAGCATACTGATCGGGGGAACGATCCTCGTAAGAGTAGGGAGAGGCGCTGCCATAGGCACTATCATCCCACGACACTCCCTGTTTATGAGTCTTTACATACGGCTTTGACTTTTCCTTGGGTGTGGTTTTGTCTTTGGTAGATTTGTCCTTTTTGGAAGCGGTATCCTCTTTGGGAAGCACTGGTGGCAGCGGATTGAACGTTGCCCGTGGAGTGTTTGTTGGCGACATGGTGATGTCTGTGTTGAACAATGACTCGAATAATCGTCTTGTTTGTGGTGGTGGTGAGGGTGTCCGTGCACGACGATGACGTTTTGGAGAGGGCGACCTTCTACGGCGATCCTTATGTCGACGTCGAATAGTGGTTGTCTTGTATATGACCGTCTCTCTTCGAGGTTTGAAGGCGTCGTAAACCTTTGCGTCGCTGTGAGTGACTTGGCGGTCAAGTTGAAGATGCTATACCAACCTTTGGTTCGCGCTCTTCGACAATAGGTGCTTCGTACCTAGTCTCGACAAAGCTGTAGCGTTGACGCCTTTCAGACATGCATATGCATGGTAATGGTATCGACCTTGTTGTTGAGCCTGATGTGTCAATATGTAGAGGTGGTGAATTCCAGCAAATGGTTCGAGTGCTCTGTATATGTGCCAATGAGCTGTGCAGTGCACCTGCGTCGTTAGTCTATGATAGTCCAACGACTAGTAGTTGCTGATGTTGTGCAGCGAAGATGGAGCCGCAAAAAGGCTTGCCACTGGACCCAATGTTGCTAATGTGGTCTGCAAGATATTTGGAAATCCTCGGTGATATCTAATCCGTCTGATCAAGACTGGTTTTCTCGGGGATATGTGGTCAGTAGCGAGCTATGGGAATGTTAGTCCGGCGAATGATGAGAATGAAGTGCTTCAGCCTAATCGGTCAGGGAGATATGACCAGTGTATGGTCAACAGGCAGCTGCAGGGTTATATGCATGGTGGAAGTAGTTCGCATGATGCAATAAGGCAACGGGGATTTTGGTATTCGGCTCTTGCTAATTTCGCGAACGGACCAGGCAAGGCACATATTTCAGAGGAATGAGCTGTAGGCTAAAAAAGTCGACATCAGCATGTATTCGTCGAGAAAGTATTGTTGATGTCGCTTGTCGAGACGTAGCCCAGCCAGATCCATTGCATGGCCCCAAGGGACGGCTTGAATGACCATGTTGAGCTCGAGGCATAATCAAAATCCAAGCGATATCATCAAACGACTCGATGGAGCAAGGCACGAATCGCATGCGTTGCAAACGCAGTTAGCTAGAAAATCCGGATGGTTTAATCAGTATTGCGGGTGTAAGCAAAAAGCAGGATAGAATCAAAGTGTTTACTGGAAATCCGGGGCGAGAAGAGGCAAGAGCTCGATAAAACTTTCCGCGCCGAAATCCTGGACCAAAATGTTCTAGCTTGTTGCTGGCAAGCCTGGCAAGGCTTACACCGACACCGCGGACCAATCGATTACTGGACTTTTTGCTTAGTCCACTCACACCATACTAGGTATGTCTTGGGCACGTGAAGCAGACGCCAGAAAGTCTTATCTCGCCGAGTCCGCTGCTCGGCGATTGCACGTTGGCGTGTTGGAATAGCCCGGAGCGACTGCTTACGCTCCGTACCGAGATGCATAGACCCCGGAAAGCCCATGAGAGCTGTCGAGCTGAAAACTATGGTTATCGATCTCTGACTGGCTACAAGCTACGTGCCCACCACCTACTCCCCTGCTGTAGGCTGGAGCTTTGTGCTTGTTAAGCAGGACTATAGCTACCCCTGAGCAATGATGCGTCGGCCAAGAAGAAGAGCCTCAAATCTGTACACGAGGACCCAGATTCTTACTGAGCAGAGAGCGGCACCACGTCCTCTGAGAATTTTACCAGAAAGAGTAGAAATCAGCAAAGGTTCTGCGATCTGTTAATCCACCCGGTAATTCCTGCGGCAGCATCTCGATAGTCTATCTCGTGCTCATGCCACAAGTGTAGCTTGTCCATTTGCGGCTACACAACATCTGAATGAGGCTGGTGAGCAAGGGGTGCCAAATCTAGCCACACTGGCGGCCTGAGGGATGATTTGAAACGCGACCCGACCAAGCTCAGGTGCTCATAGCGCCGTTGTACTTACAGTACCAAGGAGTCAGTAATTACCGCCAACAGCAGGTTTCTGGTGGGACGAAGCCGTCCTATGCTCCTTGCCCGGCTGACGACTTGCTTGTGGGTGGGTTGTGCCTGCTTCACAACGTGTGCTAGCTCAACATGCGAGTCTTGAGAAATCCTGGAGCGGACAATCGGGGTTCAGATGTGCTCGCAGAGCCGCAATTGCTCCACTTTGGTCACGGTGATTGTGTCTATCTTCCGTCGCTGACAAGTACAGCATGAGCTGTTTCATGGTGGAAAATTGGAAAATAGCTTATGGACGGGGTGTTTGCACTTATGCTACATCTAACAAACTCCTCATCAGCTTAACAAGACCACCTGCATCAAGAATTTGATCTGATGCTCCTTCAACGCCAACGAGCCTGGATCACTGCAACAAATAATTCCACGATCGGTCTGGCAACCGACTCATCAACATACTCAGCTGCTGGACTATCATATCAATATAGTGTGGGTATTGATATGCTAGCTGAGCTCTATACCACAGAAATCGTGCCCCATAAGTACATCATAAAAGGTATCAAACACATCAAGTCATCAAGAGGCTTCCCAGCGCGTGCGGACAGCATTACGAAGCAGCTGCCTTCTTGGGCGTCGCCTTTTTCGTGGCCGCCTTTTTCGTTGTGGCAGCTTTGGTGGTCTTTGCTGGGGCTTTCGTTTTGGTGACACGTCCTGACTTGGTCTTCTTGAGAACTGTTGGCGTTTCGGTTACTGCTGGTGCTGGAGCTTCTTTAGTTGCTGCCTTCTTGGCTCGTGGTTTCGCGCTGTTAGCCTTGGTCTTTTCGGTCTTCTTTGGGGCAGCAGCTTTCTTTGCTGTGGTTGCTTTGGTGGCGGTTTTCTTTGGTACGGCGGTCTTTTTGGTTGTGGTAGTGGCCTTTGGTTTGGCCTCCTTCTTTTCGGCCTTTGGCTTAGTCTCCTTCTTGGTGGCAGTGGCCGGGGCAGCGGCAGGCTTCTTCACCGTCTCCTTTGGTGCTTTCTTTGCTAGCTTGACTGGACCAGAAGATCCTATGGAAACTTAGCATGATACGGGCGGCAAGCACATGAGGAGATTGTACCTTTTGGTTGTTCAAACTCCTCAGCTTTGACACCTTTGGTGATAGCTTCATTGAAGAAGCGGTCGAAGCTGGCGGCCTGGCCATCGACCTTGTTGTTGGCACGAACATATTTCTTGAGCGCTTGTCGGCTAGAGCCATTTCGCTCTTTGAGCTAAAACAGAGACGGTCAGCCAGGTGAAAACACAACAGGTATATTCGACGCTGTCGAGGTTGGAGTTCGACTGAGATACAAGACCAGGTTTCTGGAAAGATTGATGACCGAGCATCAACTATTGAAGAAGTGGACTTACATTGACAATGGCGTCTTTGATCATGTCCTTGAATGGCGGATGAGCCGGCTGAGCAGCAGCAGTCTTCTTTGTGGCAGAAGTCGCCGTCGAGGTTGCGGCTTTTTTTGGAGGCATGTTGGCGGGTTGAAGCTGTGATTGGGTTGGGATATAATCAAGTGGTACGCGACCAAGATAATATACTTCTTAACAGTTTTATGCGAAAACGTAGACCTTGAGCACAATCGAGAGTGAGAAGAGTACAGGCGCGCGTAGTGGGGAAGCCACGACTGATATAGTGTCATGTGAGCAGGTGCCATTCCAGATCAGTCGCGCTCGTGGTGAAGGGATCCACATTAGAATGCATAAGTTGACCAATCAAAATTGGCTGATCCGGACCGCTACTGCCTTGGCGGATTTTGAGAACGACTTCCCATCTTCCCCAACAACTTCTGATCCTGTCGCCATTTAGTGATAACAATGCTGGAGCAGTACGACAACGAGCGCAAAGTAGCAGCCACACACGATGGCGTGTTCGCGCAAGGGTTGACAAGAAAAGCCAATTATTGTGCAAAATATCAGCAATCGATGTAATCCGTCGCCCATGCTCTGTGACGTTATGTACAGGAGTGTCTCGAACATCTCAGCATGCAACCACTCTGCCCTCTTCATATACATGCGAAAGTATTCATACGCGGATAATCAGCGTGGTCGCCATAGCCCATGCTCATTTGCATAGACGTAGTAGTCATCGCCCAACTCCAGACACCATGCTGAAACAAAATAAAGTCGCCATCAGGTGGTTCGCACTAAGCTGCGCCGTGCACCTTTGACTTGTTGTCCTTCTTGGTCTTGGCTTCTTCTTTCTTCTTCTTCTTCGACTCAGCAATCTTTTCGTCGTGTTTGCGCTTCAGACTAGCTTTCTCCTGGTCACTCTTCGGGACTGGTTTGAAAAAGCCTTCCATTCGAGCTTGTTGCGCAACCTTGACGTTCTTAGTCAACTTCTGGGCCGAGTTTCGTACTCTGTCTTCGTTGAATCCTTTCTCATGCACCAAGTACGTTACCAAGCCTTCAACGTCTGGAGCCTCCCATTTGAAGTCGCATTCTGGGTCATCAGCGGATCTGACGTCAGGATTGAGGAACAGCTCTCGTGCGTCCTGATATGGCCAATCTTCTGGAATCGCATACTTCTTCTTGGGGTCATTTTCGATGTATTCTACCACCTTCTCAAGCGTCCCGTGCTCTCGTATCAGCTTCACTGCTGTGTTTGGCCCAACCTTTGGTATTGGGTCCAGGTAATCACATCCTAGCAGAATACACATGTCGATAAATTGGTTGCGATCCATATGAAGCCCTTCCAGTGCTTTGTCCAGATGAATTTCCTGGATAGGCTCTTTCCGTTGTTCGCTAAAAGTCAGGTGCCTAAGCAGGATGGGTGAATCGAAGCACAAGGTGTCCATATCTTCAGAAGCAGCAGCGTAGACCTTTCCTGCCCGAGCTAGCACAGCGCACTGAGCTTCTGCCTCTGTAGGAGCAACGATGTAGGGGACACCCATCAATTTCAGAAGTCTTTGGCACTCTTGATTATGCTCTCTCGTAACTCTGACCGTCCTTCGAGAGAAACGTTCCACTTCTTCAGCAGTACCGGTCTCTTTAGCTTCTTCATGCTGCTCCTTGGCTTCGTTCTTTCGCGCGAATCGCTTAGCCAGCTCTCCAGACTTGAGCTTCGGTGGTGCGCCATCAAACACAAAAAGTGGTTTGATACCGTTGTCGACCATGCGGAGAGTTCTGTAGAACATGCCCATTAGGTGGGAGGTCGTTTCGCCAGTATCTGACATGAGTTGTTGTCCATCTGATCTCACAGCTATCAAGAAGCTGTATATGCTCATAGACGCATCGATTGCGACTTTGCGACCAAAATGGTTTTTGATCTCTCCAGTCTTCACAGCTTCTGGTGCCTCATCGGAAATGACCTGGTACAGCTCTATACAACCATTAGCACCAGCTGATATATCTGCGTGGATACTGACGTTTAATACCCATTTTGTCTGCTGCTCTCTGGTAAGTTGCTTATTGTGTTCGTAATGCAATAGCGAAGAGACCTTTTCAGAGCATTAATCATTAACGCGTACTTTCGCGTTCGTGGCAGGAACGTGAACCATGACGTCAGAGCTGTCCTGCCTGAAAGTCCTGCCTGAAAGCTTCCATGACGGCGACGTCTGTTTGATGCCGATGTTCTGGATATAAGGAGTGAGATTCCACACACAGTGCACTGCTTGACCGGCACGGTAGAGATCTCACCGGTGCCGTGTAATATGATTGTCATGTTCTCGCGAAGAATCCGAAAATTTTCATCGTGATTCAGCGTGCCATGCTTGAGATCTGCGAAAAAGGTAAAATATGCAGGGGTATGTTCGAGCCTCGGTCGCAGGTGAAGCTAGATCTGCATACACAAATATCGATGATTTCAGAAGGCTGAAATCCAGTAACAACGACTTTGAATCCTGTAAAATCTGACCTCAACACCATCGAGCAAAGGCTTTCAGCGCTGTACCATTTGTTGTCAATCGTCTACTGAAGCCATTTTGACGTATTCACCATGTCGTTAAGAATAGCGTTTCGTCAAGCTTCACGACAGATCTCGAAGCAGAAACCTATATGCCAGCTCAGTCGTAGACACGCTCACACACCTGCCAAGTTCCAATGGGACGACGCCCTCAATTCCCAGAGCTTGTACACTGAAGAAGAACTCGCCATACAAGAGACAGCACGAGGGTATTGTCAGGAACAGCTCTTACCTCGAGTACTAGACGCATACAGAAATGAGCACTACCACCGGGAGATTCTGTCGGAGATGGGTGAGCTGGGCCTTCTCGGAGCCACGATAGAAGGCTATGGTTGTGCTGGAGTAAGCACAGTCGCTTCTGGTCTCATTACAAGAGAAGTGGAAAGAGTAGACTCTGGTTATAGGTCAGGAATGTCCGTGCAGAGCTCTCTGGTCATGGGTCCAATACACGAATTTGGGACGCAAGAACAGAAAGACCGCTGGTTAGAAAAGCTGGGTCAGGGTAAGCTAGTGGGCTGCTTTGGTCTGACAGAGCCAAATCACGGCTCAGATCCTGGATCATTGGAGACGACGGCGAAGCCGCATCCCTCCAGGGAAGGCTACTACTCGATATCCGGAGCTAAGACGTGGATCACGAATTCACCAATTGCAGACATTGCGGTTGTCTGGGCAAAACTGCAAGAGACAGGCAAGATTCGAGGTTTTGTAATCGAAAGAAGCCAATGTCCCCCTGGCACATTCGAAACGCCACCACTAAAGAACAAGAACGGTCTTCGAGCATCCGTGACAGGTATGATTCAGCTGGACGAGTGCCCCGTGCCAAAAGAAAACATGTTTCCAGAAATCGAAGGTCTAAAAGGACCATTTGCCTGTCTGAACTCGGCACGGCTTGGAATAGCTTGGGGCGTGATGGGAGCATTGGAAGATGCTCTAGAGAGGACAAGGACGTATGCTTTGGAGAGAAGGCAGTTCAAGAACAATCCGATCGCGAAATATCAGCTAGTGCAAAAGAAGTTGACAGACGCAAGCACAGATGTTGCTTATGGACTTCTTGCAGCTCATCAAGTAAGTCGGCTGAAGGATAATGGACAAGCCGCGCCAGAAATGATTTCTATGATCAAACGACAGAATTGTGATCGAGCTCTGATAAACACACGACATCTGCAGGAGGTCTTCGGTGGCAACGCTGTCAGTGATGAATATCACATTGGGCGCCACGTTGCTAATCTCTTCGTCACTCAAACATACGAAGGACAGAGTGATATTCATGCTTTGGTGATAGGCAGAGCAATTACTGGTCTTCAGGCATTCGTGAATTGAATATAAATTGATGTGGTCGAAGTCTGTGCTTGATACCTGATCATTGTCTGTATAAATTCCTGCCGTCACACAGTTCTGCAATGGCTGAGTGATCTGCTACCCTTTGTTTAGGCTGTTAAATCGATGACCTCAATAAAACAGGTAATGGTTTGAAACACATATAATTGCTGTATTTAGCTACCAAGTGTTGATGACTAAAGCAAGCGTACGTTTCATATAGCCATATTTTGCTTCGCCACACAGGTATCTGTTCCGCATCGTGAATTGGTTAGGCCTGAGGCTTGATCGGTGGTACCTTCTAGCCAGATTTAGCGTAGAAAGACCCGCCGACGCCCGACCCGCCGCATCACAATCATCATCTTGACTCTTTTCTCACTAACCAGTACCCTGCAACAACAAGAATCGACTCAAACCACTGATTTCTGAAAACTTGACACAACATTCTATCACTTATACCAACCACTTAGACTGTACCGCTTGTGTGAGATTCTACCATAGCCACTTCTAATCCATTATCCCATTAACCCAGTTTCCAGCCAGCCTGCGACATCTACAATACCTGTGGTCATAGGACTAGTCTCCCTCGAAACCTCTTCTACGATACCCTACCCTCACAATGGCGTTGAAGCGCATTAACAAAGAACTCACAGATCTTGGACGGTATGTGCTCCATGTTGCAAATATTGGTATCGTGCATGTTCGTTATGATATCATGCTTGAAAGATGCCTAAACACACAGTAGAGCCATGAACTGACAGCATTACAGAGACCCTCCCTCCTCATGCTCAGCAGGTCCTATGGGAGATGATTTGTTCCACTGGCAAGCAACCATAATGGGTCCATCAGAATCACCCTTCCAAGGTGGCGTTTTCTTCCTGGCCATACACTTTCCAACAGACTACCCATTCAAGCCACCAAAGGTCAACTTCACAACTCGGATCTACCACCCCAACATCAACTCCAATGGTAGCATTTGCTTGGACATTCTTCGAGACCAATGGAGCCCCGCATTGACCATATCAAAAGGCATGTTATACCTATTGCTGCAATATATATGTTACTAATTCTGAGCAGTGCTTCTATCTATTTGCTCTATGCTCACCGACCCGAACCCAGACGACCCGCTTGTGCCAGAGATTGCACATGTGTACAAGACCGATCGAGCCAGATATGAGGCTACAGCACGAGAGTGGACGCGGAAGTTCGCTATCTAAGGCAAACTGGTTCTGAAGGATTCAAGATGAGGCGCTTAACGAGATGACACGACGACATGTATCATGCTTGAGTAAGGGAAAGCCTCCATACGTACTCGGGCATGGGTATGAAGCAAATCAATGGGCATTGGCAGAAATACATTTACTACTCTACACTTGGTGTTTCCGGCATGGTAGAGGGCGGCATTACTCATCATAGGTGAGCATGATCTTAATTTCTGCAGCGGAAATGATTCTGCAATATCGACAAATCGTTCTTGAACATCAAGATCCAGTCTCAGATAAAGATCATGTACATACAGCAGCCAATTGGAGCACGTGACCCTTTCAACGAATATGTGTTATGAGAACAAGAATGCCTTTCCCACATTGCTCATACGATACAATGACCACTCGATTTATGAAACTCTATGAACCGGAGTGAAGTCGATCAAGTGTAGTCCTACATCGTGCTACTTATATACATGTGTCTATTTCGTCTACAATAGGTACCGCCCACGCTTTTCGAGATTGCGGTGCTGCTCGTCGTTCACAAGCTCATTAGACATATGCGATACCTTGCACGTTATCACTGACGTGGAGCACGTCTTAAGAAGCACGCATGCGTTGTATATGTGGCTGTAGTCCCAACCTTCACTCTCTTGGGTTCAATAACTCATGGTCTTGGCAACATCCTCTTAACGTAGTACATGGAAGAAACCATAGGTTCCTGACAAGAAGAAAAGAGAACAATGCTAGAGTAGGCCAGTGGACGAGTTATCGCAGCACAAGACGTTCCGAGAATCCTACCGGATGGTCTGCTGCACAAGATGAGACGTCGTTAAACGCTCCTGGTGTTTCAGCCATTGTACCGACCAATCAGAATGCCAAACCACGACTCTCCCACTTTAGACGCTCGCTAACGTCGATCGTCGACTTTCTCGACTTTCTCCTGACCCATACAGCTGCTGCTTTTCGTGTTTTTCTTATCCTTGACCAACCATCATGTTGCAGCAGCAAGCGTTTTGGCTGCATGACAACGCTCTCGCCAACGTTTTCGCCTCAAGCGCCCCTGGCTTCCTAACCTTTGGCGCTTTTTACCGTGGCGTGATGGGATACCTCATCCGACATCACAGTATGTATGCTATGCTTCGTTCACGTGCTTTCTTCTGCTTCGCTGTGCTCGTCAACTGCGCATCTTGACCATTTGTGACATTTCGCTTCTACTGCCTGGCGCAGACCAACTTTCATTCATTTGCGGACACATTTCTAATTCAGACTTCCTGGCTGCGCCAGCTCAACACTGACATCGCGCGGCTTCGTACGTGATATATCGAATCAATACTGGCGAAGGTACACCTCAGCGAAAAGGAAACCTTGTGAAGTACACAATAGCTATCCGTATGCACAATCGAGGATGGCAAACACGAAACCATGGCAACAAACTATCACGAACCGAGATTCTGACTTGGTGCCTCGATATTACTTCGAAAAGCCGTTAAGGACGAACAGTACCTACTCTGCAAGCTCAGGCGCGAGCGAGCGTTCGAAAACGAGTCCTCTGTCAAGACTCCTGCTATCAGGCGACGTTAGTGGCGAAGCACCTAGAGACCTGACATTCCTAGAAAAGGTGGATCGATGGATGGTCAACGAGGGCTCACGGCGGATACTTGTGGGAGTGTTCATACTTGTACATGCAATGATATTTGCATTTGCATTCGTCAATTACCAGCTCAAGGACAATCTGACCCAAGCAAGAGCGACTTTCGGCCTCACATATCCTACAGCTAGAGCTGCCGCGCTCGTGCTGTTCGTTGATATAGCACTCATTCTGTTTCCCGTATGTCGCACATTGATCTCGCTTCTACGACAAACACCCCTAAACGGCATTGTACAATTTGACAAGAACATCACTTTCCACAAATTGGTCGCCTATTCGATCGTTTTCTTCACCTGGCTGCACACTATCGCGCATTGGAACAACTTCGCTCAATTAGCTGCCAAGCAGAAGCTGGGCTTTGTGGGCTTTCTCAAGATCAACTTTCTCACTGGTCCTGGCTGGTCCGGATATGTCATGCTGTTCGTGCTCATGGCGATGCTAGCGACATCGATCGAGAAGCCGCGAAGGAAAAACTACGAACGTTTCTGGTCGGTCCACCACCTCTTCATCGTATTCTTCCTCTTCTGGTCAGTACATGGCAATTTCTGCATGATCAAAGCCGATACGGCGCCGTTCTGTTTTGGTACTGGCGTCTTTTGGGAGTACTGGATGTATGGAGGATTCGCCTATCTGTTAGAGCGTATTCTGCGCGAAATTCGTGGACGACATAAGACGTTTGTAACGAAGGTCATTCAGCATCCGAGCAATGTTGTTGAGATTCAGATTCACAAGGAACGTACAAAAATGCGTGCAGGACAATATATTTTCCTCTGCTGCCCAGAGGTCTCGATCTGGCAGTACCATCCGTTCACACTTACCTCCGCGCCTGAAGAAGAACACTTGTCGGTCCACGTTAGAATGGTAGGAAACTTCACCAAAGCGCTTGGTAAAGCGCTAGGCTGCGAGCTCGATGCCAAACCAGACGTCAATCGTGCAGACAAAGCAAAATCCCGCGTTGTGTCCATGGCGCCAGGTGGTTTACAGAAGATGTTGCCCAGAATATATCTTGACGGTCCTTTTGGCTCAGCGTCTGAGGATGTCTTCAAATTCGAGACAGCCGTACTCGTCGGTGCGGGTATCGGCGTAACGCCATTCGCCAGCATCCTGAAAAGTATCTGGTATAGAATGAACAGCACCAATCCTGCTGAGAAGACAAGACTACGCAAGGTATATTTCTTCTGGGTTTGCAGAGACTTTGGAACATTAGAATGGTTCAAGAGCTTATTACAGGCTATTGAGGAGCAGGACAGGGAACACAACATCGAAATTCATGCTGTGAGTATACCTTCGCGTAGTGAGTTCTTATGCTAATTTCTACAGTATCTTACAGCCAAGATTTCAGCAGCTGATGCTCAGAACATCATGCTCAACTCCTCGCAGTACGACGCAATTACTGGTTTGAACACACCAACGAATTTCGGTCGGCCAAACTGGGACATGGTCTTCCGTGGCATTAAGAAGTTGCATAGTCCTGGTGAAGCTGGCGTGTTCTTCTGTGGACCGAAAGGTAAGCTACTACCATCATCAGCTAGCGCACTGCTAATCAATTTTCCAGGTCTTGGTAGCCAATTGCACTTGAAATGTAACATGTACAGCGAGCCGGGACGAACCACCGGCTTCAGATTTGTTTATGGCAAAGAAAATTTCTAGTATATACGGCATTATATCTCACGGCAGGGAGTCGTATATACAGCCCTTCGCAATTAGCATTCCACAATATAGATGATAGAAATGAAGCAAGCTCGCAAACAATGAACTAACTAGCTCGGATATTTAAGTCTTGAATTAGATTGCAAGGTATCATTTTTCAATTACGTTAGATCGCGTTTTCCATCTGAGTTATTGCTTAACCGCAATCACGTATTATCCCGCAATGGGCTTGTGGTAAAAGCATTGAGCTTCTGCTGGTATCGACCAGGTCATCATAGCTTGTCATCTACTTTGACTGCGGACTCGCCTAACCATAGCTCCGTCACTTTCTGTTTGTTTCCTATCTCAAGGAGAGGCGATGCTCGGGGACTGATCGCTGGCGAACTGATCTTGCTAGATCGAGGCCCAATGATGTACCTGGACAGAGTCTCATACATGCTGTTTTGAGCTTTTTTCTTGACAGTTGGCTCCTTTACTGGTGGCTTTTCTGGACCACTAACGATGGCCGACTGGCTCTTTCCTGTGTGTTCCTTCTTCAGCAGATACTCTCGTGCCTTGATCGCAAATTCGTTTACATCATCACCGTATCTGTATTTCCAATCGAGTGAAGCTTCTGGCTGAGTCCAGTCACTGACTGTGAGCACTCTGGAAGGTCTGGGAAAGGTGAGCAAAGCGACTTCAGGTGCAATCTGCGGACTTACTGATCGACTTGAGGCAACGAAGTGCAGCTGTAAGACCCATAGCCGGAGTCATGGCGCAGATTGTTAGACATTTGGGTTGCGACTTACGGACGAAGTGTCAGAGGTCTGGGAAAATCCCTTTGATGTCAGTGAGAGGCAAATTTGGATTTGGCCAAGTTCCTGCTTAGTGGTAAACAGTCGAGCAAAAACATAGTGAAATCAAACAAACACAATTACCACTGTGTATCTAGAGCTCCACGTGTCCATGACTAGACCAGCTGCAGACGCTCGCTTTCCGCTCATCCTCTTCACGCGACTTCTTCCACCAATACTCGGCACCAGGTGAAAGTGGGGTGAGCGGTGTATTCATATCTTCTGGCTTCGATTTCATGGGAATAGATCCTAAGTAGCCTGGACGTGGCTTCAGTGGTTGCATTGGCTTCTCTGGCATAGGATGTGATGATGATGATGATGATAGAGGTGCTGCTGAAGGCTGTCTTTGATTCTGGTCACGCTTTCTTAATCTTGATTGACGAGATGCTTCACTTTCCGGCTTGCGTTCACGGAAATAAGGCTTACCTGTTGTGCTGTCGATGCCGCATGAAAGCCACGTACCTGCTTTTGAGCAGATCCCATCGAGATTCATTCTGCACTTCGAGCACTTGTCATTGCGGTCCTCGAAGAAGCCATCAGTCTTGCTATTAGTGCATGGCTGAGTTATGCGCATACCTGAGCTTGATGATTGAATGTCGCCGCCTATTCGATGTTCTCGAGCTGCCGCGCATGAGCGCTTGATACGAGGCCGATCAGCCCAATGGCCACATTTTGCATGATAAACATCCTGGAGTATGCACATGATTGAAGTGGTAAAAGGTGGAAAGATTGAACGTGTTGAAAGCTTGCGCTTACCTTGCGTGTTTTGGTGCAATTGGCTAGTTTCTGTGGTGCAGCTGTGAATAACAGAGCATGCGGAACAGCAATAATATTTGCTGTTGTGGGTCTTCAATTGTCCAAGTTGGCAGTGATGTTTTTGAGATGGTCGTGGCAGTGGCTATAGAGGGAATGCTATTTGGGTCCACAAGCAGAACAAAGCCATGGCTATAATGGACATTGTTGCACATTGTCCTTCTGCGCCAATTTGGCTGCCAGATCATTGTACGAGTATGGCAGTAGGTCGAGAGGCACGTGCGTGCGAGTCTTTGTGCTCTTGCGAAGGTATGAAAAGTCTGCCAATATGTGACGTTGACATAGTGCAATTAGGGACATGGTACACCACTGCGATATGTGTGTATGATAATACATCGCTGAGCGGAATGAGTGATCATTAGCAAAAGCCTCACTGCTCCATTGATGCGGATTTGACGAGAGGTACAGCCTTTTCGGCAATGCCTTGACAGGCTATTCATCTGGCCCATCACCAACGTGCCTGGTGAACCTACTATGCATAGCTGAAAGCCTCCATTCTGTGGCAGTCCTTAGCTTCAAACTTTAGAAGCAACATCATATGAAACAATCGAGATAGAGAAGATACAGAGTCAGTATGGTGAACAAGTCAGGCGCGATGCGAGTTCTGAGACGAATCATGGCCCGGAGCTGGGAGCGACTGCTTGTCCTTGTTGTGGAATCAACATTCTAGCAGCCGCAACTATGGTCCACATCATACGAAGATGAGCGTACGGGGCGACACCACATCCAATAATATAAGTACACGGTAGACCTCTAATAAGAAAACAGCTGATGAACATGGTATCTGCCGCCAGAGAAGATTCAAGGATGCCCAGCCTTTCAGTGGCAGGCAAACCGAGCTTCGCGAGCCATGCTTGGAAAGTCAGCCGACTCGAGCCCTTGCTTGCCAGGATCGGCTTGGCAATATTCAATGCCGATTAAAGCAGAATCTCGACCTTAACATGAGCATTGACCTTTCAACGAAAGATTCAGACCAAGTAGGTATGCAAAATACCATCATGTTGCCCATGCCTACCACTGTAAGTTTCATGTCCCAAATGAGATGCATACATCCATGTCATGTTCCCTGCTTCACGTCAACAGAAAGACTATTAGCATCCCTTGCGCCATTGTCTTGCTGCCATCATCCCGACTGGATCTGCCACCATCGTAGTCCATTACAGACATGTCACTCGCAAGCTCTGCGGAGTGCTTCCTAAGAGCTGAAGATCAGGCTTTGCAAGCTCTTTTCCCTACTGACGAGCAGCCATTACCAAACTCCTTTGACGACTTCTTTTCGAATCAATTCTACGAAGAAAGTGACGACAATAAGGTAAAGCTAGAACGAGAAGACAGCCTCGAGCTATTCGCAGACTTGGCCGATGGGAATGGCTCGAATCATGCAGTAGTGAACCAATCCGATCGCTCCTCGCCGCAGCCCTGGCGCAAGGGATTATGGTCTCTCAAACCAGGCTCGCAAATCGCGGTTGAGAAGACTCGAAAGCCACAGAATGGCCCTCCATCGCATATCTCGCCTGCTCACCTTGTAGCAAACGACAACTTCGCTCTTCGTAGTCCACGTTCGAGTACACGACATTATCAGACAAAAAGTTTATCGCCCAACCGGTTGCGGAAGGCTCTTTGTCAAAGTCCTCCCATCCAACAAAGCATTGAGAGAGACATGAGCCTCTCCCCTAGCCCGATGTACGCGAGGACGGTCTATCACGGCAAGAATGATTTCGTCGATGTCTGGCAACAAGATCTCCAGGATTTTAACCTCGACCTGAACGACGACTATCCAGAGGCATTTGCCTTCTCCGGTGCCGACTTCGTTGAGCCGACGAATTACGCATACGGACATCTTAGACGATTATTCGTCGGTGAGAAGGCCCAGATGGAACGGATCAGATCTGCTACAATGTTCAACATGGCTCGTCCTACCAGTCAGAAGCAGCCTTCATCCCAGTCTCAAGAGCTATCAGCACGAATGAATGCGAACCTCAATGCTACAAATCGTAACATGTTCACAGCCACTCCCGATCCGAATGACACCAGTTACAAATTCATCAATGACGATCTGCCGACCATGTCTGACTGGACTACAACAGAGAGCATGCATTCGTCGAATAGTTCACACAATTCACATTTCTCGAATGGCTCTATTGAGAACCACCAGAACACCGTCTATACTTCTCTGCCCGAAGCAGAGATATGGTCGCCGCCTGCTTCCAGTGCACATGAATCTTACCCTGAAATAGTGCAGCCCAAGCCGCGTCGAGCTACACACCATCTTTTGAACTCACAGCTAAGCTATGACAGCGGTCTGGGCATATCATATCCGAATCCCGACGAAATTGGCATAGCTGTTCCATATCAACCCGCTAATGCTCAGGATGTACCAACACATCATAGAAAATCGAGCTATCCACATCAAACACATATACCCTATACCGGACTAGGTCAGTATCCAGCGCTCCCACCTCCTCTGCCGCAATTCACAGACTTTTCACCATTCTCGACGCCAAGGCGTAGGACGAACGACCTTTCGCGATCGCCGTCACCGTCACCCACTAGGAGTTCTAGACTCACCAAGCAGCGCTCACCGAGTCGCAGAGATGCCAGCCAGCATCGAAGGGTAAAATCAATACATAGGCAAGGACCCAAAGAAGCAGAGACACCACGACACAGATCATGCTCACGTGGGCGTCAGCCACGAACGCCGAAGACATCCAAAGTCTCAGGTGATAGTTTTGGTGCCATTGGTTTTGTGAATTTCACCCCTAAGGATGCGAGCAAGTTGCTGAATGATGTAGCACCAAGTGGAAGTTCGAAGACTAGGGCTCGGCGAGAACAGGAAGCACGAGACAAGAGAAAGAAGATGAGTGAGGCTGCTATTGAAGCTGTGCGACGGGCCGGTGGAGATGTTAGTGCACTTGAGAATGCCATCTTCACGTAGAAAGATGAGTTCATGAATAAAATGACAAATACCACAATGCTTGAGCATGCCCGATTGTAAGAGAGCAGTTCCTTCCACGGCCGTATAAATCCGTCTTGGTGGATGTGTGACAGCCTAACGATGCAGTCTCTACCAATAAAATCTCCTTAATAGTAAGCCTGAGCAACCACGTCCTACCACTAGTCTGTACTGAGCATATTTCATGTGCCTTATCAACCACATCCTGTCATCCACATGACGATCTGAGCCTGCGACCATGTTTTGGCGCGGGGGAGTCGTGGCCTGGGAACCAGACTGCAACCTACACCAACAAACAATGCAATTTGATGCTTTGATGAACATATGCTTTGTCTCTCGTACTGCCAGTCTGATCATTCTTATTGCACTGACCGCGTGACTCTCAACAGCTTAGCATTTCTATCGTAAGCCTTGCTTGTCATGGCTTCAGCTCAGGTCTGCCCAGTAGTGGGCACCACGAACTCGATCCTCCCTCCAAGCCATCCATCCGTCGACCTGGACAAGCCAGGTCAGACATGTCCCGTAGTCGGCGCAACAACGGACCATCATAGCACTCTTGCTCAGCACCCGAAAGTGAAAGTCCCAGAAGGCACCGACGCCAATGATGCTACTGCCTGCCCGGCATTGGAGAAGGTAGTGTCGCAGCCGCAGAGTCAGGCTATGGATGATAAGATCTGTCCTGTTGTTGGGTATGTACATAACAAACAAGAGAAGCAGTTGAACGAAAGCTGAGACAAGAATAGACCAGTTACTACAGTGCTCCCACCTGATCATCCTTCGATTGAGAATCCAAAGAACGAGACTTGCCCAGTCACAAAGGCAACACTCTCCCATCACAAGGTATGGTAAACCAGCAATGGCAGAACATGACATATACTTACGATGCCGCAGGGCAAGGTCGAGAAGCACCCGTCAGTCAATGAAGCGCCAACAGGTGCTGTATGTCCTGTCGTTGGTCACGGAGTGAAGGCGTAGACCAGGTGATGAAGCAGCTCTAGTACGGTGCTTTGGCTACGACTTGAACGCCATCTACCAGGGAATTTGCAGCCCATTATATTATTGCTCGCAGTCTGCCGTTCTCAAGATCACGATACATTTCCACCTTTTACTATCCTTCTTGAAGTCGTCCGTCTGTTCGTGACCCATGATCTTCAGTACAGTGCCTCCAACCTCTACTCGGGAATCGAATACTCCACCAAGCATACTTGTGCATTTGACCTTGTTGGTGGTCATCATGTACACCGTGTAGTCTGTATAAATAGAGCCTCCGCTTCCTGCTTGAATTCATGGCAGAGGGAGTCGTTCGGAAGTATTCCTTCAAATGCAGCGATTCATAAGATGTTTACGATGCAACGATCACCTATTCCTAAAATAATAGCAGAAGTAGCCTCATCATCTGCTATGGGAAGATAGGCTTTCGTTGGTACAATAACGAATGAACCTCTCGCCTCGAAGATCTTGACCTGCATATCATATCCATTACAGATAATTCCAGGTTGAAAACTTCGTCTTGGTTTTGAAGCCTGTTCCAACCTTTGACACGGCAGTGGCGGAATTAACTGCTTCAAAATCGTAATGCCAGGATTCTCATTGTCGCCTGGCACCTGAACAAATTTGTAACCTTTTATATGATCTTGCGGTTGTCGACCATGTTCCAATACAAATGAGCCAGTTGAAACATCCAAATGGCTTGTTGCCAACAGGTACTGTTGCGACATTTGTGGCACTGATGTACCTACGTACATATTGTGCGTAGGTAATGAGAGCAACTAATTAGCGTTTCGCAAGTACTACGAAATTGGACATTGGCCAGCTCATCCAGATATCAATTTAGCACCTTGTCAAACAGTTATACCGTAGAGAAAGGCACTATCAAGCAGTCCTTAGCCAGCACCTGTGTATGCGCATATGGTGGCCGAAATCGTGCATGAGCTCTTCCAGAGCTTTCTAGTCAAGCCTCGGGTCCTTGAAGTGTTTCAGAAGGCTAAGCAGAGTCTTCAGCGACTGGGGCGAGATTCGGCAGATGTAAGTGCTCTCGGACAAGAATGGGTTATTGGCTAAACTGCCTCGAAATTTCGTTCATTTGCCATCAGGCTTCTCGTCTTCAACTCGAGGTTGTTTCGAGTCAGCCGCGTTTGCAGCACCCTCTTCTGCTATGGTTTCCATTCTCTCGCCATTTTGACCTTCTTGTTCTCGTTGTCGTCTCTCGCGCTCCAGTCTGTTCTGCTCCTCTTCCATACTCATCCTCAAAGCCATAGCAAGCTCAGGATCTGTGGCGGGATCTATACCGAACTCGAAGTTGTTTGGTCCACCTGCGCCTGTGTTTTCCACCCCTTCCATACCCTCGCCACCAGCTGGCGCACCTGTGTTAACGATGGGTGTGGTAACGAGTGTATCGGATAGCAGCCCTGGTCCAGGAGGTATGACAGCGAGATAGTTGCCCTCGTTGCTGTTTGCTCCTCCCACAGCCTCGGTGAATTTCTCCAGCACAGATCTCGTCTCTGAGGATGTAGCATCACCAAAGGCTACGAAGTCAACAGACACATTGTTCTTTTTACATTTCTTCGCCAATTTGATCAACTCCTTCTCACTATCGTTGCTGTCGTTATCTGGATCAAGGTCACTGCATACCAGGACTATTACTCGTTGGCGCTGTGATTTATTTGCCCTGTGCTTCAATGCCAGCATTGCCACGCTGATAGCTGTGCCCAGTCTTATTGAACCTTTAACCTTAGTTTCGTGCATACCTGCTAACACAGCGCCGAAGTTAGTCGTAGGAGTATTGAGCACTTGCGGTGATGTGCCAGCCATCGAAAGTAGACCAACAGCAGATTCTGGGTTTGCTTGTGTTTTGGCATTGAAGATCAGCGAGACTGCTTCTGATTGAGCTTGAAAGCGAGAAGGTCTGGAGGTGATATGTCAGTCGGCTTTATCTGGCTCAGAGATTTAGACTTACAGATAGTCGCCATTTCGTGAGGCTTCACTATTGTCGACACATATCATGGTCGCTTCGAGCGGCATTGTTGCGGTAGGTCGTCTTGGACTTGAAGGTGCAGGCTGCAGAACGAATAATTATGATATCCTGAGCACCCTCGAGAAGATTGATTTCAGAGATAGCAACAATCGTCGATTAGTCTAGATTCACTCAATACCTGGGTTCCTCAATGCAATGATCAGGCAAGCACGAGCCAATGATGCACGAAGGCAGGAACGCGGCACGTAACTGCGGAGTTAAACAGAGCACTAGTAAACTCCGGTGAAGGTGCGCTGCAAGGTGCGTGGGTCGTGGTTTCTTCTCTGTGCCTAGGACAACAGCAATTTCTTGAGCCTCGAGTGATGATCGAGAATATGGACCAAGCTCTCTGAAAGCAATCACAGAGATCGTAAGGATCATGTTCGACAAATCGAGGTGACTACGCTGTACAGTGTAGGCCTTTGCGCTTATATGAACGTTCACAATGCCAGTATTCGCTTTGCTCATTATCTCGAAAGCTGGATCGCTAATTTACCACCGCACGTTCCCAACTGCCTCATCATCCAGCAATCAACCAGCTACAGGCACACTCGGCCTGCCGGGTACCACGAATCTGACAACGAACGACTATTTAATTCTCGCAGGCACATTCCATGGTGTGCACGCTATAACAAAAAGCCTGACACCGAGATTCCCAGCACTGGCGACTGGTTCAGAAGATTTAATACAGCCACAGAATGGGATGAATGTTAAAAAAGCTACCATGCGTTACCCGAACCCTGAAGCGCCGGTGACTGGCATAGAGAGCTTAGAATCTAGTTTCTTTAAGCTTACGGTCTTCCAGTCCTTAACAGGTACGAAATTCTTGCTGTTCACAGACCCAAGTATGCCAAATACAGATGGCCTAATTCGTGGCATCTATGAGAGATATGCCGACCATGTTTGCAAGAACCCTTTCTGGCCGGTGGATAATCCAATACGTCTTGATGGCTGGGAAAGAGCTTTGTCACAGTATCTGTTCAGGAGATGATCATGGTATCTCTATCAACGATGAAATCTCACATATCGTGTCAGCCGAACATATAGGCTCTTCTACAAGAGACAGCCACATCATTAGCCATAGCCGTCCGGTGTTCGGCCGTCTTTGAGACATCGTCCTTACACAATTACTCCTCCCGCCGGGGCTTTGTCATGAACGAAGATGAGGCGGCCAAAGTGAGTCTGTACTCTATCGTACGGCGAACTGATATGAGAGCGAAGCGGAGCCTGTAGAATGACCAGGGCGCTGGAAAGAGAACGCTGCTTCATGCGTCCCTGGTTTAGAATCTAGACATGTACGCGCGTGATCAATTCACGCGAACAAGAAGTTAGGCTACCAGGACATAGCGTCCGCGTCACCATGTTGCTAGCGACGAACATGGGACTTCGCTCCTGACATCGATCGCATTCGCATCTTGAAACAGGACCCGGTGGGTCTTTTCTATGCACAAATAGCGTATACAAAAGTGCTAGACTGTACTGCATGATCTTGTCATCACAAAATATTTCATCCAAATCCAGGAGCTCGTCCTTGTTGCATGGCTAGCTGCTGCTCATGGTCCCATTTGCGCTTCATGCCGCCGGGATCAAACACACTAGCAACACTTTGTTGCCACTCCTTTGGAGTGACATATACGGGCATATTCGGTAAGGCAGGTTCAGGTCGCCCACCGTAGCCTTGCGACGTCGCTTGCATCTGTTGCTGAACGGGAGCTGGCTGACCTTGAGTCATGCCTGCTTCGAAATATGACTGTTGGGGATATTGTGTTGATGTCAATTGAGCTTGTGGTGTCGTTTGTGCTGCTGGTGGCATGAACGTTTGAGGTTGTGGTATTGGTTGAGAAGTTGGCGACGGAGTATACGCTTGATGGCTCGAGTAGCCGCCTGCTGACATCGGACTGGCAATATGCTGTTGACCAGGCATTTGATTGTAACTCTGCATGCTCATCGTAGTAGGCGAATTAGAACTATAGCTTGGATTTTGTGGCGGTGCCAGTGCTGATGGTGGAATAGCAAATGCTGTGTTGAATTGATTGATAATAGGCGTCGGATTCCATGGCTCAGTTGGGGTCATCACAGTATTTGGCGTGCTCTGTGGTGGTATATGGTGAAATTGAGGCTGGTGACGGGGATCGTAGTCGCTATAGAAGGATTGCTCTTGCGGTCTAGAGCCTGGTCTTGCGGAAGCTGGGGGCGTTGGAAAGTAATTTCCGTGCTGCATTTGTTGATGCATGTAATACTGCTGATTCTGGAAATGCTGTGCATGATGCAGCGGCTCGGAAGATCTCCGCTCTTCTGGGCTCCTGCTATTTTCTGAAGGGGTTCCATACGGGAAGGTGGGTTTGAGTGTAAAAGGCCTCTCCAGATCTGCTGAAAATGCCGCTCTCAAGCCCAGAATTTGACTCTCGACCTCAGGCATGGGCCATTCGTGTATACATTTTTCCAGCACTCGCATGTGTCGTACGAAAAAGTCCTTGGAGTCCTCATTGAAGACTGGATCTGGCGATGTTATCGCTACCTATCTGATGTTAGCACCATCAAGTCGCAGGTTGGCACCACTTACCAAATGCACCATGACACAAGTCAATATGGCGTAGATAGGAAAACTAAGACCTCGGTGAATTGCAGCCATACCTAGCATATTATACCGTTTCAAAACAGCTTCCTGTATAACACATACTCTTTTGGCTGCATTGTAGCAGGTAAACATGATGTTCTTCCACATTTTGTCGTTCATGAAATCCTTGGAAGCAGCGAGTTGTGGTTTGTAAAGCATCACAATCCCTAACTGGTAATGGCAATGCATGTTTCCTAGATAATGAGAAGGTACTTCGGGAAGTGAGCCATCCTCAGGTATCATTATGTTTAAATCTCCTGGCACTTCTGACGGCCACCTCTGAAAGTCCTGGTTATAAGCCACAAATTGCGGATCCGTAGCCCAATCCTTGTTCTTTCGTTTCAATTTGTGGTAGGTCTGCGTGATTGCCCGAATATTGCGAACGTTCCTGACCCAGAATGTGAACTGTCGTGTGATCATTTTCTCAAAGTCGTCAATGTCCGAATTAGGACAAGACGGATTCAGGTCGACCGTATCTATATCCACGCTATAATCAGATCGGCCTTGGGGCCCACCAACCATAAGCTCTAGCATCATCGCCAATTGCCAGACTCTCGTCTTGGTCAGACACTCGACAGGATCCGAACCACAATGTCCACCATCTTCGTGCTGATACAAGTGCTCGTGGAGCTCGAGATCCTTAGCCATGCCAACGATCTTTCTGACGGTAATCCAGGATCTGTAGTAATAACCACGTTTTGGGGTCTTCTCTCTAGCTTTCAGTAACAGTAACAATGCTTGAATCGTACTCAAACGTGGAGTGTCCGCAAAGCTCTCTTCGTGTCTATTAGCAAGAGCGAGCCATTGTGAGCCACCAGCAGGATCGTCTGACACCTGCCCGGCGCACGCTAAAACGGCCTCTAGCAGGAGGGGCGATATAGATTCTCGGTTCTGTTGCCATTGCCGCACAAAATGCTGACGGCAAAGCACAGGCACATAGGGATGAACATGCTGGAAATAATCCTGGAAAGACCTTTTTGCTTCTTCATCCGATGGCATCAGGGCTGGAGGTATACGAATCTGTGAGCCAGCAATAGTCGAGAAGGCCGGCAAGTCCTCATCATCGTCGACAATTGGTGCTGGCGCTTCCGTCGCTGAACCATTCTGCTGTCGAATATAGGGCGCAATGCCGCTATCATCAATGCGCAGGTCTCCAAGATTATCGGCGAGATCTTCAGCAGTGATCGAGTCTGTCGATTGCGGACTGCCTACAGACTGAACATAACCACTAGTGGAATTGAAGGACTGCATCCGCTGTTGTTGGACGGTTGTCTGTTGTGATGTTGAAAGATGATCTTGACTCAGATGAGGTATTGCTGAGAATGCATAGCCTTGCTGGTTATATCCTTGTGTTGGATCGCGCCCTTCGTACGCCGAGAGACTTTGGGCAAGATCTGTCTGAGAGCCATACTCATGGTACTGCAGATGGTCGCCTGGAAACCCTTGAGGTGGGGCACTCACCGGACCAGTTCCAAATTGATCGACGTTGGTGTCGATGGCACTGAGGTCACCGTCAACACCACCAACCGGCGGAACACACGTTAACTTCAAGCGCTTGCATGCTGCACAAGGCCAGCTATTGGTGGTTGCTGCGTCACATTTGATCTTCCGTCGTCTGCAACCTTCACATGCCCTCATCACCTTCAGCCTTTTGTGCCTGTTGTGCTCATCCACAAAAACATAGTTTTTCGGTACTTGTGCCTGAATGTTAGATATATGAAAAGACTGCATCTTTGTCCGTAGCGATGCTTGGATTCACATCTCCTTGGGCTGGGGAGTGCGCGCTAGTGACGATCAGAGTCGGAAGTTGTTGTCCGTGTAGGCCAGAACCCCAGAGGAACAATAATGTCCAGAATTTGCAAGCAATTCACGAAGTTGGAAGTTGTGGGTCGCACATGGCGAGCTTCCGCCACAACTGCAACCAGACAGGTAACCAATGGTAGTGCGAAAGAAGCTGTTGTCTCAAAAAGAGGTCCCGGGAAGTGGCGGTAATGACCAGTGGCCAAGAAGGAAAACTCACAGTCAAGCTCGTGAAAGCGGATGCGTCGTGACAGCGCAAGTAAGACGCCTATTACACTTGCAAAGACTCGCAGTCTCTGCCAAATGGAACAGAAGGAGGTTTATCGATGCTACGTCGATCAATGACTTGGATGCACGAGATAGTGGGACGTCGGATAGGAGCCACACGGGGAGGATTTGCTTGTCGAAAAGCGATTATGGTGGTTGACTCCTGTTTGCTAAACAGATATAATGTTTCACGAATGTTTCTAACAGGCTTTGCGCTGTGAAGAGGCTTGATTACTCGATGCTTTGCACGACACTGTTCCTGTGTAGACCCCTGGTCTCGATCTCTATGTTCCCGCACACAACAAGAGAGCTCTGTGATTGACAGTCACTAACGCGCCTCATTGCGAGCTAGTTTTGCTCCGGTTTAGCTTGATTCTGGATTGTGTGAGCATTTCTGCAGGTTACCTCGGCAAGAGATGGTGTGATCCCTGTGTCTGACTACATTGAGACAAGGGACTTAATCGATCAGAGAAACAACCATCGATGGAGATTGGATCATTATTCAGAGCTCAGTCATGACTGTAGTAGAAATATGTATGCCAATGGTCATCTTCAGCAAGGACGTTGAGTTGTCAACTGGTACATTACTTGTATAGTATTCATGATCTTCACGCCAGTGGATCGCTAACGCAAGCCGCTTTGGCGTGCCTTTTAGTTGAAACTCAGCTGAAGCATGAAGCAGGCTCAACATTATTCCAGAAAAGCGCCACGACTTGGCTTTTTGGTAGGGCCTGGCCCAATGTTGCTGGTACAGTGTCGAGTATCAATTACTACTGTGAAGGCCCGACGCATGCTTGAGAGCTGTTCGCACAAGATTTCTACTTATGCACACAGCAGGATTGACTATCGAGAGCTTGTATCATCAAAGGGAAATACGCAGAAGAATGCTGCCATCTTCATCCTAACATCGTCGATCGTTTTCGTTTATCGATAGGAATTTGTTATTACCTGATCAGTATGTATGCTCGAGACGACGTCTTCATGATAACGATGACATGTAGCTTCGAGCGAGTAGCCCGGACCTCGAACCGATATAGACGTGTTATGAAAGTGATTTAGTCACCGAACCAGGTCAACAAGAAGATGCACGTAGTACTACTTAGTAGCTTTTGCACTCAGCGCCTGAAATCCAGCACGTGAGTTTTCGCACGTGATGTATGCACATTCTGCGGGGGGCCAGATCAGTGACTCGACGCCTTCTGTCTGTAATCGTTCAATAGAAATTTCTCAATAACTTTCTTCGCGACAATGGACAGCAGAGAGCTCGCCAATGCGAATCCAGTCGTGTTGAATGCGTCTGACCTGCCTACGCGTCAACGGCTGGCCACAAATCAAAAGCACACCGATGATGAGTCGTTTCTATTTGCACTGTCGTCGAAACGACGAGCCCACGATCCCCTCTACGAATCTGACATATCGGAAACGTCAGATAGTGATGCCGAAAGTGAAGCTGAAGAAATCGACGAACAAGAAATTTACGATTTGATAGCTACCATGTCAGATCCAGAACATCCTATAACGTTAGGAGCGCTTGCGGTTGTTTCACTGCCTGATATCTCGATTAAACCTACAATTCCGTATCGACCCGAATCACCGCTGAGGACCGTGACTGTGTTGGTAACGCCAACCATTCAACATTGTTCTTTAGCCACAGTCATTGGTCTAGGTGTTCGTGTACGTCTCGAGGAATCTTTGCCTGCACGCTTTAGGGTTGATGTTCGCATCAAAGAAGGCACTCATTCCACCGCGGAAGAGGTCAATAAGCAGCTGGCGGATAAAGAGCGTGTAGCCGCCGCATTATGGAACCCTACACTTCAGAGCTTCATCAAGAAAATGCTCGAGACTTGTGAGTAGATTATCGCAAGATCACTAGAAGAAGTGTTTCCTGTCGTTTCTCGGCTTCTGCACCACATTTGCAACTCTCTTGCAAGTCTTGAGCTGGCGCAAGACTATGACCACAATGGCGCAAGCCGTCCGCTATCCTATTTTACTGATGGCGGCCTGGCTCCACGGCGTTGTCTCGCAAGGACATACATGCGGACCAGACTACTGCGCCCTCCACCGTCCCTGACACGTTACATTATGTGGACAAATCGCGCAAAATCATCCTTGTTCTAAGCTTTACTCGGGTATCATTCACACTTCTAATCTTTGAAGATTCATCTACAACCGTTCTCGAGCGGATGTTCTGCAACGAGACAGCTCAGCATCGATAGGATCAATCAATGGCTGTAGGTGGCATATGACGAATTTTTAGTCACAACACTGGTACTGAATCGTTACGACGGCAGAGGCTTTTCAGGCGCTGAATCAGGTCAAATGATCCCAGCTCTGCCAGCGACTCGTATCCATTAGGCTGTGTTAGCCAAGCACGTGGAGGCAAATGGATATCTATCTGCTCCAGTATACGCCAGAAGCAAAGGCGCATACCGCCAATAAGCTTTGCGCCACTTTCAGTGCCGAAAAGCTTGGCTATTTGTGCATATCAAACGATGAGGCGGTTGGCAAGCGAATTGGGACGTCTATCAAGACCACATCTAAAGGGATTATTTCTACCACGGCAACAGCTTCTACGGCGCTCTAAAAATTGTCAAGTATTTCACGGAAACCACTACTCGTAGAAGACAATTTGTGCATGTTTACAAGTAACTGCTCGTTGAGCTGTCAGGTTTTTATAAACGATATCAATCAATGAATTGTCCCACTGTGCTTGCCAATTGCCTCTGAACGACTTCACGCGCTTCGTCTGGAGACCATAGAGAACTCCTCGAGCCAAGTACGCTTCCCAGATCTTGCATCGCGAAATCAGCTCTCGCGCTTCTCGTGCTCTACAACACTCCATCTGGGCACATGCCCAAAGGCCTCTATACTCAGTGTGTGATCTCCGATATTCTAACACATCTTCATAATGCTCGGCTGGAGTGACCAACAACATATTCCGGCGCACAACTTGGATACTCACAACTTTCACGTACGAAGGTGGTGGTGTTATGCAGCCTTGTCTATAAGGCTTTCGGGGGGGATATTCCACTACGTCCGATTGAGGTTAGACGTCACAAGAAGCAAAACTTCTTACCCAATAAACATCGAGGCTTCACACACGTGCCAACATATAGCACTAAGATTGGCTTATCTAGAACTGCTTCAGGCTTTTCTTCTACATTTATGCTTGCAGATCTGGCGGCGTTTAGACAGCAAGGACAAGCACTAAAAGCGAAGAAACAAGCATGATAGCTTTCTAAGACCCACGTCATGGGCTCTCAGCCGCATGGTGGGCTCGATGAGCGTCTTGCGCATCGAAATTTGTGGTTTCAGGAAATCACGCGGAACATTCGGGCATTGCAGAGCAAGGCCAAAAATCGGCTTGAGAGGTGCAGGAATAGCAATTGGAAAGAGCCATGGCAAGGGACGATTGACAGCTTTCCAAATATAAAAGTGCAGTCTTCGTCCGTCAAAGTAAAATCGCACCTGCCATTGGGTCCGATCTGTGCTTGCTGACTCGAGTTTGCGAACTCTACGGCACGTCAACGACCACTTCCGTTAAACTATATCCTTGCCACATCTAGCAGGCTTAAACAGTCCTTGGTATTTTCAAGCCAATCAGTCCTGCCACGAGTATCTTAACTCTGCATCGAAAGTACGTATGCATTATCGATATCTACAGGCATACATCATTGCACACTACTGGCAAACTCGGATCGACAAATTTATCACGCCGTAAGCGATTTAGCATAACCGACAACGAATCACAGCAAGTAGCTATACCTCGTGCTGTCCCACGCGGTTCGAGTGGGTTTACCTTCTTCACGCGCAACGTTGCGAAAAAGCGTACACTTGGCTGCAATAAGCTCTTTTGGCTCCGCTTTATGCTGTATCGAGATCGGTACTCGTTGAAGCCAACAGCTTAGCAGCCATACCCGAATTGCTTGTCTTGTACTAAGCAGCCATTGACGGCATTGCTGGACAAGGCTTATTCAAGGCTCCCAACACTAGTTGATCATTGCTGTATAGAACAGTTCCTTCCGTACAAGCAGACTCTGCTTAAATATTCGACTCGATTTTGCCATTATCTCAACCTATTTTGTTAGGTGAACACAACTTTTGACACTCATCGAGAGGTTCAATTGTCATTAGAGATATCGATATGGCAGACATTGGCATTCATGCCCCTCATGGGCCTGACATGTCTGGTCGTCACCCGTCGATGGTCAACCCTACGTTCAATATGAACGAGGATGAGGCACATGTCTTCAAGAGACTTCTCAAGCCTGATGACTCATATACGCCAGAAGGAACCTACTGGGCCGACTTGGGCTGGTTCAAACGTGCCAGATTCGTTCTGAAAAACGACGCTCAAGAGACGGCACGTGAGGCTGGAAATGTGTGGCAGATGTTCAAACGCGATCCGCTTTCGCCTGTCTCTTACTATTTCCGCAACATGGTCCTGCCAGGTGCAGGTCTTGGTCTCGAAGGTTACGTCTTGTTCTCCATTGGCAACCTCAAGCCGCTTTTCGCGGCAGGCTTTCCACACTGTTGGGGAAGTACAGGAACGGCTTGCAGTCATACCTGGCTGGCTGCCATCGACTACATGGAAATTGTTGGCATCATCTGCGGTCAGATCCTTGTTGGTGTGATTGGTGACTGGGTGGGACGACGTTGGGGTCTCATTCAGGACGCTACTATCATGTTTATCGGTCTCGTCATGTTGACAGCCATGTGGGGAGTCACCTTGAATGGTTGGATTATCTGCTATACCTGGTCATTGTTCTTCTACGGTGTCGGTGTTGGTGGCGAATATCCGATGACTGCAACTAGTGGTATGGAGAACGCTGTTGGTTCTGGTAAGATCTCAACCAAGGAGGATCGATTACACAGAGGTCGAAAAGTCACGAGCGCGTTCTTGATGCAAGGTTGGGGTCAGTTCTTCAACCAGGTACTTCTGATTCTGCTCCTGTTGATCTTTCACCACGGAAGCGGTAACCCACCTTATTCGAAAGTCGCAGTCCAATGGACGTTCCGGATCTCATTCGCTCTTCCAGCCATAGGAACGTTGTGGCTCGTCTACTATCGTACATACAAGATGAAGGCCGCATCGAAGCAGCTCCAGTTACAAAAGAAGAAATCAAATGTCACCGGATACGATACTCAATCGCTCAAGATGACTTTCACACATTTCGGAGGTCGCATACTCGCCACCGCTGGTGCTTGGTACATGAATGATGTCTTCTTCTACGGTAACAAACTCTTCCAGAGTGAATTCATTGGCATTGTGACTGGACACAGCAAATCGATCATGCCCGGCTGGCTCTACAACCTAATCAACGTGGGGGTTTCTCTCTGTGGCTACTATCTCGCGTCATTCTTGATTGATAACAAGCTTTACGGACGCAAGAACATGATGACTCTTGGATTCCTCATGGACTTCATTCTGTTCGTTATTCCAGCTTTCAATCTCAAATACTACACAAGTGTAGAACACATCAAAGAGTTCCAGACAATGTACTTCCTCTCGTCCTTCTTCAACCAATTCGGACCCAACTCCGTCACCTTCATTGCTGCGGCGGAAGTTTATCCTACAGCTGTGCGAGCCACAGCACACGGGTTCAGCGCTGCTGTGGGAAAGCTTGGCGCTTTGACCGCTGCAGTACTGTACAACTATATTGATACCCAGACTAAGTTCTACGTTGTGCCGTGGTTCGGTCTCGCTGGCGTCCTGCTTACCGTGGGCTTCTTGCCAGACACCACTGGCCTCGATCTTAAGGAGCAAGAGCGAAGATGGGCTTTCATCAGAGCTGGACGAGCTCACGAGTACCATGGCGTCGCAGTACACCCAAAGCATTTGTCGTTATGGGAACGCTTCCGAGGTCTTGGTAAGCAGTACGATGCCGATCTCGACTACGCCCAGCGTGTCGAGGAGATGAGGAAGGAATGGGAATTGATGATGCAAGAGAAGGCGGACGAGAAAGCTGGCCACCTCGACGAGCAGGACTGGGAAGAGCTCGATCACGAGTTTAGCCACGAAGTACAAAATTTCTTCAAAAAGACCACTCGATCGACTCAGATTCAAGGTTTGGATCGTGAAAAGGCCTCCCCAACATTGAATGGACACGACAGTAGCTCTACTGGTGACGAGGTCAACGAGAAACGTGCTGTTTAGTCTTCAGGCGACGATGTAATCTATGCAGGAAAAGCGTCTGCTGAGGAGGAATGGGATTGGCGAGGTAGTATGTAACATGCACGCAGACTGCCACAGCAGTATAGAGCCATTCGCTGTGTACAATCTTTAGCGATTGTGTTTAGATAGAATGATACCATGGGACTTCTGGAAAGCATATACCTCGAATTGCTAACATCAGTACCTCGAATTGCTAACATCAGTGTGCAATTTTCGCATCGTAAGCCTGAGATCTACGTACTTTAGGTAGGTATGTAGATCTTCGTGTCGTGTCCAACGAAGCTAGGTCCTGCAATACTGCCCCGCTACTCTGCGCCTGAAAGTCGCCTGTAGACCTCAGATCTTAGGGCTGAGAAGCCAGCAGAATATCGTAGTAAGTGCCTGGCCAAATCCTTACCTGGTAGCACTGACATTCGATAAAGCAAACTTGCACGACTTAATTCACGGATGCAAGTGTTGTAGCCAGCATTATCGGGTGCTCCGTTGATCCAGTATCGATCACACGAATTCACTCTGACACTGTTCCGTCACAATGGCTGTCTATGGCGAGGAGCAGGTCATCCATAGGGATCCTGCGTTATTGTAAGTACAATAGTATCGCCAGCTCAATCGCCATGCAGAAGGCTCACCCTTCGATAGCTACTGGATTCTGCTACCAATTACTATTGTCATGATCTTGACCGGTGTTCTGCGACACTACGCTACAATATTGCTGCAGACACCGCCCAAGCCACCATCTCAACCATCAGAAGCTCGTGAGCGACAATCGCTGCAGCGATCCGCCTTCCTGAAAACGAACCTTCCAGCTTCAGGCATCTCGAACGCGTCCTTCAACCTGCGCAAGGATTATTTGATCGACAACTACAAGAAGGGTACCTTTCTAAAGGGAGGGCCAGAGTCCAGAGGTCAAGCAAACGCCAATCCAATGTCCGATCCAGCTGCCATGGAAGGTATGATGGGAATGATGAAGGGCAATATGGCGATGATGATCCCACAAACACTGATAATGTCCTGGATCAACGCCTTTTTCGCCGGCTTCGTCATACTCAAATTGCCATTTCCTCTTACTATACGATTTAAGCAGATGCTACAGGCCGGTGTCATGACACGAGATCTTGACGTCAGATGGGTATCGAGTTTGAGTTGGTATTTTTTGTGTTTGTTTGGACTGCAGAGTGTGTTTATTTTTATACTTGGCAATGATAATGCAGCAAGTCAGGTTACGCAGCAGATGGCAATGGCAAATCCAATGGGAGCTGGAGCCGGAGCAGGACCAATGCAGCCAGGACAGGATCCTGATAAGATATTTCAGGCAGAGGTTGAGAACTTAGAGGTTGTAGAGTATTGGAGTGTGCTTGATGGCATCGAGGATAGATTATTAGCCAGTGCTTAGAAAGAAGTACAATAAATATGCCCATGCTTTCGAGACGCAATGCACTATCCCTGCTTCACTGAAATGAAGTTTCACGGAATACGAATTGCTATAGTACTATGGTCAGTTTTGTTTCTCCGCTATAGATCTTGGCGGGCGGAGAGCGGAGCCTTGCACAGGCTCGAAAATGACGATCGAGTGTCCGTTGCCCGCATTGGGTTGATGCCGGTCATAAAGGGCACTTTGTCTATTTTTCTACGACCGCGTTGGCACATGGAATCTTGAGAATCCGTCTTCGCGTTATCACGTACTTTATCGATCTGGCAAGCGTTTCTCAGCAATGTTCTAAAGTTCAGGAAGCACGTGCTTCCTGCCCGACTCGTCCTCGCAAATGCGGTGACTATACTGTTCCAGTGTTCCTACTAGTATTTGGTGGATGAGGAACACTGGCATCACTTGATGGAAGCACAGGTATGCGCAAACACTTGTCTACGAAACTTGGCCTTCTAGGCATGCAGTTTTCACAATTCTATCTTCTGGATCACTGACATCTATCCTAGATCGTTCGGGCGATTGAGGTCGCTTGGGAACCAAAAGCTCCTCAAGAAGAGAAGAAGTCTGCCTATGAGTTCGTGAATCAGCTCAGATTAGAAGCAGCAGCATGGCAGCCGAGTCTATCGATATTCACTCATCTGCCTCGACACCAGCACGTCGTGCGTGTCTTTTGCCTTGAGATAGTCAATAATGCTATTCGCGCTGGAAATCTGGACCAGAACAGTCTTAATGTGGTCAGACAACAGCTGATGAATTACCTGCAGACTGCGTACAAAGTGCAGGTCGCCAACCTGTCTGAGGCTCCAGACAATTCGACAATTGAGAACAAACTTGCGCAGACGGTTACCTACCTCTTTTGCGCTCTGTACGAGAGCTCATGGCCCTCATTCTTCGACGACCTCCTCGGCCTGTGCTCCTTGTCCAGGCCAGGCGCCTTAGACAACCTGATTGGGCTTGCGTTCTATCTCCGGGGACTCGAGTCTATACATGATGAAATTGGTGATCAGCTCCAAGCCAGATCGCGCGAAGAGCAAGACAGGGCAAATATACTCAAGGACTTGATACGTGCAAGAGATGTGAACAAAATTGCGCAGTCATGGCAGAATATCCTAGACCATTGGCGTCTAAGTAATGGCAGTGTGGGAGACTTTGTCATGAGGGTCATCGCAAAATGGGTGAGCTGGGTTGACATCTCCTTAATCGTCAATTCACAAATGCTCGAACGGATTACAGAGCAGATCGAGCAGAGAAGAGTACAAGATCTATCTTATGACGAAGAGAGAGCTAGAGACTCTGCAGTTGACGCCGTTACGGAGATAGTGAGCAAAAAGATGGCATCAGCAGACAAAATAGAGCTCATTGAATTCATGGGCGTGGAATCAATCGTCGCGAAACTGTCATCCTGGCCTATACTTCAAGACCAAAATACATCGGTATACGACGAGGATCTCGCCGAAATGGTTGCAAAGCTTGTCAATGCCGTTGTGTTCGAGATCGTAAGAGTTCTTGAAACGGAACAGCAATCATCTCAGTTGTGGTCTCGCGCCGAGCAGATGTTGCGAGGTTTCTTGCCTCATCTGTTAAGGTATTTCTCAGACATATACGATGAAGTGTGCTCACACGTCCTGCCTGCTATGACTGATACTCTTACTTTTCTCCGAAGGGCTTTCCAAGGACCAGAATTCGTTTCACAAAGAGCAGGCATATTAGTCCCAGTACTCACCGCCGTCTTACTGAAGTCCAGGATTGACGATGTTAGGGACTTTGATGGAGCAGACGATGGCGATGAGACGGAAGAAGCTGAATGGCAGGATCTACGAAAACGCTTGAGCAACTTACAGCAGACAATTGCCGCTACGGACGAACAACTTTACATCGATGCTGTTTCAGCAATGGTCAATAGTACTTTCGAGTCGCTACAACAACATGGTCGACACCTGAACTGGCGAGATCTGGAACTGGCGTTGCACGAGATGTATCTTCTGGGCGACCTAGCTGTGAAAAGTGGAGGCTTGTACCAGAAAAACAAGCCAAACTCACCGTCGGCTGAACGACTGGTGCGAATGATGCTGCTGATGGTAGAGTCGCAGACTGGCACGTTCCCTGCACCAGCAATTCAGATACAGTATATGGAGATCTGTGTTCGCTACTCAAGCTTCTTTGAAAAGCATGCACAATACGTGCAGCCAACATTACAAAATTTTCTACAGCACGCTCATAGTCCCAACACTCGCATTCGATTACGAGCTTGGTATTTGTTGCAGCGCTTTGTCCGTCAGCAACGTCACAATGTAGGACCAGTGGCAGATGCCGTCATTCCGAACCTGCAAGATATACTCGTCGTGAAGGCTGAATTACCTAGGGTGGAGAATGGTGATGACGACGATTCAGAAGATGAGAAGGTCGATAGCCAATTCACCAGTCAACTGTACCTGTTCGAGGCTGTTGGTTGCATAATTAGCACAAGCAACGTGCCGGCAGAGAAACAGGTTCAGTATGCTCAAGCTGTCATGCAGCCTCTCTTTAATGATGTGACAAACAATGTGGACAAGGCCACTACGGACCGACAAGCTTGTTTGCAAGTTCACCACGATATCATGGCTTTCGGCAACATAGCTCGAGGCTATTTCGAATGGCAAGGCAACAATGCTGTTCAAGCAGCGGCCAACATACCACCACTCATCAGAGATGCGTTTGGTCAGGTGGCAGAAATCACCTTGATAACCTTGGAGAAGCTCAAAACGTCATTCGAGATACGTGAAGCCGCTCGTTTCACCTTCGCAAGATTACTGGGCATGGTTGGTCAGCAGATGCTACCACAGCTATCGAGATGGGTGGAAGCGCTCTTGATAGAAACAACGAGCAGAGATGAAATGGCACAGCTTCTCCGTCTGCTAGACCAGCTCACATTTGGCTTCAAGAATGAAGTCTCGAGTTTCTTCGATGCTCTCTTCGGCGGCTTGGTGCAAAGAGTGTGGGCAGGCATATCAGCACCTACAGCAGGTACGGATGACGAGGTCGAATTGAACGAGCTCAAACGGGAATATCTGAACTTCCTCCTAGTCCTCCTCGGAAACAGCTTAGGAGGAATCCTTGTCAGCACCACGAATCAACCACATTTCGAAACGGTCATCGAGTCAATCGAACATTTCACGAAGGATATCGCCGACCCAACTACGGCGAAGATGGCCTTTCAAACACTTGGTAGAATGTGCATGGTCTGGGGTGGGTCTGACGTCGTCGCAGGTCAGCTCACTGCAGACATGACACAGGCCAGTCAACAAGAGCTGCCAGGGTTCAAGCAATTCATGATGAGTCGCTTTTCGCCTTTGTGCTGGGCTATGCCTTCCAACCCGAACTTCAATCCGAAAGATGGACAGTCGCGGCAGGTATTGCAGGAAGCTGGTGGACTGCAGAAAGTCATATACGCTAAGATTGGTGATGACTACATTACCTATCTACGCGACACAGAGCTGCCGACTGTAGGCTTGCAAGGTGGACCTATGATGGAAGATTTCTTTTCGAAATTGAAGACCCTGGACCTCAAGTCCTGGAAGAGCTGGTTCGCCAAGTTCGTGAGCTCAGGTGGTACGATGTAGACAGTGTTTCAAACGTCTTTGAAAAAGCTATGGATAGCGGGAGTTCATACGGTAGATCCGCAAGACGTGCATCGTGATTGAGTGTCTGGTGCCAGTCGAATTGCTCGAATATTGTGAACATGATCTCAATGTAAATCAGTCAATATGCCTGTGCCATGAATGTTCAAGATCTTGCAACATCATCTTACCTCCTTGATCTTTACTTGAAGCGACATCAGGAACGACCAGTCCCTTCTGTATTCGCTCTTACGCACCTGGAAGTCGCTGACAGAACGCATGACTTTAATACCGGCCACTTCAGCTGAAATTCGTGAGCACGAATAAAGTCTTGCTCTCAGCCTTGCACTCCCACATTATAATCTTATAATCCCACCTTCAATCCTTTCATCCACAGACACACTTCCAACCCTCACTCCACAACAATATACCATCATGCTCCGCCGTCTACCAACACCACTCACAATAACACCCGACGACATCACCGCCTTAGAAGATCACATCGCAAGACGTATAGCAGAGATCCACTATAAACGCACAGGCGAAGATCCAGAAGGATACTTCACTAGCACCACTAAACCAAACCAAGAAAATGACACTGGAAGTGAGAAGTCTGTTGATCCAAATGACGAATTAAAGCCTCTACCTGGAGATCGGAAAGATGCGAGAGAGCGGATCATGGGGACGGTTCCTGGGCAGAGGGGGCGGTGAGCATCAATTTGCTGGAAGGTGGATGAGCAAAGTGAATCTTGAAGGGGGCAGGAAGTTGGGTTGGGTTTGCGATCTGGCAGGATTTATCGGGACTTGGAATCAGATGTTGGAAAACCTTGGGATGGAGTTTTCGGGATTGTCTAGTTTAAGGAGATGTGTGAGGGAACGAGACTGAAGATGTGAATGTTTAAAGAATGGAGTATCGTTGATGCTGGCAGGTCCTTGTTGCGCATCGGCAAGGCAGGCACACTTGAACGTCACGGTGTTGACTGGAACAGGTTAGGAAGGAACGCGTGAACCAGGGGTTGTTCTTGCTGAATGTCTTCCGTCATGTGCACTTTCCCCTCGAGTCGAGTTCACGCGATTGAGATTGTGTCTTCCGGTCGAAGTTCCAAATGAACCGATTTTGCTGTGCTGGTCAAAGTAAACTGCCGAATTTGGACATCTTATGAATCACAATGCCGATTTATCATGCAGTATCGAAGGGAGTTCCGAGCAGCCTGCACGATTGCTCTGGCTACAGTTACTCTGAATTCGATTTACAAATGTGCAAACTATGTCTTCAGTAAAGCTTTAGTATCTAACTCAAAACTATATATCCACACATGTATCGGTGCAGGCGCTTACTGTACATCTGTTCTAAGAAGACAGAGAAGCTGTCCACTTCGCAAAACCTTGAACCCTTCGCAAATGCAGATGTTGCAGACAGGTCGATTCCTCGGCTGTCAAAGCCTTGCTATTTGAGGCACAACAACGAGTATACGTGGCATCGAGTCATATTACAACACATGTTAATTTTAGAAACCAAATGGATTCTGTGGTGCTGTGACGTGTTAGCAAGGTATATCTCATCAAAAATCTGAAGAACTTACTCGCAGAAGCCAGGTTGGCTCGACGGCCAGTAGGCTGAGGCTGTAATTTCGGTGCCGCTGTGCCAAATCTGATATTCGGCGCAGCAGTCTTCTGTGGTATCAGTGGAGCAGCACTGAGTTGTTGTGGTATGGCAGGAACAGGAGGTATGCTGTTCGTGCCAAAGCCATTCGTCTGGCCAAACCCAGTTGGCTGCGGCTGTAGAAAGCTCGTAGGCTGTGGTTGCAATGCTTGCGGCTGGAAAGACGTTTGGAAGCCGGTAGGTTGTGGTTGTAGACCATTCTGTGGGAAGCCTGTCTGTTGAGGCTGGAATTGGTTGAAGCCATTCTGCTGCTGAATTTGTGGCTGAGCTTGAGGGAAGCCTGTACGTTGAGGGGTAAGTGCTGGTGGAAGCATAGAATTGACTCCACCCTGGCCGAAATTGGGCTGTTGGAAGGAACCAAATCCTGTTGGTTGTGGTTGCATAGCGGATCTAGGGTCTGCGAAAGGACTTCCCGTGGCATTGCCATTCAGATAAGGTTGCTGGAATTGCGTAAATTGTGGTTGTTGATAGCCTGTAGGTTGTGCTTGGAAGCCATTTGGCATGCCGGGCTGCAGGAAGCCTGTCTGTTGAGGCCGTAGATATTGCTGCATCCTTTGTGCTGTGAGTTCATCCAGACTTTGACCTGGTGGAGCTGGATGCGCTGAGCTAGGCACGCCGGTCATCTGTGGCTGCAAAGGCTGAAGACCGAACTGATTTTGAGGAGCATTTGCTGGGGCAGATGTTGGTCGAGGAGGTGGCGGTAACATTCCAGATCCTGTGAAATTCTGCTGTGGTGCTTGTGGACGTTGTCGTGGAGGAGCTTGTGGTGAAGCAAGAGCTTGACCGACTTGTTGGAACAATTGTGGAGTTGCTCCTGTCTGCATAGGCTGTTGTTGCGGAGCAGGAGCCGGTGGAGGAGATTGCGTGACTTGTGGTATAGACGGCTGCGATGTTGGCCGTGGAGGAACAGGCGTTGGCTCTAATGGCTGATCCAGTAACGATAAAGCCTGCATGTTTGCTGATGGAGGTTTCGCAATAGACGGTGCCACTGTAGCAGAGCTCGGTGCCTGCAAAGGCTGTCGGCTGGGTTTTGGTGTCCATGCGTCGTCATCGAAACCGTCCTTTGCTTGGGGTGTCGGTGCAGTCGCGATCGGTGTTGGCTGTGAGTCCCGTGGACGGGCATTCTCTTGTTGAAAAGCATTGGCGTCCACAGTGTCTGTGTTCGTGCGATTGGCTTCGGGTCGTCTTCGGGTATTGTCTTTCAGCGCACCACCTGCACCAGTAAAGAGACCTCCAGAGCCTTCACCAGACTCACCATTGATCCTATTTCTGTTAAACCGTTGATCAAGGTGTTTCATCACCTTTAGGGCATCACCTTCCTTGAGTCCAAGCGTCCTCAAGGTTTCTATTTTGATATCAGGTAAGACGGATTCGTCCATGGAGTCTCGGACCATTGCTTGTGCGTATCTCTCGCATTGATGAGGGCCGACGCCGGCGGCAAGGAAGAACTCAAACCAGTCATACTCCGGTGTCTTATTCTTTGGTGTGCTAGGTGCAGATGTGTCGATTGACGCACCAATGTTTCGTGATTCTTGGTTCCTTCGCTTCATCTTGATAAGATCAGCTACTGGGATATTATCGTCAATAGACTCATTTGTTACCTTTTCAACATAGTCAAGATCTGGCTGTGACATCTTGGACACGGGAACAGCGATCTTAACGCCATTGACCTTGTGCAGATGTATCTTCCCATCTGCAATGCCCAAAAATTGAGCATCCACTTTGAAGGACCCAGAATGATCGGTCCATGTCCGTACTTTGCTGATATCAGGTTTCGACCGTGGTTTACCATCAGACTTACCAGCTTTTTTGTCCTTTCTCGACGAGCGACGTTCATCTTCTCCCAGACTACTTGCACGTTCCGGCAAGGGCTCTCTCTGGGTACGACTCTCTTCTGCGATGCGTCGAGCGCGATCCGCTCTTGCCGCTTCCTTTGCAAGACGCTCTTCTTCAAGGCGGTTCTGCTCGACTGTGGAAAGACCAGCATTGATACCCGCTCGACTATCAGATTCGGGTGGAACAATGCCGGTAATTTCGATATAGCTGCTAGGCACAACTCCTTCCTTGCCGTTCTTGATCCTCCTGACATTCCACCACTCTTCTGATTTAGTGTCATCGAGGACAATGACTTCATCGCCTTCGGCGACAGTGACCTCGTCTTCTCCTTGAGCCATAAAATCATAGAGCGAGACGCCCCTCTTCTGACCACCACCCGCAGCAGCAGTGATTACTTCTTTCAGACCTTCGGCCCGATGAGCACCAGCTATCTCGCCGAGTCCAGCCACAATCTCTCGAGCTGTGTCCTTGGCTCCAGCGTGCAGATCTAAACTTTTGCTAGGTCGATTCAGTTCGAGAAACACGTGCTTTCCTTCGATCGAGTAGTGCTCCATCCTGTCTGCAGTCCATTCTTGCGTCGGCCCGTCTCGCGACTTTTCAGGCGATAGCATGATTGTACCTGTTGCTATATTCAAGCCCAGGGTAATAGGCATTTTCTTCCTCTTGCCCATGGCAGACACCATCTCACTGATATTATATAGGTGGTAACCACCAGGCGACCGCGGTCCATCAGAGGCGCGAATGCCTGAATTATCATCATCTTCAAATGTTCTTGGCTGAGGAGGTGGCGAGATGACTTGCGACTGTGGTCGCTGAGGTTTTGGTGGCGGCAGTTCTTCATCGGATGCTTCGGGAGTCGGCTGTCTTTGTGGTAGTGGAGGAGAAACGACCTGTCTCGTAGCAGGAGGAGAAGCTGGCTTAATACCTCCAATTATGTTTGCAAGTCGAGCATTTGGTGTGGTTGGATCACGTACAGGTGAAGCAGGAGGAGATGGTTGCTGCTCCGGCTCTGAAATTGGCACACTTGGACGTGTAGGAAGTGGAGGACTCGCAGGCTCGACGTAACCTGGAGAGTGTGTGCTTGTAATCTCCATGTAGTTGGCTGGAGCAAAGCCATAGTCACCATCTACGGAAACCAGAGTCCAGTCGGGATCTGAAGTATCGTAAACATGGATCACAGCATCTTCGGAGAACGAGACCTCCTCCTCAGTCTGCCGTGAGTAGTCGTATAATGCTTTGGCAGTATGAGTTGGCTGAGCATCTTCAACGTAGTTCTCTGGGATCAAGCCTTCAGGCTCATCTTCGTCCTCTGCGATAGCTCTCTTCTTGGCTTTCCACCATGAATCCTCGGTGCTCTTCTCGAGAATATACAGTATGTCCCCCTCCTTGAGTTCGAGCTCACCTTCCGCCTGTGGTTGGTAGTCGTAGATCGCGGTGCAGACCGAAACAAAACCCATCGTGGCTGTCGCGTGGTCCCGGAAAGAAGAGGGAAGAGATTATCGTCGCGCCCAATGCGATGCCATCAAAAAGTGTAGAACAGATTTGAAGCTAAGCGGTATCTTAAGCTCGTCCTTGTGAAGTGCTAGCTGGTCGAGGCACGTCTTGATGAATGCGATTTGGTCCTGAATGAGCCGATCCAGAGGACTGAATTGTCTCTCTAATCCTGCTCAGAAGGTCGCGGGTCGTGTTGAATTGCCTGTTGATTAAGTTCAGCTATGAACCATCGAGGTCGCTACCCTCCACTTCAAGGTATTAGAAATGATCCGACAATAATGATGTTCGTCTCGAGCATCTCAGACCGGACCTGCGACCTGGAAACCCTGCAACTACTTGGGCCCTAAACTTGTTCAGGTTAGGCGACAGCCCCCGAGATTGAACGCTGGGGACACCTACGCAATTGCGCAGGAATTATACCTACGAGAGTCTATTGACGCGACACCATGAGATCCGATTGTACAACACAGCTGCCTGCTCTTTACTCATTATGCTCTTCATGAGCTGGTCACGTCCATTATGCTCCAGGCAATCACTATGTCGCAGGCAGTATACAAGCATGATGTCTCGCTTCTTTTTAGCTTTGGCTTTATCGACACTGTGTCTTGCTAGTGAACGTAGATTCGATGTCAAGGACGACATTTACGCATTTCCTCAATACGATGTTTCATTCTCCAATGAGTACATTCTGGATGAAGACGCCGCTGCTCTTCTGGGTATGACTGATCATAAAGGAACAGGCGAAGAGGACTACCACTATGAATACATGGTCGGTAATGGCAGACCATATCTGTGCAAGATACCGCAAGTATTGCTCCAAGTGAACGAGACAGAGGATGCAGCAGGTTCAGAGGCTGAGCATGATCTGATTGCTGCAGCCGATCGAGGTTGGCAGTCACTGAAAGACATGGAAGGACAGCAATGTCTGTACTACACTACCGGATGGTGGTCGTATATGTTCTGCTACAACTCGTATGTAAAGCAATACCACGCTCTACCAGCTAGCCAGACTAGACAATGGCCACCTGCTGAAGACCCCAACACTCCAAGCTATGTCCTGGGCACGTACGACTCCATCAATAACAAGAAGGCCACAATCGACGGACCGCCAAAGCCTGAAGCTGGAGATCTGCAGACTCAATCAGAGACGACGTTCTTGGTACAGAAGCTCGATGACGGCACACCTTGTGACCTCACTGGTAAACCACGAAAAGTCGAGGTGCAATATCATTGCAGTCCCGGCACGCAAGATCGTATAGGCTGGATCAAAGAGACCGCCACATGCGCTTATCAGATGGTCGTTTATACCTCCAGACTGTGCAATGATGTTGTCTTCCAGCCACCCAAACAAGCACATCTCAATCAGATCGAATGCACGCAAATTTTGACTCACGAAGAGATAGGAGCACTATCGTCAAATGAGATCGAAACACCACAAATCGATGATCGCCAGAATCAACGTACCATGGTTGGTCGCATCGAGCTTGGAGGAAGACGCTTCTTGGGTGCTGACACTCCAAAGCTAGAGCGTGGTCGCGTTGTACTCACACCGGAAGAACAGGCGGAAATTGTTATCATGCGTCAAGATGGTCAGATCCAAGGTCTTTCATCTGCAGAGCTGAAGAAGCTCGACCTAAATCCAGAGGACATAGCAGCTTTCCAGAAAGAGATCCAGAAGATCGCCGGTAACAGCGATTGGAAAATAGAACGACTCGGAGCTGATGCTCATGGTCAAAGATCCCTTCGTGGTGTTGTAGACGCCAAGAACAAGAAAGGAGGCTCACGGGATTCCGAGAAGGTTTCTGAGGAAGGAGAGGACGAAGAGAGTGGCAGTGAAGAACAATTCAAGCATGAAATATAAGGGCCAGCGCTCCTTATTAGAATAAGCCTTTCCCTTGTAGCGGGGATCCATCGCCGTTCGATGTCGACACATGCCTCCTAAAATGACGTTTTATTTTGATAATCCTGCAACGCCTTGCTCAAAAGATGCCACGATAGTAACCTAGTCTCAACCTCAAATCTATCGTTAAATAACCCTCACATTCCCATCTGATTCGTCTGCCTCAACCTCGTCAATTCTTTACATAATGCCTCCAGATCGGTCTCATTCACAATCCCTTCTTCACACTTCTTCTCTAAGCTTGGTATCAGTGCCTTGGCTTCATCAGCGGTTCCTGGCACCAGCGTGCCTATCTGGCTTCTCTCGAACCTCTCCATACCATCGCTAAGCTCATTGATTGTGCGTTCCGCAACTTCTGCGCTTTGCATATCTTTGAATGCAGCGAAGAGTTGCAGATAATCCCGTGTCTTGATCAAGATGTCTGACTCCTTGTATGTTGGACCTTGGTGGTTAGGATCCAGCTCTTTTACACGCTTGTCACGCGCTTCGAGGGACTTCTCGAGAATAATTCGTGCTTCGCTTAGATTCAAGGTTGGGTCGTCTGAGAATTCGCCTAGTTTGAGCTCCCGGAAGGCTTCGAGATCTTGTGCCATGTTGAGGTTCGGACTTGACTGGAAGCATTCGCTAGATAGAAGAGCCTACAAAAGACTGTCTCATAAGACTGTCTAGTCGTGTATGCGCAACGGGATTTCTTGTTCTCGTGATTACAACATATGGGATGTCGATGAAACCAGGCTGGGAACGATTTGAGCCCCGGCGCATTACAGTGCCCTTGGGTAGGCCTTCAGCTGAGACGGTGCCTAGAGGATTGCCCTGGAGTTCTGCTGTGGTTGAGGCTCCTTGTGCCGAGAATATGCTCCTGCCTCAGGCACTAAACTTGGTTCATCTTCACTTTCGCATATCATTGAATTAGATGCTATCATCAATTGCTTCCCTTTAGTGCAGCAATTCAGGACACAATGGAGACGATGTGTACTCGATGTGCCCTGCTCACCAGGAACGGACTGATACATGGCAAGAGTCAGGCTGCGCATAGCGCAAAGAGCTTTACAAGTTCAGCGCTGCTTCGAGCTGAAAGTAAGTTCAGAAAGGCTTTTGCAGACGACCTGCGCTGAATGATATATCACAGGGAACGGAGACGGCGGCGTAGCATCGGCTGGTCGATCAATGCAAGATATCCTGAAGGGAAAGAGCAATAACGAAAGCCAGAAGGCAGAATCTGGTAGCTCCCATCGACCTTTGATTAGAAGAACAACATTCGGAACTAATCCTGCTCAATCGCAATCTCGAGCAGACCCGCCTCGTCTGCTAATCAGGCGAACGACAGGCACATCAGATGAAGGTGCCCCTTCACAACGACTAGCTCCCTCAAGTGGTCAACTTCTAAGACGTACCACCGGCTCGCAGAATGCCGGTGCGCCTAGACCTCTGCTACGACGGACGAGTGCGCCAGGGACAGGCTCTGGACAACTACTTCGTCGTCCAGCTGCGCCTGGAGGACAGAGGTCTGGTGCAAGACCAGCTCCAGGTCAGCAGAAAGGCCCAGACAAACGTCGCCGGAGAGCTGTCCACCGTGCAGATGGTGAACAAGGTGCCGATGACGGACTCGATGAGAGGATCGAAGAGAACATTGCGAAATATATCGACAGGCCAGAGAATCCGACAGAGCCTATCACCTATGCTCCAAACCAGATGAGTTTGGACGAGCTCAAGGTTGACTGGCCTAACACACCATTGACAAGTGCTGGACTTACAGAGTCGATCGTCCAGAAGCTGCGATGGCTGGCCAAGCGTCTTCCACATGGTTACCGATCTCCACAGCAACTTGCACAGGATCTACTGGCGAAAAAATTCGTGGCTTTTGAGTCCGAAGCTGAGAAGCAGGAAGTCATCAAGGTTGCAAAAGAGCTCTCGGCCGAGTTTGAGCAAGCTATCGCTGAAGGCACGAAGAAACACAGTGATGTCTACAATTTTCATACAGCCTCGCAGAAAAAGGGCAACTTTGTGTCGGTGAACGATCAGGAAGGAGACAATAAGTATCTGATCGAAAGCAATATCCAGGGCTCGTACGCCCAGCCACAGAAGCAGCCGTACCCGTTCATGCAGAATGCTGCTAGGATGTTGTTTAATAATGGCAGCTACGGACCTGAGTCGAGCCAGAAACTTCTTGCTCGTGTAGGCGCACTCATACCACAGAGAGGTGCTGCTGCTCAGCAAGCTCAGAAGGCGAGCTAGATTCACGAGCAGCCAGATGTTATCTGCTTACCTCGGTATATTATTTACAGAAAGTTATATAGCTTGCAAATAGCTTCATTAGACTTCGTCAGGTTGTTCTTCGCAATAATCATCACAGCATGTAGTCAAATGACACAATGTCATGTTTACAGGTGCCTAAGTTAGCTAGATAGCTGTATCTACTTCGCGAGTTTCGACAAGGCTAGAACATCAACACGTGTATTCTTCCTGTCCAGGCGTAGAGCGGTGTGATGGTTGACATCTGTTGGAGTTGTTTAGCACTGTTGGAGCCCCTGCAGTAGTTGAGTGCAAGTTCCGCCTGTGAGTTCCCACAGCGAAGGTTGATGCGGGAGAAATTACTGGCCGGTACTAGATCCATCTTTCTGCTTGGTTTTGGCCTTCTGTTCTTGTCATTAACGGCCACTATTTTCCAGTAACAAGCTGCGATAGATTTGACCGACTCGCCGACCTGCCACTTAGACTGCAGTAAATTCTCCTGGCGCGATCTGTTCAATCTCGCATCTACCATTATTGGTTATTTTTCTGCCAGTAAGAAAACCAGAATCACAAAACGCTGACTCGCGCTCGAGCTTGCAAGAGGCGCCTCGGAATGTTGTCTGTGCGTTTTACGATCACCTGCGAAAAGGTCTTTGCCCTTCCACAGGTCGGCTGATACTCCTGCATGACCTGCCGTCGTTTAAAAGCCACCTGATTGGCTACCGAAGAGCTTGCTATTGTGAAACTGACCTCGCATGCCGAGACTTCTTTCTGCTGCTGAACCAGACATTATTGACTCCATGCATAGCGTCAAATTAGCAGTGGCTCTATCTTATGGCGCAAGCACGGGCCGCGGAGGAGCTTCAATGGTGAGTTGGTAATGGTTCACATGGGTAGCTGTCAGAAAGGTACTGCATCGTCTGCTGCAATGGCACCCGCTCTTCTGCATTAGACATGAAAGCTTCCTCTCCCTCTCCTTGAGCTCGGTTTGTGTTGTCCAATATATGTTCGTCTCTACCACAATCGAAGACCACGTCCTGCTATACGTCTTTGTATGGCTGGACCTGCAAGCTTTCTTTGATATTGACATAATCCTCTGCTGTACACGAATTTTCTTTGTCTAGCACCTCCAGAACGCCATTGCTGAACATGAATAACCTAATTCACATAGTCGGAAATGAGTTGCAGGAATGGTCGGACGACTCAGCATCAGATCGATCCTCGATGTTGACGCAACATCTCATGCTGGCGGAGATGATCAGCAAACACGAGCATCTGAACATTAGGTTACCTTCCTTGAACGACGACAATACCTCATATCACTCTGCAGATTCTCAACTCGATAAGGACTCTGCTAAACCAGTCGTCTACCAAGGCTGTGCCGGTACTCAACAGCCTCCTAAGCAGGAGAAGCCAAAAAGGCATCGATCACCACGACCAAAATTCGAACAAGGCAGGTCATCTCCATCGTCCGACTGGTCATGGAGACCTGCGATACCGCATCGCACAAGTAGCATGAGCACTCGTCGTAGGAAGGGCAATTCTCGATGTCGACCGGACCTGGCTACCTTTCACCGCCGTAGCTGTCAGCTCTTTTCATCTCTGGACTCGACCTTATCAAGTGCCACATCAAGCGCTTCAGAACAAAGCCGATCGAGCACAAGCACGTCACCCAGTCTGACGTCCAGCGTCACAACACAAGACACTTTGGTACTTGATAACAACGAGTGTTCTTTCGACTCTCCTCGCTTTCCCTCGTTTCAGCTAGAGCTCGACGATACATATCCATTTCGCAGCAAACGCACGTCTCGACTTGGCTCGCGACGGTCGTCATCTCAGCTCAATCCAGCGATCACATCTACGGAGCAGTTGTTCTGGACATCGGATTCGAGTCGCGAGGAGGAATATGCCAAGATTGATGCTGCTCATACAGGTCTAAAAGGTCTGGTAAAGCGGGTCCTGCCGAAGACGTGGAAAGCGGTTCATGGGAAGCGAAGGAATTTTCACCAGAAGTCCATCGCGGAAGCGGACCAGGCGTCTTCAACAAGTGATGGTGCGAGTGTTCGCAGATACAGGATTGAGAGTGTGACGACTCTTGCAAGACCACAGCCTGATGATCGGTCAGTGACGCCTATGCCGCGCCTGGATCTGGAGACTGGCCATGTTGCCACGCGTCATGCTAGAAGTGGTGCGATGAGGCGGTTCGCTGGGAAGTTTGGCCTGTCACGATCAAGCTCATCAGTCCTTGCAGAGTGCTGACACTAGTGGTTAGAGCCTGTCAAACATGCTCGACAATCGATTGACCATCTTGTAAGACTAAGAGCAACGAAGAAACGTACGACATGAAGACACGAAGTACATAGACATATATTTGACACAATACTGAAAATAGCCAATATCGATTTTGCACGTTCAAGCCAGCATCGATTACCGTTAGGCGATATTGTGAAAGCCCTTGCAAAGCCAAATGACTTGAATTTGATCTATTGCAGCATCACACGAATGCCTAAGGCAGCTTCGAGTTGATACCTGAAAGCAGCAAGGGTTTCACCTGAACTTGTTGACTGAGCAAACTTCTATGGTATAGTTTTTCGATCGCGCAACTGAGTTGTCCTTCCTGGGTTTCAGGTGAAAGTGTTTACTTCTCGCAACTCTCGATCTCTCACACACGCCTGACGCGACCCTAGAGCAATGATATAGGACACAAGAACAGGGCAAAAGGCCACAAGTACGGTCGCCAGCCTCGCGAGCATATCCTTTTGCGCCTGACGGTGTTCTCGCCTTTTCCTTCGCTCACAACTCAAGATGTTCTTTCTACGTTACCTCGAGCGGGAAATCGACCTGCACCCTTCCTTCCTTGGTAGCAACATCGGAACCTACCTCCAAGACAGGCTTTACGATGACATGGAAGGCAGTTGCAATGGAGAATATTACATAATCTGTATAATGGATATCAATAACATTTCTGCTGGTAGGGTTGCTCCTGGTGCAGGTGTTGCGCAATTTACGATTTTATACCGGGCAATTCTCTGGAAGCCATTCAAGGGTGAAACTGTTGATTGTGTCGTGGAAAGCATCAAGGCGCAAGGTGTCTTTGCGGCAGCAGGACCTCTGTCAATCTTTGTCTCGAAGATGGTGCGTGCTACTGTTTTTTATGCAATCTTGGGAGTTCGAGACTAATGGTTACAGCACCTGTCACCTGGAATGAAGTACAATCCCGATACCATGCCTGTTCAATTCACCGATACCAGCACCGGAGATGCAATAAGCAAGGGTAGCGCTATACGTGTGCAGCTCATCGGTGTCCGAGAAGAAGCAAAGGGATTGTACGGCGTCGGAAAGATGTCTACTGGTTGGTTTGGGTAAGTCTCGAGCAACATGACACAACACTAAACCGATTTGACTGACTTTATCACTCCAGGTTAATCCAGGACTGAGCTGAGGATCAAGTTACGATGTATTACTAGAATCCACCAAAGATATGGGTGGTCATGCTCCACTTCCACGGTCTTTGCGGGAGCCACGTCTGCCGACAAGTGATCACTTCACCACGATTGCCAAATAATGGACAGAGACTTCCTGTTTCTACCTTGCCCCGGCTCACCCGGATGGACGAGGTCAGCAATCGTCTTTCTATACAGCTCCTGGCCGATTGATTTGGTTTCAGACCACAAGAGAGCGATATCATGTCCTGTCAGTTCGGCATTATTGAGAAGAACGCACCGACGATTCTAATGCCCACCGCAAACGCGGTCTGCTCATGGTTGACTGCAAGCGCTACAAGCGTTGACTAAGTGTCAATCGTTACCGCCTGACATGTGCTGGCGACCATGTACTCAAAGCATATTCAGGCGAGCAGGCTATATCTACCTATGTTGCATATAAAAGATGATTGATGTTATGCGATGGGAGAAAATGATGATCCTAGCACTTGCCATAGATAGATAGTTTGCTGCGCCACTTGAGCTGCCGAGCATCGAAAAATATAAGTTGTTAGAATCAAGATGATCGAGCAAGTATTCACTTATATCTGAAGATAGCCAGAGTATACTACAAGCATGTTCGTGCGGAGTGAAAGGCACATTGACAACCTGCTTTCCAACTTAGGCTTGCTCAGGCCTGGTGGTGGGGGTCATTTGAGAAGAGCCCTTGGTGCCTAAATCGAATTTAGCTACCTATAGCGGGCCACTACTT